>JAIWND010000045.1:0-175989 GCA_025330725.1 Chlamydoabsidia padenii | reverse complement strand
TATTGTATTAAAAAACGAACTCAAGTATCTACCTTTCTTTGGTCTCGGGATGCAATTATTGGATTTTATCTTTATGAAACGGAAATTGGTGGATGACAAGGACACAATCATTCAAAACCTCGAACGATCTAAAGTAGGTGATAAACCCATGTGGTTGGTCTTATTCCCTGAAGGCACTGGTAAGTAAGCATAATCACTTCCATATTTGGAAATCTCCTCACTTTGTCTTTCTTTTTTTTTTATGTCCCCTTTTCAACAATAGTGATATCAAAAGAAATGCGTGCTCGATCTGAAGCCTATGCACTGAAACATCAAATGGTAAAGAATACAGTATTGTAAAAGAACAGGATGATATAGATCATGGACTCACCCTTTCTGGTTTATATTAGAATGACAATTTATTCACATTGCTACCAAGATCAACGGGATTAAAACTTTGTACCGAAACCCTCGGAAATAGCGTGGAATGGATGTACGATTTGACGATTGGATATCCGGGTATCCAGGCAGGACAAATACCTGAAGACACCATCCGACTCAAACACATCTTTACCGGTCGTGGTCCACAACAAATTCATATTCATATTCGTCGGTATCGAATCTCGGAACTTCCTTTACATGATGATGCTGCTTTTACTCAATGGATAATGGATCGATGGGTGGAAAAGGATAAAAGGATGGAAGAATTCTATGAACAGGGTCGATTCACTTCTTTTGATCATGATGATGATGATCATGCTACAGCTGGTGGTGGTGGTGGTTACTCTCCTCTCTTGGGTAGTGGCGGTGCTCATACTTACGACGCTCCTATTCGACTCCAACATTCTCTTAAAGAATCACTTGGTCTTTGGCTCTACCTAGTCCCTTATATTCCTGTCTTCTACCTCTCTTATAGTTTAGTCTCTTACTTACTCCTTCTTTACCATTCTTACTAATATAATAGCCCTTCTTCTTTGTACCATTCTTATTATACACATACATACCTTTTTTTTACCTCTTAATTCTTAGCTCTATTGATATAATAATAAACGTGATCTTTTGATTTTATTAATTCCGGGGAAATAGGGTTGACATCGGAGGCAATGCATGTGTTCTTTACCGCTTTTATTCAAACACCGACAACAGGGCGCCTCAGAAAAGAAAGAACAGCCTCGTGTGACGGAATCATCCTGCAAGATACATACAGTTTATTATGCGCGCGGGTCACTTCATTGTGTTTATAGTACTCCTTTTTCATCTCCTTCACATTCATATCATGTTCATTCTATACGCACGTTATGAACGATCGACGCTGAGAAACAAAATTTAAAGTTACACAGACTATCGGATGGGGGACAGGACCCGATTTTTTTTTTTTTTTTTTGTTCTTCTTTCTTTCTCCTATTCTTTCCTCCTTCTCTCTCTCTTTATATACCCACTCACAATTCATAAACCTTACTTTTTTTTAATATTACTTTTACCTTCTTCTCTCTCCATTCATGTCACTGGACGAAACTCGAACAAAGCCCAATAGCGAAACGGACTTGTCAATGGTTGGCTACCAAGATGATGCAAGTATTATCTCGGGTCTACTTGATCTGGACGTATGTAACAAAAGGCAATGAACATGATAACAATGTCAATTGACAAGACGTAATCACTAAACTTTATCTTTTATAGAATAGCTTTTGCTATCTTTTGGACAAGGTCAAGTTGGATATGCAAGCTGCCAAAGTAAGTAGACAAAAAAAAAAAAAAAAAAAGGGCAATACACTAATAATAATGCATAATAGGATGTTGCTGTATTCTTGAAGAAACGTGCCCTGATTGAAGAAGAATATGGGAAACAAATGACTAAACTGGCCCAATCAATGACTGAATCTTTACACTCCTATCCAAGATCAAGGTAACAAAAACAAAGACAAAGACAAAGACATATTACTTATCCCCCTTTCTTTTTTTAGTACCTTTGGAAGTGCATGGTCATCCTCTCTTAAGGTCCATGAAAACATTGGTGATCAACGAATCAAGTTTGCCTCTGATATTGTTGAAGTAGCCGATGATCTCCAACTTTTGGTGAAAGATACTGAAAAAGCAAGAAAACAGGCAAAGGACAATGCTACCAAACAAGAAAAGATTCTTGCTGATACAGAACTGGCTCTGGAAAAGGTAATAAAGTATAAAAAAAAGAATATAATGAATTGATGACTAATCTTCTTCTTCTTGTCAAGAGCAAACAAAAGTATGATCTATTTAGTGAAGAATGGGAACGAACCATACTTTTGAAATCAAACGATCCTTACCACGTACCTAAGAAAGGCCTATTCAAATCAACCAAGACTCAACATCAGGTATAAAAAACCCCCCCTTCCTATTCATATAATATTAATAACCTCATATTCCCTTGATGATTCCATAGTTAAACCGAAGTGAAGAGGATGCACATAACAAGGCCAATAATGCTGATCAATATTATCGTCAACAAATTGCAACTGTCAATGCCGCACGCCAAGAATACTTCTCTGCCAATCTTCCAGAAATGTTAATGGTAAGTTCAACAGGGTATAAAGGATCAAAAAAAAAAAAAAAGACATTTAATCATTTGGGTTGATTTGTCGTGTAGGGATTAAAAGCTGTAGGTGATGAATGTTGTGTGGCTCTTCAATACCAATTGGCAAGATATGCTTATATTTATGAACGGGCTCTAGTAGCAGAAGGATATGCATTGGATAATGATAGTGGTAAAATTAAAACAGTAATACTCACTTGAGTTGTTGACTGATTTTTTTTTTTTTTGATTTATAGGTCTAGGGTTACGATCATTGGCTGAAAAGGTGGACAAGGATTTGGATCTGATGTGTTTTATTAAATCATGTCAAGGGCAACGAACGACAAGTTATCCTCGAGTGATTCAACGAGGTGATGTCCCATACAAGGAATACATTATGGTAAGAGAGAAAAGTGATTTAGGAGGATGGAAAACATAACTCATCTTCTTCTCTTTTCTAGTCACCAGTCGCTCATCAAATACTCAACCCCAATCCAGTCTTTGGTATTGATCTTGCTACTTTGATGAAACGTGATGGGCATCAAGTACCTTTGGTTGTCCAGAAATGTACTGAAGCAGTTGAAAGACATGGTATCAAATGTATGGGCATCTATCGTGAATCAGGGACTGGTACTCAGATTCAAAAGCTAAAGGCGGACTTTAATAGAGGTAAATGAAACAAAAAAAAAAAAAAAAGTTTAGCTGACAAGAGTGGAACTTGCAATGTTTATCATAGATTGTGCTCTGGTTAATCTGGATAGTGAAGAATATAGATCAGATATCAACAACATAACTGGTGTATTGAAACTCTGGTTTCGTGAACTACCAAGCCCTCTCTTCCCTCAGGCTGCCTATGATCACTTTATTGCAGCCGCAAGTAAGTATTATGCAAAAAATTTCCAACGGGGTTTGAAAACTAACTGGTCCCTTTCTTTTATAGAAATCGACGATGAACGCATGCGTATCCTTGGATTACATACAGTCATCAACGATCTACCCGATGCACATTATGCGACGTTGAAATATCTTATGGGACACTTGAACAGGTAATGAGATCTTCACCTCCCAGGTAAATCATTTTATTGACCTTTATTTGAATAGGGTGCGACAGTATGAAAAATTCAACAAGATGGGATCAAACAACTTGGCCACCATATTTGGAATGACGCTCATGGGTGATTTGAGTACACACAGTCTCAATGCCTTTAATCAACACCGTTTGGCCGACACACATTTGCATGTACGGGTGGTACAGACCATATTGGAACACTATCATTTGATTTTTGAACAAGAAGACTAGATATATCCCTTCCTACTTTTTAGTTTATATATCCTACATACTTTATATAATAAAAAGACAATAATAATGAATAAAAACCACATATCAATTCAATACCCGACTTGTATAATGGTCATGTCCCCAATATATAAAAACAAACAACAACAGATTTTATTTAAATAATAACTATATTCTATTTACTGGTCTTCATCCATAGAATCCCCATCTTTTCTTCTAGCTTGATCTTCAACAGCCTTCAAGAATGCCTCGACACCTACAAAAAAAAAAAAAAAAAAAAAAAAAAAAAAAAAAAAAAAGAAGAGTTAGATAGGTCAAGTCTTCCCCCCTCCTTTTCTTCTTTACCATATCCAGCCAAAGGATCCAAGCCAAATTGAGTCAACAAGGGACCAAGCTGACCACTTTGAAGAGCAGTTGTCAAACTCTGTAAAGCCTGTTGGAATTGAGGTGATCGCACGACATGTCGGACTTCGTCAGGTGATTGTTCAGCATTATCAGGTAAATAAGGGAGTAGATTATTACAGACTTGTTGGTCACTTAGCAAAGAGGATAAAGTCTGAGTAGTCAAAATATCACCCAGTTGTAATGCTGATGCCTGTCCACCACCTATATATGAGTGTATAAGAGTTATAACATAACCATTATTCCCTCCCCCCCTTTTTTTTTGGACTTGCCTTGTTGCATGTTTGCCAACATGGATCGAAGTTGTTCATAATGTTCAGGGTTAACAGCATCAGAAGATGGTTGTTGTTGTTCAGGTTGTTGTTCAAGTTGTTGTTGTTGTTGTTGTTGTGGTTGTCCAGTATGATGCGGCGTCAAGTTACTAGCTGTGGTGCTACTTGATGTTTCTATGGTACCGGTGGTGGAAGGTACAGTAGCATTGGTTGTGTTGTTATCAGTTTCAAGGTTTTCATCATCGTCATTCGTTTCCATATCTGCACCACCACTTGAAAAAAAAAAAAAATCATACCAACATTAGTTCTTCATCTACCTTTTTTTCTTTTTAAATGTTCCATCTTACCTTAATTGACCAGCTTGTTGGAATAATTCCATTAGATTTTCTTCTGTAAGATTATCTTGTCCTGCTGAGCCTAATAACCGTTGCATCAATTCCATTTCTATACTGTGATCTGAGCCATCCAAATCCATTTGAGATCCGTCCAGTGCTGAAGAAGGATCATTGATTAATTGATTAACACGTTCAATCATCGTTTCGTCCAAATCCTCGTCGAGTTTTTGCATCCAATAAAATAGTCGTTGGCTTGAGTTTTTATATTTCAGGACAAGGACTCGGCCCGTGGTGCATTCAGGTACACGTACAAGTTCGGCTTCATCAGGGAATATAATAAGATCCTACGTATATAAAAGCAGGTCAAGTTGGTGTTGGACAAGTTGGTTCATTATCAGCTTACGTCTTCAGGTAAACTATTATGTTTGCGCTCTTTCCAGTAAAAGTGCATCAGTTGATCGTCAGCCTACAAGGTAAAAACACCCCCTTTAGTAACAGTGTATATCATCTCTTTTCCTTTTCTTGGTTTTACCTGATCCATATAGATCATCCTGAAAGAGACAAAGAGATTCATTATGAGTGACAAGTACTTGTTATACTATTCGAGTCCAGTTTTTCCGTTATCAAAATCCACTTACCCTTTTCGCAAGTCTGGTTTGAGTAGATTGCCTTCACGAATGCACTTTCCGGCATTAAATTGGACCAAGTGTTTTTCAGGTTGTTGATAAAGATTCATTGTGATTACGAAACAAAAAGAAGAAAGGAAAAAAAAAAATAAAAAAGCAAAAGGCGGCACAATAAAAAGACAATTCAAACCCCGTAAACTATTTTAGGACAGGTGACGGAGTGTAAATATATGAGGAAGACAGTAAGAGGGTAACAAGTAAAGACAATAGAATCAAATGGTCAAAGTAATAAAGAGCGACTGGCGCTTGTTTATTGTAAGTTTAATGTTAAATAATGTAGAGAAGTCTAAAATGATACAAGTATAAATGATTATGATTATGATTATGCAGATGCGAGACCCATCAAGAGTCGTTCTTTTTAATGACGTTGGTGTTGGTGTGAGGGATGTCGATAGAAGTAGATTCATTTGTGGAGGTGGTGGAAGAGTTTAATGAAGGTAGTAGAGTGACTGGTGGTGATAACAATAGCAAGGCATCATCATCGTCATCTTTTTTGACATACAATGGTTGTTGCAACTTCAATGTAGGATTTAAATCCCGAAGGGTAGCCACCAAGTCTTTTGTGATAAGAGGTTTTGTCAGATAGCCATCCATTTTGGCGTTCATGCAAATACTTCGAGCCGAGGTTTGTACGTCAGCTGTCAAGGCAATGATAGGAAGTCGATCGGTTCGAGAGATTTCCAGTTGTCTGATTCGTTTCGTGGCTTCTACCCCGTCGCACTATAAGAAAGAAGAGAGTTAGTCAACCAACCTCCCCCTTTGTTTTTTTTCTTTCTTTCTTTACCTTTGGCATATGATGATCAAACAATCCAAGCGAAAAGTATTCCATAGGTCGTTGTTCATACAGTTGTACCGCTTCTTCTCCATTGTTCGCACTTTCTACCACAAAGCCCATTTTTTCCAATTGTTTTCGAAGTAGTTTCTGTGCCACCATGTTGTCTTCAGCAATCAATACCGGCCGTTTCTTAAAGTAGCTAAGTTCATTCATATTTGAATAATCACTGATCCGAGTACCATGTTGTTGCTGTGAAGAAGACCGACCACCACGTATTGAGTTGACAGGTTGTTGCTGTTGGATGGGCATCGTTGTATGTCGAGGGTGTTCAACTAGTTGTTCCAAGATTCGTAGAAGTTTTGCCCGCCTGACTGGTCTTGCCATCTTCACCATTCGTCCACGTCGGTCTGAGGCACCATTAATTGCTTCTGCCGCCACTTTATGCCCTTCAGTTGCTGGAGCGTAGAGTAGGACAATGTGGAGTTCGCATTCCGGATCATCATCCACACTTTGCAGTTGTTGAGCTATAAAGCTATTTGGTTTAGGCGGAATGTCGAGAACCAGGATCTTGTAATGTTCTTGAAGTGCTTGAGCCACGGCATGTTGCATATCCGAAGTGCGATCCACCTTGAATTCAGGTAAAAGTGCCTGCACCATGGTTGTCGTATGTTCGTGATAGGTCGCCAATAAAATGCTGTATTTAGAGAGTTTAGAGATGAGAGAGACACAACTTTCAAATGTATCCACCTTGGTATCCTTTTCCACCATCACCGAGAACCAAAAATTAGACCCAGCATTTGGTTTTGATTCCACATTCATTGTTCCCATCATCAGTCGCACCAATTGTAAGCAAATAGATAAACCAAGACCAGTGCCGCCATACATTCGAGTCGTGCTACCATCCACCTGAGAGAAGGGTTCAAAGAGATTGCGTTGCTGTTCAGGTCGGATACCAATACCAGTGTCAATCACTTCAAAGCGTAGTCGGATATAGTTGTCTTCACGGACTTCTTCTTCCAAATGGCATCGAATCACAACCCCACCTTGATGCGTGAATTTAATGGCATTACCTAGTAGATTGGTCAAGATTTGTCGTAGTCGGGAGGAATCACCAATGATCGTCTTTGGTACGTTTTGATCAACAATGTACGCCAGTTCCAATCCTTTTCGTGCCGCCAAAGAGCTGAGAATTTCAATGGTATCCGCGATCACTTCTTCCACCACCAAAGGTCCCAAATCTAAAGATACTTTGCCAGCTTCCAATTTTGAGAAGTTCAAAAGGTCATCTATAATGTAGTAGGGCATTTTAATCAATCATTCCATCATATATATATATATATATAACCTACCAATAATCTTGAGTAGCATTTCACAACTTTCTTTTGCAGTATGTACAATGTCAAGCTGTTCAGCATCCAGTGACGTTTCCGATAACAGAGAGATCATACCATAAAAACCAGAGAAGGGAGTCCTGATTTCATGCGAGGTGTTGGCCAAGAAATCCGCCTTGAGTTTCATTGCCCGCAAAGCTGCTTCTTTACTTTTCCGAGCTTCCTCCAGAGCCGCCTTTTGATTTTCGATCATTTTGACATTGGCATAGGTTACCTTTTGGATACTTTTGAATAGAAGTGCATTGGTGACACTGATACCGACTTGTTGGGATAAGAGCCGAAGGACCACTTCATGACGGAAGGTTAGAGAGCCCACAGCACCTTCGATAAAGATACAACCGACAATGGCACTTTTGTGTATGATGGGCGTACAGATCACCGATTTGGCACATGTTTCGCAGTCGGAGAAGCGTGAGTCTTGTTGGATATCGGGGATTAAAAGCGATTCCTGTGCATGAATCGCATAACGGGTGACACGAGTGACCACCGAATCAGCTTCTTCAGATAACAACTTGGGTTTCCTTAAGATTTTACATCCTATAATATGTTTATTAGTATTTAAACATCATTCATTTTTCTCTCTCCTTACCTTCGGCTTGTGATCCAGTCCCCATTATCAAGAAGGAAGAATTTTCTTTAATGATGATCACACCAGATTCAGCACCAGAGTTTTCCAAAATGATCTACATGGTGCAAAAAAGAAAGACCATTGAGTATGTCTACTAACCTTTTTCTTTTTTTCTTTTCTTACCTGTAGCATTTGTTTCATGAGCAATTCAAAGTTCATTTCACTAGATATGACTTGGGAGCTCTTGAGGATTGAGGCTAGATCCACCACATCAAGAGCCAGGAGAGTTTCTTCAGGTGTCGCTTCACGGTTGGAGATTTCGGTGTGTAAAAACTGTTCGGCCAGACTGAAATCGCTGACAGAATCACGATTAGGTAAGGTGGAAGTAGAGGAGAGAGGTTCGGTTTGGACATGGACAGATTTGGACATGACAGACTGGTCATCATCATCGGTAGTAGGTTGTCCAAGACATTGTTTGAGAGATTGAGAGAGTTGATTGCCTTTTCCGTAACACCCTTGATGTCGATAGCCTGTCACCGCCTTTTCTAATAAGAGGTCACCCACATGTCGACAGCCGTTTCGTATATAGTATTTGCCTGCAAATTCATACATCACATTCGTTTCTAGTTGCCAGTCGCCCGCTTTTGATTCTTCTATAGCTTGATCGTAGAGTCGTTCGGTTTTACGCACATCATCATCGTTCAGTGCAGATAATTCCGCATCCTATGATAAAAGGCTAAGTTAGTTAACCTACCCTTTTATATTCATCATCGCCATCATGACTTACAATCAGTGTCACAAACATTTGGAGGTTGATTTTACTATCACAAGGTAAAAAAAAAAAAAAAAAAAAAAAAAAAAAAAAAAAAAAAAAAAAAAAAAAAAAAAAAAAAAAAAAAAAAAAAAAAAAGACGATGAGTATGATCGTCTTTATATATATATATTATCAACTTACGAGTGAGTTGCCCATTCTTCGAGTTTCTTCTTGTTTTTCAAGACCAGAGGCATAAATTCAGATGATTTGAGCCGATCTTGACGTATCCACTGCACCATGGCCAAGCAATAAAAGAAGAGCATCCAATGGGTATGTCGAAACGAGGGTTGTTCAGCAGCAACAGAGGCGAATTGTTGACCTATTTGGACTGCGCTCTTGTAAAACCCAAACATCATAAGGATGACCAGTTTCATGCCATAAAACCAGTACATGGGGAGGACTTCATTAGTGGCCAGTTCATGCATCTTCGCCATGTAGTCCTTTTCGTTAAAGTTGTCGTCATCAAAGATAGCGTCTTCAGTCAATTTGGTCTTGCCCTGGAGAGCCATCACCGCCCGGATCGTTGTCATGGCCATCAGTGAAGTTCCTGCTGTCTTGTTCCACCCATCCACTTCATCCAGACACATCTTGGCCTCCCGCAAGGTATCCGATAGTGGTTCGCCACCAAAGAGCATACCTGTGGCCATATGCAGATGAGAGAAGGTTGCCGAAATCCGATCACCACCAAGGAGTGCTTGTTTTAACGCCTGGTGGAACATGGGCATGGCATCGCGGTAATGTCCCTCCCACACACTGAGATACGCACCATACATATGTTTCGCCCGAGCACACTCGGAATTGCCGCCGTATTGATTGCATAAAGTCACGCCGATCTGGCCCACCTTTTGTCCGATTTCATAGTCCTTGTAAAGCACCATGGCCGCCATACCAAAGAAGACAAAGCCAACGCCTGTCGATGGACTGATAGTACCCTGGTCAAGGGTTTTCTTCACCAATCGACAACTGACCGCCATCACTGCTTTTGTATCATTCATCCAGTAGCCCCAGATACACCTAAATGATCAAAAAGATAAAAGACGATTAGTTATATATCCTATTTTTTTTTTTTTCCCTTTTCTTTGTCAATTACATTTCTTCCATAATAGAGAGTCGAGTACGAATCAAGTGGTTTTCACATACAGGCAACTTGAAGATATTATCAGTCCCTATCTTCTGCACTTCATTCCGCGTATCTTGATAAAGTTGTTGTAGTTCCATATCTGTCAGATCCAAAGACACATTTTCAGCTCCGAGTTCACTGAGACATTCCATCAAGATATAGGCCCGCCCCTGGAGTTTCTGCCATTGATGACGATGTTGCAGTCGATAAGCAGCAGCACGATCAATAGCGGATTTGGCATTGGTTAATATTGTTGTCAATAAGGGTTGGGTCAAATCGTAGCCCATAAACCAGCTGATTTCCGCCAGTTGTGTATAGAGATGGAGGGTTTCTTGGTAAGTGCCGTCAACACCATCGATCCAGGGTTCAGTTGGTAATAAATCTTTGGCCGCCGAATAGTAGGAGAAGGCTAAGTTGTGTGCACCAGAGTTATATGCCCGATCACCAGCACGGATGAGGATTGCTCGATGCTTGTCTTTCCTGTCGAATAACTTGACGAGATGCAATGCCGCCTTGAGATGATCCGCCACCCAGAATGTATCCACTTTGGGTTTGTCCATAAAGAAGGTCGCAATCTTGAGATGAATCTTGTCACGTTTTTCAGGTCGTGCTAGGAGCATGGCAGCTTGTGAGTACCGATCGTGACTGAATCCAAAATCATCATTAGAGAAGGCGTGAATGAATCCTTGTTGTAAAGCTGATTGTAAACCATTGATCGCATCTGATGACAATCTGTTACCTTTTTGTTGGTGTTGATTGGATGTCGATATTGCCGGCGTCGTGCTGAGTGTGGTTGATGTGGAAGCAGGTGAGATAGCAGGTGAGGATGAGACAGTAGAGGCAGCTGGAGTGGTGATATAATCAATACTAGAGGCAGAGAGTGGTGATTTGACTTCGCTGGTATTATCATCTTCATTATCATCGGGTTCCATATCGGAGCAGATATCGCGTGTAGTATCGTCCATCATCAAGTGTCGCACCGTTTCGTAAGAAAACTTGTCGCCAATGAATGCCGCCCATTTTAAAAATCGTTGTCCATCCGGAGGTAGTTCCCGTAACCGTCTGACCAAGAATTCAATGTTGATATCTTCGCTTGTTTCCACCATTTCATGCAGTAAGGCCTTTTCGATTTCTTGAAGATTGTATTCCCAGCGACATTGTTCCCAAGTAAAGTAGATCAGTCCCTTCTTTTCCAATGTCGTCAATAGTTGGCAGGCGTAAAATGGATTCCCCTTGGTTTTCTTGGAGATAAAGTCGACCAGTGGTGTGAGTAGGACCAAATCAAGTTCTTTGTGTCGATGCATGGTGGTTCGTATCAAGTCCATCAAAGCTGGTTGGTCCATATTTTCCAATTTGACATAGTTGACCACCGAGTGATCGTTACTGAGTAAAGTGGAGATCATACTAGAATGTTCACTTGTTCGATAAGTCACAATCACCAAAAGGTCTAATCGCGCAGCAATTAAGGAGTCCAACAGTTCGATGGATGCTTCGTCTATTATGATAAACAAGTTAGTAAAGGGTGACATAGGGAGGGATAATGGATATTACCTGCTTGATGTAGATCTTCCAGAAACTATGGTTATATAATAAATGAAAAGAAATCAAGTTATTATCTTTATTACCAACCGATACCCTTTTTTTTTTTTTTTTTATTTATTATATAGACTTACCAAAGTGACAAATTTAAAGTTGACCATGACCTGAAAAATTTCCAAAAAGGCCGAATGGAAGCGCATTTTGATTTCATTCCCACTGATTTCATTCCCACCAGCAAGATCAGCATCCAACACATCGGATTCATCCAAAAAGGCGCGTATTTCCGGTACATTGTCCAACAAGAGAGTAGGCAGTTCCTTGGAAGCTTGGGGTCCCAATTGTGTTTTCAACATGCTGGAGAATCGATCACATTCAGCTTGAGATTCACCGAGAATGTTCTTGAAGAAGATAGATAGACAGCGCAGGATACAACCATAAGGAGTGGGTTGTCGGGTATCAAATTTAGCTGTTGCGATGTATCCAAAACCTCGAGCTACTTGTTGAATACTACGCACCAATGTCGATTTACCCACACCAGAATCACCATAGATCGCAACCATTTCCGTAGGTTTCTTCCATCGTGCCGCACTGGTGGTATTTTGTCGTCGATGTTGTCCACGAGCGTTCATTCCATTGTTGATAATCCGATTAGAAGACCCACCTTCGACAGTAGTGCTGCTGTCACTCGTGTGTAATGGAGTGAGGATCGTTTCGAAGTTGTTGTATCTAGATGGCTGATTACGCATGCTTCGGCCGTACAGGTAGGCAGTTTTCCGGACTATGCTGGTGACCATTTCCACTTCCCGTCGTCGACCAAAACATCCATTAGGTAAGGTGAAGACACTGGCAATATCGTATTTCCCAAGATTAAAAGGTGAGATTGACTAGAGTGAATAGAAGAAGGTTAGTTATCATCAAAGTCCAAGTTTTATATATTATCCATCTTTACTATCTCTTTACCTGAGGATCGTTGGTGGCATCTAATTGACGTTTAACTTCTTTCAGATCTTCACGTAATCCATGAGCACTGGTATATCGTTCATCAGGTGACTACAAAAAGAAGAAGATCATTAGTATATGATTAAATCAAAAAAAAACTTGATTAATAGTAGCCCGTTGTTTTTACCTTGTTTGTCAATTTATCAATGATTGCTGATAAAACCATAGGCAAGTCAGGACGAATTTCATGGACAGCTGATAGTCGACGATTCATCACATTATGCACGATTTCCATTGGGCTATTGTTGGCAAAAGGCAAGGATTGGGTGAGGACGACATAAAAAGTGATGCCAATACTGTAAAGATCCGTGCGGTGGTCAGGTTGGAAGGTGGTACGACCGGTTTGTTCGGGAGACATATACATGAGCATTTGTAAAAAGTTTGACGCCCCATGTCGATGAACAGTTTTTCGCCAGCCCTCTGATGTAAGATTCGTTTCCAAACTTCTTGATCCAGAGCCAAAGTTCCATAATTTCACCGTGCTGTTTTCTGGCCATAACAATGCATTGAGTTTGATTTCTCCATGGACAACTATAAATATAAAAAGCACAAATGTATGTGAGTTTACGTCAGCAAGGGGAGATGCATAATTGCCTCCTTACTTTGGTGTTTGTGAATAAATTCAAGACAGTTGCAACATTGAATGGCAAAGTCTAAAAAAGAATCCAAATCTATAGATGGAGGAGTCCTTGACCTTGTTTCTTCAGAAGAGGATTGTTGTTGTTGTTGATCGGTATACTGTGTTAGATCAGGTTGACAGGCATCCAATCGATTCGCACCTAAAGGAAGTACAAGAAGAAGACGTTGATAAATACCTTGTCAGACAATGTCACACACATATGTACTTTATTTTGTTTACTTTACCGTCATATTTGAATATAATAGCAATAAGGCCATGAGGTAAATTGACTTTTTCCAAAGGTTGGCTGAGCAATTGTTGAGCTTCAGGGAACCGATATAATCGTTGTGCTATATGGTATTCACGTTCCAGTCGAAGACCTTGATAGGAGAGTTTGGCAACAATGGGGAGACTATCTCGAGTTCTACAATACAATACAATACAATAATTAGTAATGTCTTTTCTTTTCACCCTGCCCCTTTTCTTTGTTTACCTTTCGCCACATATAACAAGAACGTTATCACTATCATTATCGAGAGGAGACGCAGGATCGAATGTATAACCCTTGATCTTTATGGAATCAAGATCTAGAGTATGTAAATTCATGGCTACTTGGTGATGAAGAAAGCCAAAGAAGGAATGGATTGGGATCGATACAGGTTTAAAAGAAGAAGAAGAGTATAGAAGAAAGTAAAAAAAAAAAAAAAAAAAAAAAAAAAAAAAAAAAAAAAAAAAGGAGTGTAAAAAAGCAAAGAGAGAGAGAAGGACAAACGAAAAGGGAAATCAAAAGAAGAGAGTAGAAAGAAAAAATAAAAAATCTCCCTCTGAAAAACCACCAGTGAAATAAACTCCATTGTCGGGATTTGAAACCCATCCACTAAAATACCCCAATTATACCACCTAAAAAACCAGGCACCAGATCATGTCGGGTTTGCAGCAAATAACGATGACAACAGTATATAATATATATGAACGATTTTATTTAAGGCTACATATAAACTGTAAAAACATGATAATAATAATAATAATAATAATAATAACAATATTAAATCTAATGGTGAGGAGGGGGGTAACCTTGAGAATTGTAATGTGATTGTTGTGGAGGATAACCAGAAGGTGGATAACCAGCAGGAGGATAAGCACCAGCAGCAGGAGGATAAGAAGGATAAGCGTGTTGTTGTTGTTGTTGAGAAGGAGGAGGAGCACCGCCATAAGAAGAGGGTGGATAACCGGGATTTCGTTGAGGTTCAGGGAAGTTCATGGCATTGTTACCAGGTGCACTTGTAGGAGGAGGATAGGAGGCCATCACAGGTGTCGAAAAGTTACCGTATTGAGCCGAAGGAGGGTAAGCTTGTTGATGAGGAGGATAACCTAGGATATATAAAGATAAAAGTCAATATATATATATATATATATATACTCTTCAAATGTATAGATGATTACTTTACCTTGATTCGATGGTGCACTGTTTTGAGGAGAATGACCAGGACGGAACGGAGCTGATAATAAAGGTTGAGTTCCCGCCGCCGCCGAAGGTGCTGGAGGTGGATAATAACCATTATTACTATGTGCTGGTGGTTGTGATACATGTTGATGTTGATGGTGTTGTGGTTTTCCATAAAGATGTTGTTGCTGTTGCTGTTGTGGTGGTGGACGATTCGAAGGAGGAGGATATGCACCACTAGAAGTGGAAGGAGTCGGAGTCAAAGTCGATGGCATATGTGGCGTGGCTGTGTGCTGGACAGGTTGAACAGGCTGAGGTGGAATATAAGGCGCAGGTCCAACATTGTACCGAGATGTAGGTGTAGAAGAAGATGCCAAAGGTGCTGGTGGCAAAGGTCGTCCGGTGCTAGGAGGGGGAGGATAGTTTGATGTTGGTACAGGAGGAGGAGGTGTACCTTGGTATGATTGTGGTCGAATACCTCCTTTATATCTAGTGGGTTGACGTCGAGGAGGTGGGCGCTAAGAAAAACCAAAAAGGTGAGTATACTATATTCTCAATTCCGCGTGCACTTTTTATATAAAAGACTTACTGCAGCGTAAAAAGTCAATTCCAAGTAGATTTCCCCAGCCTTGCGGCCTTTGTAAGACAATGGGAACCAACCTAACAAGAGAGAGAGAATGATTGTATCAGCCCATCATTATCGTCATCATCATCAGCCACGTTATTACTTACCATCTTGTTCCCCTTCCTTGATCACAGTAGTAATATCAAGATCTGTTTCAGAGATCAAATCTTCACGCTTGGCGTCTTCATCAAACAATTGGACCCGCATCTTCACTTTGCCTTCCGGTACCATCAAGTTCACCTACAAATATAACCCATGTTAATTCAAAGTTACTATTGCTGTGTCTTTTTTTTTTTTATTACCTGATCATCCCACACAGGGTGTTGTCCACCACGATAGTCAGTTTTCGTCTTTTTTGCTTCTTCACCCAGACGGAAAACACAAAAAGGATCTTGTTTACCAACAACCTAAGTAATAAAATAGAAAAAATCCCTAGTTAGACAGCCAGTATCGTCATCATCTTGACTATTTCTTTTTCGTTACCTCACGGTTAGGAAGATCTTTCTATAGTCAATTAAAGGGGAGTTGATGTTAGCAATTTATGTTGTTTTCATACTTTAAAGTTTCTTACCGCTTTTAAAGCCACTACAGCTAGTTCACCTATATATTTGACTTGGGCCATGAAAGAATGATGATGAATTATTAGGAATAAGGAAGAGAAGCACAAATCGAAAAAAGAGCGCCGAGAAAAATAAACACGCACGCGGGGTTTGAATCCACGCTTAAACCTTGAGAGTATCAAAGCCCTTGAAACACTAAAATGTGATCCTCTCCCCCTTATTTTCTAAAATTACTGCAAGTGTGTATGATATCATCACCCAAATCAAGCCAGATTGTGTCAAGTCAAAATCAAAAAAGTTTTTATTTTATTATTTTATTAGTGGATGGATATAAAAAGATTTCTATAGTTACTACCATATATAGTTGAAGAGACGAATGCAACAATAAAGACTAAATTATACTAGTACATAATGGTATTTCATTGGTTTAAAGAAGTGATATGCCAGCGTTTCATACGACGGGTCCATTTGGTACCCATTGGCATCGACCGAGACGATTCATCATTTTCTTGTATAGTCCACGCGCTAATATCACCGACGGCAGCCGCAAATGTTGGAGGAGATAGGTCACCACGAAGGGAGCGAAAAGGCTTGTTAGATGATTCAACCATCCAAGTGCTATATCTATCCATGGTTGATGTTGGTTCTTCTTTTGTAGTGTTGTCCACAATGGCCTTTGTCTTCTTCTTCTTCTTCTTCTTTTCTTGTAATTCAGGCTGTGATGATGATGATGATGATGATGGTGATGATGATGGTTCATGGATTGTTGGTTCGACGGTTCCTACTTCGTCGGCAGGTCGTTTTGTTCCACGATCGGTCTCTGTTGTTGATTTCTGTTGTGTCATAGTGGTGGAGGAGGGTGAAGATGGATCGGATGTGTAAAAGAGCATATAGGCTTGTTGAGATAATACTTCTTTCAATGAGACAGGTGTCACCTGAAAAAGAAGAAGAGATTCTGTGAGTTCAGGGACTAGTGATTGTTTGCTCCACTTACGTCTTCATCATCCATACGGAACCATTTCCCATCAGGAGCCTTTACATAAGCAAAATAATGACCAGAATCGCAACCATAACCAAGATGTACCAAGACAGCATACAGGTGATAGATGGCAGATTGACAGTTTGCTTCTTTACTGACATAAGGCGCCATATCCAAAATTTCCGTGTATTGAATATCCTTGGTAACCTTCCGCATATAACCACGCATCATGTCAAAAGTGAATCGCTTGAGATGGACACAGAGCATTGAGGGTAATTCATGGATCGTCATTTGTTTTCCGGCATTCACTTTTTGTTTACAACTATATGATATACAAAAGAAAAAAAAAAAAAGTCAATACACCCCTTACTATCTAGTTTATACCATCCTCTGTTATCCTTTTTTTTTTTATATTTATACTTACGAATCACATCGATACTTTGTATCAGGATCATTTCCACCAATCATGTCCACCTTGATAAAGTTTTCCAATGCACGTTGTACTGAGTTTGCTTGTTGTAGATCAACACTGAGGTCCAAAAAGTTATCGAATGTGTTTGATTTGGCGTTACAGCTATGGCAACGTAATTGTGATTGTAGCTGACCACCGAATATTTGATAGATAAAAGCTGTTCGTTCGGTTTTAGCATCCAGTTTCCTTCAGAGTAAACAAAAGGACAACGTCAGTTTATGTAAAGAGGTGGGTAGGTTCATCTTACCCGTAGCCTTGAATGGTTGATTTATGCATGGAATCCAATAAAAACATCATAAATTCATGGGCATCTTCTTGTCTTCCTAATCGTAGTGTGGGAGAGAAGACTAAGAAAAGAATATTAGTAAAGTGTTAGTAAAAGTATATGACACAAGATGCCTTACCTCTTAAATTGGTGGTAAACGCTCTGGGAAGAATGGCCGCACCTTTGACCAGACTTTTAGGTTCAACCAGGCATCGATGTATATGGTCATCCATAGCACACATGGCACAGAATCGTTTGGAGGTACCTATAATGGATAAGAAACATGGTTAATTGATGCTGTCGTGGTTCTTTATGTAGTACTTACAGTGCTTCCGGTGTCCTTGGTGTAAAAAGTACTGAGCCAAAGCAGGTGTGTAGGTCAAGCATTCCAGTACAGAGTTCAAAAAGCAAGTATTTTGACCATTAATAAAACCAGGCCCAATAGTCCTTGCCTTCTTCCATCGCGCAGTCAGTTGAGTTTTGTCAAACAAAGGTCCTTTAGGTAACGGTAAAGTCTTGATATGTTCGACCACCGGTGGTTTTTTATCAAAGCGTTGTTCATTGCGTTGTTGTGAATAGTGCTTGTTATTATTATTATGTCGAGGTTTAAATTGAGTTCGATTGCTATTGTTGTTATGGTGGCGGTAAGACTTGGTACGGTTTGAGCCTTGATGTTTCCGGTTAGATCGAGACATTGTTGGTAGTGGAAAGAAGTGAAGGGAAAAAAAAAATTGAAAAGCCACTTGGTCAATTTTTTTTTTTCCTTCCTGCAAAATTTGGACCAATCAAATTAATTTTACCCCAAATTCTTTTCGAGGACATTTTTAAAACCCGTCCTTGACCACCCCCACAGTCGATGGTTTCTATGATTTCATCCACACAAAGTCAGTACATACACAGCCCAGGTCCAATCTTTTCTTTATTTCCAAACATAATAAATAAGGGATTAAAAAAGTACATATATAAACTAATCAAGGAATAAACCATTTAGTTGTAATTATCCAATATACGCCGGTGGGGAAGTATCTTCTTGTTGTTGATGAGGATGAGAGTAGTAACCAGGCAAGTTATCCAAGGAAGATCGTGGGGTAGGTAAGCGACCATGATCACGAGGAGAGTATTCGGGAAGAGTAGCAGCCACCGCAAGATCGTTTGTTTCCAACGCATCATCTATAGTCACGCGACCCATCCTTAACATGGAGATTTCCCGGTTCAAATTGACATTATGCAGCCCACCGTTCTGTCGTAACCAGTACTCGAGCATGATGATTTGTTGATCGATCCATTCAATGGTCTTTTGTTCATATTGATATTTGGTGACCCCTAGTTGTTGATGTAATCTCTGTAGCTGTGGGTTGAGTTTGGTGCGGAGAATGGTTTCAAGTTTCAGTCGATAACCTCTGTATGCTGTCAATACAGTAACCACGTTGTCATCTATGTTAAGAACGGATTAGATATCTATCACTTCTTCCCTCCCTTTCTCCCCCCCCCTTTTTTTTTGTGAGTCTTACCCCGGTTAAAAGAGGAGCTGGGAATCAAAGGTACCTCTTTGCATAATTTTGACGCATGTAGTTCCAATTCATATGCTTCCGAGGCAAGTTTTTCAGCATCTGCGAAAATCAAAAGCAGAAAATAAAGAAGATTAGTGTGAGTGTAATGGTGATGATGTTTGTCTTTTTCTTTTACAACTTGCCTTTCAAAGAAGGGACAGAGATGTCAGTCATGTTGGTTAAGACTGTAGGGAAGAGTGTTGAAGGATGATTTCCAGTCGATCTATGGCCTGCATGTCGATCCAAAAACATAGAGGCTCCAGGTAAAGTCATCATAGCCTTTTCCATCAATTCTCTAGATTCATAGATTTTCTTTTGCGCCGTTGAATGAGAATGGATATCCTTTTCGATCTAAAACAATGGAATAACGTCATGATGAGTAAATGTTGTATTAAAGTTAAAACAATCAAGTGGGAGGGTTTAGTTACCTGTGGAATATCATAAGCCAGTTGTGTTACTTCCTCCTTGAGATGTTGTTCGATAATGTAAGACGGGTCATCTGGGTTCCGAGGGACAATCTATAATACAAAGAGTTAATGTCATTCTTTTTCTTCTTCTTCTTCTTCTTCTTCTTGTAGTCTGCATACTTACTTCATCATATAGTGTGTGTAAATCCAAACAATGTGTATCAAGTGTATGCTTGGTCAAACGGAGGTCATGCAGCTACATTCAAATATACAATTGGGTTACGTTAACATAAAAGACCATCATTTTTTTTTCCTTTATCTCCGTTTCCACTTACCATTATTTGAGCAGCATTGACTTGATTTTCCATATCCTTCAATTTCCTATCACATCGTTGGAGTCGTTCAATCAAATCCATACAAGTCGGTTCGTTCTTGTTGGTGTCAGTTGTTCGTTTCAGTGTCAGTAAGCCAGACGAGGCATCTTGTTTCTTCCGATATTCCAGTCTATATACATATGTACAGTATGTTCAAGTTAGTATTTCCAGTCTTATTATTTTACCATTATTTATAACCTACATTTGTTTTTCCAAGAGACTTTTCAAGTGCACTTCACGTTCTTGTTGTTGTTTCAGACTTTGGTAGTGTTTGGTTTGGGCAGGTAATGATTCACGCACCCATTGTAGCTGTGTGATCTTGTTTAGTAAAGTAAGGAAGTGGGCCTGAGGATCCAGTATCGATGGTGAGACTCGCTGTGACATTTCAAGCGTTGTCATGTTTATGTGATTGTTCAAAAGTAAAAAAGAAAAAAAAAAAGTAGAAAGAAAGAGAAAGAGAGAGGAAAGGAAGGGGTTTTATCTTAATTTTTTCTTCCCAATACGGAAAGCGGGTTTTGAAATATGAAGTATTACAGGATAGCCGGTCCTCATTAACTTGAACCAAGCATACAACACTTTACTGAACAATACTTGTTATCCTTTTTTCTAATTTACAAGTTCTTTCCTTACTGAAAGAGATCACCTATATGCAACTCGATCTGGTAACCCCACAGCTAGGAGATCCGATTCATTCACCGACCACCTCATTAAATTATTTTCTCTCATCTTACTCTCACACACACGCACAACAACATAGCACAAAAACCATTCTGTATAAGATGGTATGTCACAGGATGATAAAGTCTAGAACAAAAAAAGTAGTTTATTGATATATGTATGAAGCTGTGCTGAGCGAGAACGGATTATCGGGGTTTTAAAAATGAAGATATGGGGATGAGCAAAAAAAAAAAAAAGATTTTCTTCTCTTCTTCCTCTTATTCACACACAAAAGGACTAACTGTTACAAATGTATAATAGAAAAAGGTAAAAACTTCAAACTTATTGATGGGTTGGATTCTCCATATACAATGAACTAATCCGTTTACCAGCAGGATCAGAAATGGCCAATGAATGGGACGAAGGATTATGGGCTGGCTCGTCATCCGGTGTCACGCAATGTTTAGGGAATACACCTCTCTTTTGTCCACGAGTAATATTAATACCAAGGCACCATCCATCGTCATACTCTTCGAAGATTTGAACTTGGTCGTTTGGTTGTACATCAATTTCGTCGCTTAATGTTGGTGTATAGGTGGTCAAGACGGTGAAAGTCCCAATCGGTGGTTGTTGCCAAATATCACCTGGTTGTGGTGAATAATCAGTATTAGCAGCAGCAGCAGTAGCAGCAACAGGTGCCGCCACATTCGCAGGTGGCATTGTTGGGGTGCTAATCATATTGGGTGCCGTAATTGGATAGGTAGGACTGGTAGGTTGATATGGATTAGAAGGTGCTGAACCAGCAGCAGTGATAGCAGCAGCAGGTAAGTTATGATGGTATTGGTCGGGAGAGGTGAATGCCATAGGTGGGGCAGGGGGTGGGGGGAAACTACTAAACCCTTCATTATAGGGATCGCGCATGGCTCCGGCACGTGCAGCCATTCTCTTTTGACGACGACGACGAAGGACTATAAAGGCACCAAGACCACCAATCAAAATGACAATCACAGCAACAATAGCACCAATAGCACCTCCTGATAATCCACCACCACTACTATCGGCAGTTGGAGTAGAAGAAGGACTAGTGGTGGGCAATGGTGATGTACTGGCGTTCATCGGTGGTAAAGGTAAAGTGGATGAAGGTGTAGAAGAAGAGGGTGTAATGGATGATGATAAACTGGATGATGACGATGATGGCAATGATGATGATGATGATGATGGTGATGGTGGTTTACTAACTGATGTTGTAGATGTGGGTTTGGATGTTCCTGGTGGAAAAGATGTCTTTTGGGATGGATTGTTGGTAAAACCTCTATTTGGATTGGATGATGGATCAACAGCTAGTAGTGATAAATTACATTAGTACTAGTATAAACATTCGCTTTGATTTTATTAATGAAAATAAACAACTCCTTTTTTACCTCTTTTATTCAAATTGTCCTCATTTAATTGTTGATGTGGTGTGTTGAAAAAGGCAGGTATGATATTGATCAATGCGTTCATTTGTCGTTATCGTTTAATAGGGATGTGATGTTTGGCTTTTTGAGGTACAGTAATTTAGGTGAATAAGAAGCAAAGAGAGAAAAAGAAAGAAAAGACGAAGGAAAAATAACAATGTAGTTTGTATTACTGTGTAACGATAATATATTGGATCTGACTTTGAGTTGAACGTGGTCTCTTCAGAAAAGGATCATCTATGAAGGATATAAAAAGAAGAGGTTATGTTTGAGATATTTATACTTTTCCACTCGTTTTTTTTTCTTTTTCATTCTCTTTATGTATTTATAGATCTCCTTGCTTTCATTGTCGACTGTTTTTGTTTTCTTTCATCAATTTGCTTCATCTCTTTACTGCTTTTAATTCAAATCCCGCTTACTCGAAAACATTCCTTTTATTGGTTGGTTCGTTGAGTACAAAGAATATGGGTTGCACATGTATGGTGAGACCCTTTCACACCCGTTATATCATCCAGCATCATCATCACTTTATGCTTCTCTCTCTCGCTCTCTTCCTCTCCTTACTCTTACTTTTAATTCCCGCTTGGCCTCCCCCCCCTGAATAGAGGGATTGGGGTTGTGTGTCAAACCCGTCTCTCGCCAAGGGCGGCATTTCAATTTTATTTTTTTGAAATGCCGCATTCGAGCTATTGTGATTACTTTTTCCTTGGCTCGTTTTTACTTTTCTCTCTTCTACACTTTTCTTTTTTTTTTTTTTTTTTTTTTTTTTTTTTTTTTTTTTTTAACCCCACCCCCCTGTTTTCATGGACATTCGGTAAGTCCAATAAAACAATACATAAAATATACTAACTTGCAATTTGTCTTTATGGTGGGAGGTGATACTAGATTGAATTCAATAAAAGATCCTCAAGGGAAAATCTCACTAAACGGAACGTCCCATCTCTCCGCCACAGATTACGAAGGAACAGGTAAAGGAAGGAAGAAGCCGTCAAATAATGAAATACTAATGGTTGATGGTTTGTTTTAATTGGGGAGGGGTTAATAGAGGGTGCACAGCTTGATATTGGCAAGTCAAGTACGGAATTTGAAGACGACGATGACGATCGTGTAGGATTATTGGCGTCAAATGATACACAGCCTCCAACCATATCTTCACCTCCACAAGAACGATGGTGGCAAGAAGCAACAATCTTGGATAATAATAACAATAACGATACACCTACATCATGGAAAGTAAAAGGACAGCGATTAGTATGGCAGTGGACACAGCATATTCGACAACTCGATCGACGACAAATAATGGAATATGCTGTACAGTATCGGTGGGTCCTTCTCTTCTTTGGCTTTTCCTTCCTGATGGGGGCGGTAATGTGGGCTTGGCGTAAAGAATTATTAACGGCACTGGAAACACTAAGTAATACAGTTAGGGAAATGGGACCAAGGCAAGTAAAAAGATGATCTAACTGGATCAAAAAAAAAGTTGAAACTCACTCTTCTTTTTTATATTATTTGTAGTGGTTACTTGTTGATTGCCTTTCTCATATTCCTTAGTGCCTTTCCACCTATGATTGGGTATGGTACTTTCCAAAGTCTGTCTGGATTCACATTTGGATTTGCCAAGGGCTTTCCAATCTCTTATTTTAGTGCCTTATTTGGTGCGATAGCCTGTTTTGTTATCTCAAGACGTTTCCTCAAAAAGCGTGTCCTGCATACCATGGCCAAATACCCAAACTTAGAAGCGGTGGTGAAAGCAGTGGAAAAGAAAGGATTCAAGGTAAAAAGCATTAAATGATAATAGACTAAGATGATTTAATCACTTTCATATATATATATATATCATTCTATCTAGTTATTCGTATTAATTCGATTCTCTCCTTACCCATTCAACTTGTTGGTAAGATATAGAAAAGGGGGCGTGGAAAAGGGTATTAACTTTACTCTTTTGATCTACATTTAGAACGTTCTGTTTGCATCAACAGAAATCCCACTTTCTCAATTCGCCTTGGGAACAGCAATATCACTCATCAAGATCGGACTTCACGTATATATTGGTGCCAACCTGACCTCATTCGCCAAACATGTCTTGGGTGAAGAAGACGATTTGACTGAAAGTGAAAAGCGGGCGGAAACGATTCGCGAAATAGCTGTGGTAATTGGATCTCTCCTTGCAACGGGCGTAATGATTTACGTATACTTTGTGGCGAAAAAGGCGGTGGAAGACGTACGACAAGAAAATGAAGAATCGATGGCTTTCTTGGGCGGCAACAACAACAACCCTGGCGGTGGTGATGAAGAAAATCGAATGGCTATGGAAGAAGCTGGTGTATCTGATGATTGGGTGGAATGGAATGAAAGCGACGAAGACGAAGGTGGTGTTAATAATAATAATAATAATAATAATATTAAGGTGGTCCCACTCTAATGGTTTAGTTTTAGATTCCTCTTCCTTTTCCCTTTACTTTATATAATTGTACCTTACTTTGATTTTACTTCCCTGTTATTAAACTTCCCCCTTTTTAAAAAAATAAAGTTATGTGTATGCCATCTCAAAATAGTATGGGGTATTATAATCTGGTTTCCCAAGGATCGCAGGCAAAAACTTTAAATGATCTTATCATGCTGTTGATAGGTATATCATATCATAGCGCGTATGTATTATATATCGGGCGGGATTTGAAAAAATATATAGATGCATCATATACGGATCCCTGGGAAAGAATCTGATAGTAAGCAGAACTCTGTCCCGACTGTTATCTCTGGTTTGATTGATGATGATTAACAGAGTTTTTTTCTCTTTTTGCCTTTATACAAACAGGTTTATAATATTCTTGCCATCAGTACCATCATCCCTTTTTCAGGTATCTCCTGTACTGAGAATATCTTCCTTAACTATTAGAGATTATAATATTGGGATGACGACTTAGTCCGCCAACCGCCCCCTTTTTCCAAAAAGAATCTCAAGTCCTTTTTCATTTAAGGGCTCACCCACCTGAACTAAAAAGGATACTCTGCCCCACCACACACACACACACACACACACATTCCATGATCCGTTTTTAAATCCCGCCGTGTCACCCCCTTTTCTCTCACACTTATATAAAAAGCAGATCATACCCACTTTTCTTTTTCTTTTTTAACTGTATATCCATTCACAAATGAAGTTCTCTTCCATTGCAGCTATTGGCATCATCTTGGCATCCAGCGTCGATGCTGAAATCATTCGAACCAAAGTGGCTATTCTTGGTGGTGGGGTCAGCGGAATTTCTGCTGCCCTGAATTTAACATTGAATGGCATGAATGATTTTATCATGGTGGAAGCTCGTGATGTTCTTGGCGGTAAGCATCATTTTTTTTTTTTTTTTTTTTTTGAAAAAAAAGCTCATTCCTTTTCTTGTCGGTCTTTCATTCAGGCCGAGCGCAAAATGTAAAATTCGGAACCAATAGTACCATCGAACTTGGTTGTAATTGGGTCCAAGGATTAGGTACCAATCCGATCAATCTTCTCCGTCAAAAGTACGGATTAAAGACCGCTGTCACTAATTATGATGACCTGACTTACATTGATGAAAATGGCAAGAAGGTGAATGGGTCTTCTAGGAACAGCGAGTAAGTGCTACGATAAAACTTTATCTCCTCCCCCTTTTTTTTTTAACTTTCCCCCACTTGTGCATGATAGATTCTCCGAGCGCTACTCTAAACTAGAAGATATGGCCAGTAAGTTACCCCTGAAAAAATGTCAAATCAGCGGGATTTAAATTATGTTTTTTTTTTTACAGCTCAGCGTACCAAAGATAATGAAGTTGATTTCTCAGGACGTACAGGGATGAGTCTTGCTGGATGGTTCCCCAAGACTCCTATGGATGATGCTATTGAGTACTTTGGTTATGATTGGGAAATGGGAGAGGTAATTTAAGTGATGCAGAGAAAATGAAAAGGGAGACTGATGATCTTTTTTCTTTATGTAGACTCCTGAAGTCTCTTCGTCAACTTTCTCCACATTGAATAGTTTGGCAAGTTACTCCACTGACTTTGGTCCTGACTCTGATGGTGATCTGATGAATATTGACCCTCGGTAAGAAAGATAATGGATAGTCATAGAACTTGACCCTCATACCTATTTGTTTCTTAGTGGTTTCCGGTACATTTTCTTACAAGAGGCTGCACGAGTTTTCAAAAATAATGACACACGCTTAAAACTAAACACCAAGGTGAAGATGGTAGAATACGATACAAACAAAGTAACCATTCATACGGACAAGGATACCATTATCGCTGATTATGCCATCTCAACCTTCTCGTAAGTCGGAGTCGGGGATTGATTTTTTTTTTTTTTTTTTTTTTTTTTTTTTTTTTGCATGAATGACCAAGAAAACCAAATGATATCTGTAGGGTGGGCGTATTACAACATCGTGATGTGGAATGGAAACCTGAGATGCCCGATTGGAAGCTGGAAGGTATCTTTGGATTTCATCTTGCTACCTACACAAAAATATTTCTTAATTTCCCTACCCAATTTTGGGACTCCACTCAGTTCACACTCTATGCCAACCCAAATAGTCGAGGTTTGTATTCAGTCTGGCAAAACATGAACGCTCCTGGATTTTTCCCTCAGGGCACCAAGGACAACGTTTTCATGGTTACTGTCACACAAGATTATGCCTACCGGGCTGAAAGCATGACCGATGCTCAGGTCAAGGACGAATTGATGGGTGTGCTCCGAAACATGTACGGTAAAAATATTCCTGAGCCCACTGATATCAAGTTCGCTCGCTGGCATTCGAATCCTTTGTTCCGTGGCTCATACTCAAACTGGCCAATTGGTGAATTGGATCAACATCATGAGAATATGAAGGCTACACTCAACAATCGAGTATTCTTTGCTGGTGAAGCCATGTCCAAGAGATACTATGGGTTCCTTCAAGGTGCCTGGATCAATGGTGGTGAAGTCGCTAGCAAGGTCAATCAATGTATCAAGTCAAAATGTCCTGTATCTACTTATTATCCCAAGTTGTATAATGCTAAAGCCCAGGGTTCGATTGTTAAACGCGAAATCGTGTAAAATTTCAACATAGTTCATGCTTAGTCTCACTTAATTTAAATCCCGCCCCTAAAGGCGGTTGCTCTAATAAAATAAAAATCCCGCGTGGCGTTCCTTTTTTTTTCACTTTTTATCCAAAATCGTTTAATGCCAGTCGATGGGAAGGACAAGCATTATTGGAATAGAAGAATACTCGCTGAATGGGATCGATCACCTACAGTCTCTTGTGCCAAACGACGGTGTGCTCGGGAAGGTAATTGATAACTAGATTCTTTTCTTGTATATTGGTAGCAGTCTTCGCACTTGATTAATATGGAACTTTATTTTAGGTATCAGCGCTAAACTAGACCAAGACGGTGAACTGGATCTTTTATCTCTACCACAACAACTTCAGGTGGACGATGGGTAAAGCAAACCAAAAAAAAAAAAAAAAAAAAAAAAGTACCAGGAAACCTGACTTACCCTTTTTTATTAATGTTATTGGAATATAGTATCAATGACTGGAATCCTGAAGAACTACAAAAACAGTTTTTACAGCGTCTTCACAGGGAAACACCACAACAAGTATCTGATGATATTCCTTCTCGTCCTTTTATGAAACCTTCAGTGCATTTAATCAACAAGACCGAAACTTCTATCCGATCCAGCGATTCTTCCATGTTTGGTGACGATATCCCTTTAGAATTGCTTGAACAAATACCCGACGTGGTTTCTTCTATACCACCAGCACCAGCACCACATTCAAGAACAGCAGCAACATCAGGAACAATAACAACATTGGCAAACAGCGAACTACCTCAGCAACTTGATGTCGATTATGACGACGACGATGACATGTTTGGTGACGATATACCCCTCGATCTTCTTGAAGACAACGTTAACAGCGCGGCTACTGATAATGGATCATCTGCAAACACGCTGGATGCAATGGAAAAACAGTTTGCTCCCTCTCCTAGTATATCTGATTCACCTCTCTCTGACATGAAGAAGGTAAGCTTCCTCCTCCTCCTTTGAAAGAAACAAAAAGACAAATGATACTAAACTGATTGTTGTTTTAGATACAAGAACATGCTAACCCTACTGTAAATCATACAAGGTACAAGCGGTATACAGTCGCTTTTGTGCAAATGAAACCATACCTTGTAGGTGACTCTCAATTCATGGAAAAGGTAAACTATCAGATCAGGTATGACAAATAGGAACCTAACTTTATATCTTTAGGAAGTACTTTTGGTGGATCAAAATCAAGAAAACAAACCAGCGCGGGCGTACCTTAGGCAAGATTGGCTTCATACAAACCTCAGGGAAGGTAAGAAGAAAATGAAAAAGAAGAAGAACAATTGAAGGAGGTAATGTTCAACTAATGATCATTTATTAGGTGATCCCATCCACATATGCTTCACACGAGGTGCCGATCGTACAACCAACGCATGGATCATCGATAACGACCACAACTTTTTGATCCAGCACCCTGATCATCTCATCTCATGTACCGCCGTAGCCGATAGCTTCTTCTGCCTTCGCAAATCCGTCCTTCAAATGACGAGCAAGGGCATCTCCGACTTTAGTGAACCCCTGGTGCACGGTGCTATTATTCACGAAACACTTCAATATTGTCTTCAGCACAAAGATTTTACCACCAAGACCATCAAGGACACATTGCAACGCATCATCTTGGACTCTCTGGACTCTCTCTATGTGATTCAACAAGACGAAAAGAAGGCATATGACCTGCTGGAAACCTATGTCAAAAGCATTCAAATCTTTGGATCGACCTATGTCGGGGAATTCACCAAGGCGGCGGCAACAGTAAAAAAGGATATGGGACCATCGACCAAGGACTCGGAATGTGCTACCGTTGCTATTCGCGACATTCTCGACATTGAAGAACATATCTGGAGCCCGGCGTATGGACTCAAGGGGATGATTGATGCCACGGTTGAAATCATGGTGTCTCCATCGAAAAAGGTCTTTACATTGCCTTTTGAATTGAAAACCGGGAAAGCAAGTCGAACTATCAGTCATCGTGCACAAACCATTTTGTATACTTTACTCTTGGGTGACCGTTATGGTAAGAAAAAAAAAAAAAGAAAAGGAACGGGGTGACTAATCTCTCTTTTCTATTTTTGTAGATATTGATATTGATACAGGTGTACTCTACTACTCCAAGACCAACAGTCTTTATATGGTCCCTGCTCTTCGGTCAGAATTAAGATCTTTAATCATGGCAAGAAACGAATTGGCGCTAGCATATCATCGACATTCATTGGAACTTCCTTCAATGATCAAGGACTTGCACTCTTGTCAATACTGCTCTATGGGCAATGCATGTGTTATTTATCACAAAGCGGTCGAAGGTGGATCGGCAGAAACAAGTGGACTCGGCCAATGGTTCAATGATCATACAGCACACATCAACGACAAAGCTGCCGCATTTTATCGACATTGGATCAAACTGATTGCTATGGAAGAAAGGGATCTGGATAGTCTTCGCAGGGATATCTGGAATGAAACTGCTCACAAGTGTGAATTAACGGGAAAGTAAGTCATATACATGAATCATATTTATAGACATTCTTTTAATCATTTCTCTCTCTCTCTTCTTTATTAGATGTCTCAAAAACATGGTGGTAACAGTAACAAGGAATGATGAGATGGCATCCAATTGGTACACCTTTCGACGACATGAAGACGACAAGGATGCGATGCCACTGATGCATTCCAATTTAATTGTAGGGGATGCTATTGTTGTGTCTAGCATGCAAGGTGATTTGCTTCTGGGCAACGGCTTCCTCACTCACATCGATTCTGATTCGGTGACCATCAGTCTAAACATGCCACTACGACCCCCTCCTTTAAAAGGTCCGGATTTCGACAAAGATACTCATCAAGTATTCAAGAAATGGTGGAATCAACGACAAAATTTGGATATCAAGTACCGATTGGACAAGGATGAAGCAGCAGGTGGATTCTCGCTAATGAAATCAAATTTGGTGGCGCTCTTGACAAACGATCTATCGAAACCTTCGATATTTGACGAAATTCATGCAAAGTTACGACGACTGATTGTGGATTCTAAATCACCAGAGTTTATGACATTGGATGAATCTCCTTTTGCTCGATCCCTCTCTGATCCAATGTATGCTCATCTCAATAGTGATCAGGTGGGTGCCATTCAAAAGGTGATAACATGTAAGTCAAAAAAAAAAAGGGGGGGGGAGGGTAACGGAGAATATTGGTGTTTTTTAATCAAAGTTTTTTTGTCTTAGGTCAAGATTATGCTCTTATACTGGGGATGCCAGGGACGGGGAAGACAACAACAACTGCTGATCTTATCAAGTTTTTAATTGGACATGGTAAATCTGTTTTACTGACGGCTTATACACATAATGCACTGGACAACATTTTGGTCAAGTTGGTCGATGCTGGAGTGGATGTTTTACGACTGGGTAATCCTGAAAAGGTAAAACAAAACAATAAGCGGGGGAAAGGGGGAACAACATAATATAGACTTCTGATGGATGGATTATAGGTCATGCCAAGAATGCGCGGTTTTATGCCGGATGCTACTTTGGGCTTAGATACTGTAGAGGCAATGACCCGATTCTATGATTCCAAATTGGTTGTAGGTGCAACTTGCTATGGTACCAATCAGTAAGTGTATATATAAAAGAAAACTTGGTTTGTTGAATTCTAATGTCTTTTTTATCTTTTACATGTAGTATTTTGTTCAAAAGAAGACGCTTCGATTATTGTATTGTGGATGAGGCATCTCAAATCACACTCCCTGTATGTGTTGGACCTTTACAGTATGCCGACCGCTTTGTGCTTGTTGGAGATCAATACCAACTACCCCCCATTGTAAGTATAATATAACTTGGACCTAACCTCCTGTACTAATTATCCCTCTCGTATGTGTAGGTCAAAGATAAAAAGGCAAATCAAGCGGGATTCTCGACCTCTCTATTTGCCACCTTGGCCAAGAATCACCCTGATGCTATTGCGTATCTAGAATACCAATATCGAATGAACAAGGATATCATGACCATTTCTAGTCAACTGGTCTACGACAACAAATTAAAATGTGGGAACGAAAAGGTGGCGACAAGGACTCTGGAATACCCTCATTTGGATGAAGGATTGAAATCATTGCATTTTGATACTAACTATGATGATGATCAGACGTGTCGTATGACAACAGAGTGCTGGTTAAAAGAAATCTTGGATCCAAGGTAAAAGGATGAAAATGAAATTAGACACCAAATTAATAATCTTCTTTTTATTTTTATCTAGTCGATGTGTGGTATTTGTGGATACGGATGCTCTACCCGCGAAGGAAACCAAACCTGGGGCCAAGGTGATTCAAAATGAACAAGAAGCTACTCTAGTGTACCAGGTAATATTAAAAGACCTCATTTAATATGTATATCCTTTTTAAATACTTTATCTCTGATCTTTGATAGACTGCCGAAGCTATGCTTAAATGCGGATTAACTGAAGACCAAATAGCCATCATCTCAGTATATCGAACACAACTTCGCTTGATCAATCAACATTTTGCTGGCCAACGACCTGATTTAGAAGTGGCTACCATTGACAAATATCAAGGCAGAGATAAGGACTGTGTGCTGATATCTTTGGTCAGAAGCAATGAAAAAGGAATCGTAAGTTGCTCCCCCCACCAACCTACAAATGCAATTATATTAAAATGATTATCTTTTTTTTTGGGGGGGGGGTTTAGACTGGGCAACTACTAAAAGACTGGAGACGATTGAATGTGGCATTTACAAGAGCCAAGAGAAAACTGATACTGTTTGGATCCATGTCTACCCTAAACAACTCGAGTTTGTTTAAAAGGTTTTTGGATTTGTTAGAGACGAATCAATGGGTAAGACCTGATGAAAACCTGGACTGAACACTCATATATCTATTTTATATATCTATAAAGGTTTATCGTTTGCAAAATGGGGCTCATCAAACTCATTCTATGCAGCTGCCTTATCAAGTCGCTACCTTGGGCCGCCGTGCGTCCATATCAAGAAAGAAGACATTCACCGGAAAACCAATACCTCTCAACAATCGGCCTATTCTCAAGGATATCTTTAACTATGCTACTCAAGAATAGTCCCCATTATGTTTTATATATTATCCATTTTTTATTCGCTGTAATTATTCTTTGTGTAATTAAATAAATAAAAAACCGGAGGTCACCGACTGGCGTCCATTTGGGCTCTATCTAGCGTTTTTAAATGATTGGGATATAACGGGTGGTGTTATAGTGTAGGCATTGGTTTTGGCATGAATGGCGGAATTAAAATTCTGAATTGGGCAAAGGAAAAGAAATGCAAGAGCACCACTCGCTCGATTGTTAACAGATGCTAATGATTAAAGTGGCGATGTGTATACTATGGCATTTTTCCAACATATTTTACCGCAAGAACAAAGCACCAAGTCCCCTCGTGACAGTCAGTCCAAGTTTGTAATGAGCTTTACCTGTCTTTTGTAAAAAAGGTGCGAAAAGGGAGCCAAATTTCGTTTTCAAATCCCGCCTAGAGTGGGAAGAAGCCCTACTCGCTCAATTGCCACCCGATGCTAATGATTAAAGTGGCCATGTAAACACTTTGACCCATTTCCAACATACTTTACAGCAAAAGTCAAGCAGAAAGACCCTTGTGTCAGTCAGTACAAGCTTGCAATGGGTTTTACTTGTCATTTGCAAAAAAAAAGAACAAGGACTTTTTTTTACAGACAGAAGCAAAAATCATTTTCAAAACCCGCTAGTCCCTAATCAGAGTTGGAAGGAGCTCTACTCGCTCAATTGTCAAAGGTTGCTAGTGGTTAAAGTAATCAACTGGATACTATGAACCAATTTCAAACATACTTTACTGCAAAAGTCAAGCAATAAGACCCTTGTGTCAGTCATTCCAAGCTTGCAATGAGTTTTACCTATCCTCTCTACCCAGCTTCTCCCCGTGGCCCACTCTTTGTGGAGGAACTCACTCTACTCTGGTTTGTAAAAGTTTTTCTCTATCCAGATTCTTTCCGTGCCTTCCTTTTTGCGGGGGCACTCACTCTATCATAGAAAAAAAAAAAAAAAAAAAAGATTCTAACGCCGCTTCATCCATCCATGCAAATCAATTCATTCAACCCTTCCAACACCTTTTGCATTCGGATTTAAAAACAGCCTTATAGCTCAACCACAACACCTTTGCGTTTTTATTATATAATAAAGCTTTGCCATATAATCTAACCATTGACTAAAGTCATGTAACATGTGCATGATGTTTACGGAACTTGGCATCCCGATTCCGATTGTTGAAACCTCGACTTTGATACCTGTGGGAGAGAAATCCACTTCATAGAATGCTATCCCAAGTGCCAAGTATAATTTAATATAGTTCAGTAGAACTTATATTTTATAGTGAAGGCCAAGCTCTCACACACTTGTACCAGTTGTCCAAGGTCAAGATGATCTGCCCCATCAATTCCGTCCTCATTGGCAAAAGAAAAAAAAAAAAAAAGATCGAAGTCGATCTTGGATTTCAAACACCGCCCACCCTCTAATCAAAATGAAGGCTATGCTCGTTTTGACAAGAGTAGGTATTAGTAAAAAAAAAACACACATTTTAAAGTGGAATGCATTGATGATGTTTTTATTTGATACATATTTATACATAATATGGCTATAAAATTGGGTAACAGAGGTATAAGAGATTAATTGCAAGGGGGGATCTAACACTAGAGGGGAATATAACACAGGGAAGGTTCAATTGGTGGAGGGTTTGTATACATGGAAGTTTATTACTGGTGGATCAGTAATAGGGTATTGAGTGGTAATAATGAATGGAGCTGTAGGATGTGGAATCATTTTAGAAGGTCGACTAGAAAACAGATTAAAAAAAGTATGAGATAATTGCATTATAGACACTTTTTTTTCCCCGCTTACCGATGAAGAGAGAGGTATTCTTTAGAAGGATTCGGGTCAATTGTGAATTTGAGTTCGTTGGTGATACTTGAGTAAAACTTGATGACGTCGGTAGTTTGATGTCTATTATAAAGATACATGTTAGTACGTTCTTTTGATTTGTGCTGCATATATATATATAATTATATTTGTACCTGTTGTTTAATGAGATCAGATCAACGCTGAATCTAAATAAGGAGAGATCAAAGTAAGGACAGTCCATATATGACTGAGCAAGCACCGGCAAGCCCAAGGATAATCGTTTAATAGTTTCTGGTCTATACACATCTATAAAGGATCAATAATGGCTATTCCCTCTTTTACCCTCCTTTTTTTTTTTTTTTTTTTTTTTTTTTTTTTTTTGTAATTCTCTTACCTTATTGTTTCCAAGTTTCTTTTCACCATGCTGAAATTCGCCATCTCCAGATTGTTCCAATTAGATCCAAACCAAGTCATACCTTGAGCTGGATGTCCGCGGAGTGTGTTGCCATAATCCCTGCAAACTTGAATCACCTTTTCACTTGATTGGTCAAACACCTGATCTATTTGGTAGGTGTCGAGTTTCAGGACTACAAAGATAATCAAGTGGTTGCTGATCGTAGGTTCATTCATCTATTTTATTCATATAATAACATACCATTGTTAGTTCCTTTTGATCCTTTTTTCTTTTTCTTCCCCCCCCCCAGTAGACTTACTATGGTGAAGAAGGTGCTTGCAGGTGATAACTTGATCAGTAGTGTTCGTTCGTCCAGGAATTGTACACGCCAGATTTTCATGTTGGCATACACCTGATAGTTTCTGTAGAATTGTTGAAGTCCCGCTCCATGACGAAGTGTTCGGTATAGGTAAGATAAAAACGCCTGTTGGAAGGAGCGATAAAGAGGTGATTCCTATCATCCAAAAGTAATAAATAATCAGTGACCCGGATGGAGTTATGTGCTGAGTAATACCTACCTGTTCACGTATTTCGACTTCATCATCGGATATTTCATCATCGGAGTCATCTTCGTCGAGAACTCTTTTCATTGGTATCCGGCCTAGGTTGATATCACCGTGGAGATATTGATAACAATAGGGTGTGGGGAGTCGAAGTGATGATGATGATGGCAATGTATGACTGGGTAGAAATGATTGGTAGGCTGATCGTTGTCGTTGCTTGTCGTTTATGATTTGTTGTTCATGCTGGTCGATTGTCAATTGATCACCAGGACGCATATACTTTCCAATGGATTGTATTTCATGGAATTTACCATGTATCTAGATGTAACATAAAAGGGTTAGTTTCATCATTCATTTGCCTTTACAAGTAGTTACTTACATCCACCAAAAGCAAGATAATCTCCTGATTTTTCAAGCTCAAAATAGTCAACATCTGACCATACAAGCTGACACATGCATTCTGGTTTAAAAAGAGGTAATCCGACGATAGAGTATACTGTCCAATGGTCTATCAAAAATAACAAATTGAATAATTTCATTTTACAGTGTGCTTTTACCAATATGTTTAATCCTTACCTGACCCGTTTCTATATCAATGCTATAAAAAGCATAATCACTATATCCATTTACATTGCCAAGTGTAACTGGATAAGCATAAAGAGGGTTGATGACTTTGGAAGAAGCAAGTATCATCTATTTTCAAAAAAATAAATTAAAAAGACATTAGTTATATTGGTAGGTGATTTTATTTTGATTCACTTACGTATTTCCGATTGTCCAATAACAGACAAAAGCTTTTACATAGAGTATGGCCAGGTAAAGTGTTGACGGGTTGTTTGTATTTGAGGCCAAAGTAATGAGGAAAGCAAGCCTGGTCATTGGTTAGCCCCACAGGATATAAACAAGTCTTGGTATAATAGAGATGGACTGTATTCGTACTATTGGCCAAACACAGAAGATACTATTCAAACAAGTATAAGTTCAACCAACCTTGACATATTCGTTTAAACTCCCTCCTCCCCTTCCCCGTTTACCTTGCCGTCTAGAGTAAAGCGTATGATGATGTTTTCTTGAGGTACCTGGACCATGTATATAATGTGATTGGGTACAAGTTCACTATAAGCCAGTCTTGAAGCCTTCAAGGCAGTGCGTTGCCCTTTACCACGATTTCCAAGTTGACGTTGCTTGATTTCGTTGTACAAGTTCATGACGAGTTAGTTCCCAAGACAATAGGGAAAGACTACTAAAACATCAACGTCAACAGAAACAAAGATTAAGATAAACAATAATTGAATACTACCCTTTATAATTACCTTTTTCAAGATTGACTGTACCAAGTTGTAGGGGGCAAACAGGGACCAAATGTGGGAATGATATTAAGAAGAGGAAGAAGAAGCATTGAAACGCTTCTTGCTTTTTTTGCGCCACATAAATTCTACATTTAAACTCCGCCCTCAGCGAATCAAAAAGGTTAGCCATTTTTTCTTTTTTTTCTCTTTTCTCTCTCTCTCTTTTCTATTTATTACTTTCCCCCTTCTTTTATCCTCATCTCATCTCTCTATCTCTCTATCTCTATCTCTGTTTCTCTTTGCTTCTCTTTTTACTTTTATAAACTACATCTTTTATATCATTTAAAATATGCGTGAACCCAACTTTAGCTCACCAGCACAAAATAAAGCTGCTATAGTTATCCTGTCCACTTTATATGATCGTCGGGCGCTAGACTGCACAGCAACACTACCTCTTGTAAATTCGCTTACTCATCTAGCCTACATGACGTCGACTTCTCCTCGTTTTCGTGAAATCTTGGCATCGGATGGTGGATTGGAACGACTGGTCAAGATTCTCGCCACTTGTCATAACACTGATAAACATTCTCTTTGGAAATGGTCCTTGGCTTTCCAATGTGTGGTCAATATTGGGGTTCGAGGTACGGAGGCTATTCGAACACGTGTGGTTCAAGTCGGTGCCGTTCATGTCGTTGTCGCCATCTTGGAAAACTTCTTAAAAGCATTGGAACAAGCCAAATTGGAAAAAGAACAACAACAACAACAACAGCAACAGCAACAGCAACCACTTCAACATCATGTTGTCAGTAGCTCTAATAACAATACAGCGCTCACTTTACCGACCGTACCTTTACCTCCTCAATCACGATCTACTCCAGTCACTCCATCTAGGCGATTGTTTAGCATTTATCCACCTTTTACAACAACAGAATCGGAAACAACTGGAACCAACTTGACTTTATCTAACAACAACAACAACAACTTACCTTCGTTCTCACCGCCCTCTCACTCATCATCATCCTCCAACAAAATTTATGGTGAAACATCACCACCTACTTTCAGCATACCCAGACGACGGACCTTTTTATCTTTACACCCTCGCAAAACAACAGCAACGGCAACGGCAACAAACTCTCCCAAAGCCAAGAATCCATCAACGTCATCTATTCCATTACTCAGCAGTCTAACATCGGAGGCGGTACTACACCGAGAAGAAGATATCCTACTCTCTTTGCAACTCTTGGCCTATCTCTCCAAATACCCTCATCTTCGTCAAACCTTCCATAACGATCATCGTCACAATGTGTTTTCCGTGGTGGAAAAATTCACTCATCGGATCCATCCTCAAACAATCATCTACTGGGCTGGTGTGATTATGCGGAATGCTTGTCGAAAAGATGAATTACAAGGTGGGATTCGTCAGTGTGCCTATATGCATTGTGGGAAATGGGAAAAGTATCCACGTGAATTTGCAAAATGTCGTCGATGGTAATATATATATAAAAGGATACTTGTACAAAAATAAAAGAAAGTGTCATCACTCACTCACTTTTGTTTTATCAATAGTCGAAAAGCGAAGTATTGCTCCAAGACTTGTCAATCAAGAGCATGGGGTGAAGGACATCGTTGGTGGTGCGTGGAACGAACTCATTCAAGTACAACAACACATCCACCTAATGCAACTACCACAGCAGCCGATCCTATCATGAATGAAGAAACAACACCACATATTCATCTTGATGAACCCACTACTCAACAACAACAAACTCAGCAACAATCCGATCCCGTTGGACTAGGGTTGGAACCACAAGAACCACAAGACCAGGAACAGCAGCAACAGCAACAACAACAGGGGACTTTGGATCAACAACAACTACTTCCAAATCATCAATCCTTGTTATTTTATCACCGTCGTCGTCGTAACTCTCGCTCTGCACAAAGCTTGACCTCTGGTTCCTCAACCGAAGTAGAAGTAGATACCACCTTGCCTCCTAACCAGCAAGACTTGATGGAAATTGATTAGCTAGTTGATAATTATTTTTTATACATTTATACATATGCTTTCCCCCTTTTTTTATATTCCTTTTACATGGAAATCTTTTTTATGCCATTTATATAGTTGATTCCTCCTTTATGCCTCCATAATAAAATAAAAAAAGATGTTATTGATATATACAAATGTGTGTGTGTGTGGATGACACAATGGGTCATGTGTTATTTCTCATTGTTTTGTCATATATGATTGCCTGTTTTAGCAGCATACCAAAACCCATGTGAGGCCACATCATCATGCATGCAAATCAAACAGACGGACATTGAATTATCGGATCAGCGCAAAAAGTATTTAATCCCGATTGGTAAAAAAAAAAAAAAAAAAAAGGACAAAAGAATGAATGACTTTATTAATTAATAAATGTACAAATAGACAAATAAAAAAAAAGGGACAGAATAAACATTATACTAGAAGGGAGAGGTAGGGTATTCTATGTACCTAGGGCTGTGGAGATAAAGTTACCATTACCACCCATGGCGGCAAAAAAGTTAAAGTTATCAACAAAGGTACGGACGTAGTTTTGATAAGAGGACAAATGAGTGCCAGGAGCAGGAAGAGAGCCAGGCACACCTTGTTGATCAATGATCAGACGCTGTTCATCAATTTCGACCTTGGACTTTTCTTGTTTGTTGCGGAAAGCAGTAGCATAGTTGTCGATAGCATAAACACCACGTGCTGTCAAGTCTTGTCGTTCGGCAGCGGTGATTCCTAATTCGTCTTGAGGCAGCCATACTGGAGGTTGTGTGTCATAAGTTGCTGGATGCATATACGCTTCGGTTGCATATAATTGATTCACCGCTGTGCCCACCCAAGGATTTTCTTTTTGGTCTCCTTCAGTTGCCTTGGTCTGTTTCACTTTGCTTATCAAGGTCGAGAGAATGCGTTGGTATAACATCTCGGCATCCACGAGATCATCATCACTATCATCGTCGCCGTCGTTTTCCTCTTGCTTGTTGACTTGTTCTTTTTCAGGTGAGATAGCATTACTGTGATGTCGTTGACGTAGAGGTGCCACATCCATAGCGGTCGTTGTTGCTGTCTGGTCTTGTTCCACCTTGTCAGTGTTTTTCATAAAGTCCACCTTGATATCCAATTTTCCCTCTTCTTCTTTTTCAAAACTATCCATGGGCATGTACTTGAATAAGGGCTTGAAAGATTTGTCGTAAAGTCCGAGTGAGAAGGCAGATATAACCAAGGTAATGGCCATAATCACTAGTTGACCAAGCGCATCATTGCCCCGCACAGCAAATAATCCAATCATCGTCAGTTGCCAAGTAAACATCCCGATATAGACATGTCGGATGGCCCGTGGAAATGCCCGACCGCCAGTCTCGTATTCCATTTCATACACATACAGGAATTGGTAGAGGTAGACAAAGTAGTTGAGACAGAAAAAGAGCACGACGAAGGGCAGGATCAATGGTGCAATTGTCGAGTACTCGATTCCGAGTACAAAGATAACGCTGTGTGACGGAATGAGTGTCCCGATACTGATGCCAGGTAGTTGTGTCTTTTGTTTGTAAATGTCGCGTGGTGTGGTTGAGAAGATAGGGGTGACAAAGGACATGATGTATGGCACAAGTTGAAGAATGGCTTGCCCGGTGCTGTTGGTTGCCTGAAGCATGACAAAGGTGATAAAAAAAGTCGACGCCTTTGGTAGATTTTCAGCCAAGATGTTGATGATTGACGTAGGGTTTTCCACCAATTGAGGTAAAGTCTGCAGGATACCACCCGCAATCGTTGACACGAGCACTACATCCACAAACTAAATCATAAATGAAAGCTCGAGGTAAGTTGATGTTTTGTTTTGTTTGTTTGTTTTTTCATGTTGTACCTGAAAGAAAAAGTATTTATGAAGGACAGATAGATCAACAAAGGATTTTTGAGGAATACCTTCCAGTTTGGACAGCATGGCAAATATGATAGGCACCAGTGAGATCAGGATGGCCAATGCTACTGCAGGAAGAATACCTTGAATGATCCCCACCACCGTCGGACCAAGATTGTTTACAACAGATAAAAATGGAAGAATCTTGCTAAGTGAGTCTAAACTGGAGATAGACTGCACAAAGACAACTAGAAGGAAAGAGAGAGAGAAACATGTCAGTGACAAGGATTTCTTTTTTTTTTTTTCCCTTTTAATACTGACTTACCAGGGAAGGCCCAAAAAATGATGATGGCTGTGGTGACAGAGAGACTGATCATACGTCGAATAAGTCGTTCAAAAGACTTGATGTTCATATTTTCCCAAATGATATCAGTAGGAGCAATTTGTATATACCGAGGAGCCATTTGAAGTTCAGTGTGATGAATCAATGTCTGAGCTGCCATATGAGCCGCCGATCGATTATAAAATTCAATAAAAGCCGAGTTCCGTTGAGGCAGGGTCTTGATGTCGCGTTGTTTAGCATGTATTTCATAATTCAGTCGAGCGATCTCGTCATTATAATAGTCGATCGAATCTACCTTGTGTCCCACCAGAGGAAGACCAAATGGCAAGAAACCGGGCTTGACACGATGAGTAGGTCGTAGTTTTTGAGGAATCACAAAGCCTTCTTCTTCATTGGTAGTGGTATTGTTACTGCTGTGTTTGTAAGACGCCAAGATGACTTTGGTTATTGTTGTTTCAAGATTATATACATGTGCCTGGCGTTGAACCACCTTGTCAGGAAGATCCTTCAAGTCCCTATAAACAAATGAGAGATTAGATTACATTTAGTTGATAAGTTTTACAATTTACCGATTGAGCCAAACATGACGCACACCACCTGGGAATTTGCTAAAGATTCGTTTCAAGTTTTCCACCGTGTTGACATCTTTTGGTATGGAAGGGACATATAAAGTGCGTGCCATGACCGAGTTACGATAATCATCGCTCATCAAGTAATTGCTGCGTAAGACCAGGTATTGTCGAGTTTCATGGAATGTATAGTATATAAGCCCAGCTAATAAAAAAGAAGAAGACGAAGATTAGATTGGTTTATATAAGAAAGAGAGAATGTATTAATTTTTGATCAACTTACTTGTCAAAAGCACCGCCAGGATAAGATGAGCCCATAATCGATGAGGGTCCCTGATATTACCAATAGTTAACAAGTTCAAGCCAGGTGAGTTTAATTGATTGATGATGTTGAGTGGGAATAAGATAGGAATAGCTACAATGGAGAATGAGACAAAGACGATTATACCCATACGTAAGAATTTGAGCATCATAAACCGATCCAAGCCCATAGTGCGAATCAATTCGTCGTCGGATATTTGGAAGATATCCCACATCCATCGTATGGTCCCATTAGATAACGGTGGTGGTCGTTTCCTGTAATATCAAAATTGGCTAGTTAGTTATTCAGTTGGTTAAATATCAATAGACTTACTCGAGTGGTGTGGCATAAGTTCGTGGAGCATATGTCTGTGGTCGGGTCTTTCGTAATACCAGAAACGCGCCAAAAAAGCCAATACCAAGAGCAGCATTAAACCATAATGCAGAGGTAAATGTACTAATTGAGTTGTCTACACTATATACATAAAAAAGTCAGGTGTTAGCATTCAACTTGATTCTTGTTCATTTACAACTTACTTGATCTGATCTTGTGCAGAATTTGACATGGTGGTAAAAAGGGTGGATGGATCTTCTTATGAAGAGTAATGGGTAAGCAAGGTAGGTAAATAAGAGAGAATAACAACTAGAATAAAAGAAGATCCACCGAGATCGGGTTTAATAACAAGCGAGGAAGACAGAGAGAGAGAGAGAAACAGAAATTAGCTTGGTTTTAAAACTAAAAAAAAAAAAAAAAAAAAAAAAAAAAAAAAAAAAAAAAAAAAAGGGAAGGCACGGAAGAGCGCCGATTAAAAACACATGGTGAGAGACCAACCAAAAAAAAAGTTGATAGGTTATGTTTTTGACCTGAATGATGGAACCGTGTTGAGATTGATTGATCCATGATGGCAAATAGAGCTAGTTTTTGTATTCAGACTAAAAAGAAACCTTTTCGATTTCCCACTTGACCTGATTTGGTGTATCACCAGGCTTTCGCTCAAGTTTTAAGGTTTTTTTCCGTCATGCAAAAAGGCGGATATTTAAAATGCAAAGTGTTGTTTATTAATTATATTTTAGTGATCAGATTAACAAGGTCTACATTATCTACTATTTATTTCTATGTGTATTGACCAGAGCAGTCAGTTGATCTAATTCTGTTGTCAGGTTCTATAATGAAAGAAGGGGTTACAAAAGATATAGGTAAAAAAAAAGGAGAGGATGATATCACTTACTGTAAAGAGTGAGAATGTTTCATTGATCATGGAAGTGTATGCAGTTTGCCATGGTTCCTATTCAAATAAAACAACAACACAAGTATACAGTGATCAATAAAAAGTGTCCTTTACGTGTGATATTATTATTACCTCCGCTGACCTGGTTGTTTGATGTTCTTTCATCAGGGCTTGATGCTGACTGGCTAGGTGTTGCCACTTTGCTTGAAGTTCCCGTCCCATTGTTTCAACCGCCCCAGCCACACCATCTATCCACGGGTCCTATGAACAGGAAGCAAAAAAAAAAAAAAAAAAAAGGTGAAAGGTTAATAGAGGCAACCATGATTCAAGAGATCTATTTCATGTTTACCTGTATATCTTCCTCAGAGCTGGTGGTACTACTGCTTTGCAAGGACGAGAAGGAATTGTATGAATTGGTTGAGAGTACCTAATCATGCAGGAGAAGTGTTCTTAGTTTCATATTCTTCTTTTTGACAAGATCATCTTTACCTTTTTGTTATCCATGAGCTTGATCTCTTGTTGATTGTTACCTAAAAAAACCCAGATTAAGTCATCAAACATAACAAGAGATAAGGTCAAGTCAAGTGTATGTTACATGGTAGGGGTTCTTGTTTGGTCGTCATGGTGGAGAATGAATGACTTTGTGTTCTTGATATGGTTGTAGGTGATTGGGTGCTAGTGAACGAATGCCATGGTCGTACGAGTTGAGTCCTTGTAGTCGGTGATGGTTGATTGGTATTATCAGATAGTGTTGAGGTGAGAGGCTTCATAGGTGTTGATTTAGAGGCTCCCGGTATCACTTGACAAGGGTTTGTTGTTGTGCTACGATAAACCACATGAATGAGTAAGGTTACATTGTTTCATTTTACTTATTCTTTACCGTGGAGATACATTGGTAGGTGTAAATAATTTATTAATAGTAGTAGTAAGTGGTCGAGGAACCGATCTTGATCTGGATTTGCGTTGGAGTTCATGCCGGAGGACTTTGTCGTGAATGCTAGAAAACTCCGGTGAGGATCGAAGTTGGCGTTCACAGAGGATGATGTTGTTCCAAAAAACATGTTCGAATTCGAGTGGTTGATTATTTGGATGAGGTGGTGTCGAGTTGATATTATCCCCATTGAAAGGAGTACGACTACAGAGGTGAAGGCGGAAGCCACGAGTGTCAGATTGAACCACAGCAATTATCCATGGTAAAGGAGTCGTCGAATTTTCCACAAATGAGTTCAAATCGAGATCACCCGACTCTTCCATATATATAATTGTCATATTGTTCTATCATGTATAACTATAGTCAGCTAATATAATCATTTAGTGTGATTTTGCTTACCTTGGTTTTGGCCAGATTGTAGTTTTCTACAGTGTATACATTACTGTAAACATGTATTCCATCCCATTCTCGTTCATAAGCCTGATCTTCTTGATCTAGTAGATACCATAATGATAAAAAGTAAGTAGGCAGTTAGTTACATGATTTCTTCTTCTTCTCCAACTTACTATATTGTTTTGCCAACGCCTTTGTCTGTTCCACTGAATGTCTGAATTGATCCAAGGAAGCCAAAGAAGGAGAGATCGAGAATAGCCGAGGTCCTTTTCTAAAATACTTTTCAAAGGTGATGGAGGAGATTGAGTCCCTTCGTTGCGTTCGAGGTGGGTCCAATGTATGTATCAAGAATGAATCAGAGATGTCTACAGAGAATCGTCAGTTTTTTACTTTATTTCTTATGTTTTTGCTTTTGCTTTTTCTTTTACCTTGATTGCCACGGAAGATTTCAACTTGCTCAATATCGATCCAACCCTTGAATTTCATTGTTTCCTTCTTCGTCGTGCTTTGAGTCGCTTCTTCATTCCATAAAGCTTCTTCATCTGTGCGTTGTTGACTAGGTCGAGTGGTAACCATAATCTTGTCGTTAAAGACAAACAGTGTCACCGCTCGTGTTGGTTTGTTGGTTTCTCGTTGTATTTCCATTGCATCAACAAATGTCACCAAAGACCGATTCGGGTTGATCAAAGAGCACTAGAAGAGAAGAGAGGTGGTTTCAGTAAACTTGATTTCATTAGTTCAAGTGATTTTACTTACAGGACAATCTCTAACCGATTGGTAAAGATTCAATAACATAGTAGCCATCTTGGTAGGTGGATCGTCAGCCATGGTTGCAATATCCCGTATTATGATCAAGATTTCTGTCAGTTTATCAAAGTCAGGATGATGTGGAGGAGTCAGTTGAAGTATATCTAATAAAAGGGTGGTCAGTTAAAGAGAAGTGCAGGGGGGGGGGTTACATTCATTACCTTTCAACATCATAGCATATCGGCTGATTCGTTGTACAGGTTCCAGCAAGATATCTTGAAATCGTCGTCGTTTAAATCCAGGGCGATCTTGTGCCAAAAACCGGCGGTACAGTGTATTCGACTTGACTTCTTTGGCATGGAGGTTTTGTGCTTCATGTTGTTCCAAAAGGTATTTTCGATAGCAGGAGAAGCGAGTCATCTACAAAGAGAGAAAAAAAAGAAAGAAAAAAAAAAGTATGTGGTGAGTTTTACATTAGGAATGTGTTCATTTGTCAGAGAACTTACATGATCAAAGCAAATACCGCCAAAGTTCGTTGTTCCAATCATTTGTTGAAGATCGTGTAGGAAATCTTGATTAACTTGAACCAAAAGAGCCAGGTTGAGGAAGATCTTGGATGACTTGTAGGGTGTAAGAATAGGTTTCTGGTTGGTGGTGTTGGCGGTCAAAGGATGCGCTACATATTTCATGGCTGCTTGTAACGAAGCCACGTAGGACATTTCAGTTTGAATGAATTCATATATCCTGTAGTTTCGTAGATCGTCATCGATATTATACTATGTGTTCAAAGGCGATGAAGAATGAGAGAGGGGTAGAAGAAAGAAAAGAAGAAGGGAAAAAAAAGTTTACCAAATGTTTTGAGGGAAAAGTAATGTCGGCGTTTGAATTTATACTTTCCCCTGGTATCGGATCAGGTACCCTTATCGAGGTACCAACAAGGGCAAGGAATTGTCTTAATTGGTATGATCGATCTATGTGAGTAATATATGAGTGAATTTCATAACGAGTGGTATAATCACTATACCTGTTGTTCGTTTCTTTTGTGGAATGACGATATCGATATGCTGACACTACAAGATTAATGAGTAAGCGACTTTATGCTGTCTTTTAGGATCATTTTATTACCAAGGGACGTTTTGAATTCAGTAATAAGCTTTCACAAGAATCTAATAATGTTGAATCGTCAACAATGACAGATGGTGCTGGTAGATTCTTTTCTTTATTGAGCTTCCAATGATTAGAGTACCCGCATGTATCAAGGATCGATTTTATATCCTACATTGCCAATTCGATAAATAGTAAGCCAGGTATCCATTTACCACATATATAAAGGCATACTTTCATAAAGACCATTTTCCCGCTGTTTTCAGAATGAGGAGCAAGTGAAACAAGAGGGAAAATGGGCTACTGACATACTTTTATCGCTGTCTCGATGATTAAAAACACGCACGGTTACACAGATCTGACCTTATACAAGAGATTATGCAAGGAAATCAGACGAAACCTCTTCACTTGCTCGATAAATTTCTTGAAAAGTATTAGTCAATCAATCGATTAATCAATACTGGAAGACATTATACAGTTTTATACATAAAAAAAAAGGGGGGATAAGGTAACTTTTGTGGTGATGGGTCGATCAGACAGCACTGGTAGCATGAAAGTAATTCAATACCCGATGCCGAATTTTATTCCCCGCCCTTTGGCTCGTTGACAAATACCAAATCAGTAAACATCTGCAAGGCAAGCCCACATGGGTCATGCCATACGATTGTTCGCAACGTGGATTTGGCACTTGGCGAAACACCTTTCCACTTTAGCACTTTCGCATACACATACAGTAACGTATGCTATCGTCCTACTCTTTGCTTTTTATTGCATGATATCTCTTCCTCTCCTCATCAAACAAGATAGCTGCATATAGAATTCATGTTTTACTTTTTCAAATGTGTTCTATTGTCATCATGTTCTTCTAAATGGACTAAAAGCCTTGGTTAATTAGCCAATGTAGTCGGATTCATTTGAGCCTAAGAAACCTTTCTGATTTGGTTTTTAAATTCCGCACTTTTTTTTTGGGGGGGGTGGGGAACTCCTCTTTTACTTTATCTTTGAAACAGCTTATCGACTGAGGATTATGATGGTAATTACAAGGTAAAGATAAATAGATGGAATACTTTTCTTGACAAAAAATCATACTAATTACTTTGTTTTACTCATATTCAATACATGAACGAAAAAAAAAGTAGTGATTCACCATGCATTTGCCCATCCACTATGCCGACGCCAGTCTGTAAAGGTAGGTATACTAATTTCTTCTTCAAATGAAACAATACTCACTGTGCTGTACTGTATGTTTTTCAAAAGGTAGGCAGGATCAAGTATCAAGTATTTTAACAGTGGACTTGATTACAACAAGAAACAACTCGGTGGAAACCAGATTACTTTGGTGGCATACAAGGATGAACTTGGTACACTGGTCTATTACTCTCAAAAGGTAACCGTCCCTTCTTAAAATTAAATATTAAGGAGTACTAACTTGTATTTACATTTACTAGGCTCATCAAATAAACATTCGCTACAAGTATGTATGCAAGGCGGTACACCGTGGGATCCTCAAATTGAAATACCGATCAGCCTTTCAAAAAACAAAACAACCAAGAGAAAAAAAATGTCTTCTCTTTATGCCATGGTGGAATCTATAACCTGCCTTCAAGACATTCCGGTAGAACTAGTGGAACGAATAATAGACTGCCTACCTCCTCGATCCTGTGCGGTCCTTCTTCGAACCTGCCGATTCTTGTCTCAGCCATCCTTTAGGCGTATCCTGTATCAATCCGTCCTTCTTCAAGACAAACAACAACTAGACGGGTTTCTCACCTCCATTCGAGCAACACACTCTCTTGGTCAACATGTACGACATATTACCATCTCGACTCGGCTCGCTCGGTATCGACACACCATGACGGAGCTTCAACAATGGTGCCCTAACATTACCAATGTGCAACTAACTCTGGAACCTGGAGATTCTCGCCTCCGCCATCAATGTGATTTGACACGTTGGTCTCACCTCGTTTCGGCATCGGATGATTTATACAGCAATATCAATGAAATTATACAGTCTATGCACCAGCAACTTGTGTCCTTGTCGATCACGAGACTGCCTGTCACTAACAAACTGCCGTACCTGACTAGTCTGGACTATCATGGGGATATACTCGATATGGATACTCTGGATCAAATCAATCAAATCTGTCCAACTTTACAAACACTTACTATCAAAGCATTGGATGTATTTTGGAATGGTAAGCAATTGAAGACGACTGGATGGACGGTCGGTCGATCCTTGGTACGTTTGGAATTGAAACATGTTTATCTTGCCGATCCTGCATGGTATGGTCTCTTTAGTCAACTCTATCCCCAGCTACATACTTTGATTCTTCATATCATGGCAGCTAGTAGCAAAATCGCCGTGGCTCGAACGAGACAAATTTACAGTGAATTGGACAGTAGTGATGACGACGACGACGGTAACGATGACGAACAACACGGACAGCAACAGCAACACCAATTGATTGATTATCGACACTATTACACTTGGGAAACTACGACACGAGCGATGACTGAACTGATGGTGGGATTGACTCGATTAAGACGGTTACATATCTACACGATTGGCGTCACACCTACCACTAATGATACCAACAACAATGAAGACTGGCTGGGATTATTATATCAACTGGAGGAGGTGCGACTGGATTGGTACTGTAAACCCTTCAAGACCTATGGTGGAATGATCACGGAGAAGACATCAGAACCAAAATGGGAACGCGTGCAAAGCCTGATAAACCATGTCACTCAAGCTCAAACGTGGTATCTCTTTTTAAAACAAGATCCGATTCCTTTACAACAACAAACTCTGGAACTTTTGGCGACGACAAGACAACTAACCTCATTGACGCTGTATACCACCTACGAATCCGATACTACTCTGCCCATCGACATACTGCTCACACTGCTACCTCAACTCACCACACTTGAATTTTGGACAAAGTTTGGAAAGGATCTGTCTTCACCTATTGAAAAACAAGCACCTCGTCTGAAACCTCTCACGCCATTACCACCTCATGGTTTGACTCGGTTTGTGTATATCGGCAAATTAACTTCATCACGACTGGTAGCGTATGTGCATGCCCGATGTCCCCGCTTGAAGGTGTTACACCTTGATGCTCGACAGACACCGACAAAGAAACATGTTCGATTGGTCTTACCTGGGTGCCGTCTCACTGAACTTGATTTGGGGTCATCACAGACATTTGGTAAAATGCAAAAGTCTGTCTTGGTGCAAGAAACTGACCGAAGCAGCTGGTTTGTGTTTTCTAATGGTGGATGGGAACGATCTCGACAGGCTTTGGGATCTACCAATCTGACTATTACGTGTGACTCTATTGATCGCTGCGTTTTTAAACCCTTACTTCAATATCCTTTTTTTTAAAGTAGCCTAGTTATATCCTTCATATCTTTTATTAAATAAAACTCTATCTTACCCTATATATCTTTTAAAGCTTTGGGGGCTGACTTCTGTGTTTGTCTAGTGTATAGTGTTGGGACTATTGGATGACAGGTCTAATGAAAAAATCATGCATGGTTTGCGTACTTTAAACCCCCGCATGTGGGATTCCGCCCGATAAAGAGTCAATCAATACTAATACTGCATTTGTCAAAGTTGTGGAGGATGCTTTATACATTGGCCACAGTGTTGAACCATTACCAATTAGCTTCCAATCGACCAAAAAACAAAAAGATCGAGGTCGAACACTAGTGTTTAAATCCCGCTTACCCCTGACTCTTTTCTTCCTTGAAATTATTAAACTGGATATGGGCCATCTAACCATTATTTCCAAACTACTTTAATTAGAAAGCCAAGTTCTCGAATCTGTGTGTCAGGAAGACTATGATCATTTTGATTGACAGCTTTTTTTTTTTTCATGAATGTGATCATAAACGTTTGCGTAGATGGGTGAAAGCGTTGTCTTGACAACTCCGATGTGCATAAATTAAAGGAATTGTATCATTAAAATAGAGACATAGTAAATGTAGTACTACAGAGATTCGGTTTATTACTTAATAGTGGTAAGACAAATACATACAAAAGTTTGTTTGTTTTTATTACATAACGGTTGTGAGGTGTATAGTACAAATATCTAAAACTACACAAGTATACTATTTAAACTATACTACTAAATATAAATCGCATCAGTCGTCCTATAGTAGAGAAAAAATGTTAGCATAATGATTGGTATCACGTTTTTATATTGTAATTACCCATTCATCATCATCAACATCTTGGTCTTCTGCAGCCAGGATACTTTCTTTTGCTTTGCGATCCTCGTCTTCTTGGTCCACGTCTTTGGCTGTAGCGAACATACGATTCATTGTATCTTGACGTTGTTGATCTTCACTGACTTGTTTTTTCCCGGATTCAAATTTGGCTTTTGACCGTGCGGCATTTGGTGGAGGTGGGGCTTGAGATACTGTATAACAACAAAGCAAAGTTTAGCATACATCATCAAAGCCATCCCCATTTTTTTTTTTTTTTTCGTTTAGTACTTACATGGTGTCATGTCTTGAGGTTGCATGGAAATACGCTCTAAAGACTTGTCTTTTCCTTGAATCCAATCAGTAGCATCGTGAGTAGAGTGTTCAACATCCAATGTCGGGATAAAGATATCGTCTTGGAAGAATTCGGGCTATTTGAATTTGTCCAAAAAGAAGATTAATCAAAAAGCAATCATCATGTTTATTTAGTCACTTACGCGTGCTCGAGGGACATGGATGCCAACGGGTTCAATAGTCGTAGAAGTGAGTCGGTAAAATTTGTCGATTTCGAGCTCCTTTACATTGCAATGGCGCTTTGGTAAAAATGCAAAACCCTGTTGTAAGGATCCGAATTCCATTTTTGCCAATGGTGTCAAGGTAAAGTCATTTTCAACTTCATACGAATGAATGGTTCTATCGCCCTATTAAAAACAATGTCAGTGTTTAAAAGAAACAGTATCTTTTGCCTACCTTCCCGGCCACATAAAGGATTTTACAGTCGCGATCATAATACGCATTCATTATACTTGGTGATACATCAATAGATCGTTTCGTCAAAGGTTTTGATAGGTCCAAAGTATCAAACACCAGAATTTCCCGCATAGAGCCCAAACCAAAGCCAACACTGACCAAATGTTGATGATCGTCTAACCAAATTAATCGGCTAGGGCGAATACCTTCATGCGTTTTTGTTTTCCCGAGCAATTCACCTGTTCTAGCATCAACGACCCGTAATTGCTTGTCTTTGCTGTAGGTTGCGATTGCTTTTCCATCAGGGCGCCACGCCATAGCCAGGATCGTATCATGGTGTGTACCGGTAAGAATCAGTTCAGGTGATAAAGTAGAAGAAGTGTTCCAGATTCGTATTGTCGGTTTACCCAAATCATGTGATGCAGTTGCCAATATATGTTTTGCATTAGGATGGAAAGCTAGAAGATTGACCTTGTCCATGTGAGAATCTATGTTTTTTTTCAGTAAAAGAATACTATTAGGACTCAAGCCAAATACTGTTTGATAGAAGTAAAAAGAGATAAGTTACCTTGCAATGTCACGATTGCTTCTGAGAGATCATCTGTGAGTCCATCTTCAGGAATACTGAATAGTCGAATCTTGTTATCATCAGATACAGTGGCCAAGACATGAGGGTTAAAGGGGTCAAACTGGAAATATGTCACATCAGCACCAGTAACGATACAAGGAAGACGAGGAGGCAGACGGGCACCAGTGGATGAGCAAGTGGAGATAATACCGATACGACCTCCAGGACCATCTAATGGAGTCGCAATGTATTTGGCGTTGGCTTGAATCAATTCTGTTGTTCCACTTTTATTAAAGTTGAGTCCCTTTAAATCTTCATAATGAGTGCTGGGATGATACGTTTTGTTGGTGATGTATTTGTATATGGATGGATTCACAGTCCCGTATTTCGGAAGAGTCTTCTTCATGGTGAAAGTTGTTGGGGTACTTGATGAAGGTGATTGATTTATTGGTGAAGGTGATGGAGTGGTACTTGTCACTGGTGTTGGTGCTGAAACTGATGTTGCATTTCCCTGTTCTTGATCAAGAGACCCTTCTTGTGGTAATGCTGGTTTAGTTGACTTTGTTTCCAGGTGTTGTTTTTCGTTGGTGGTGGCAGCGGACGCAGGTGATGATGGTTGTTGTTGACTTCCTTTATTGTTAGTAATACCCTTATCAGGACAAGGTTGAGGAATTTGCTTCTTAAAAGGATCCAAGGACACCGTAGCAACTTGACAGGTTTTACCAGCAAACCAATCGGTACTAGATAATGCAGGCACTATAGGGTAAATGATTGTATGGTATTGGTCAGCTTTTTTTTTTTCTTTTTGGTGGGATGAACCGTCATTTCACTTACCAGATCCTTTTGTATCCGGGAATAGATCAGAGTGGAAGTCGATGTATTGCTAAATGATAAATTAAAAACATATTTAATGACATAAGCGTTAAAGTAGTGTAATATTCATTGTGTAATTACCTTTCTTGGGACATTGTAGGATACGGGAATAACAGAGTTATTAGTGACAGTAAGAAGACGGGATATTTCTGTATGCATAACATCCAACTTTGTTTTTGGTAATAAAGTTGCCCCCAGTAAAGAAGTGTTGGTGCCACAGATCATGTTGTCGGAAACAGTAGGATTGGTGGAGACATTGCTGAGTTGTAGTGATCGAATGGTTGCATCACCGCGACTGACTAGATACATTGTTTCAGTGTCATCGTCGTAAAGAGGCAGTAAAGTACCAGTTGATGTGTCCAGTGATTGCATAAGATACGGCTTGGAAAGATCCCGAGTATCCCAAATACCATATTGACGGCTACGCATCTATCAAAAGAAAGAAGAAGAATGTAAAGTCAGTCTATTTCATTCTAATTGATTACATCAATCTATTCTTACCTTGTTCATACCAACCGTAAAGATGTAGTTGGAGTCGTTTAACCAAACTACACGAGCTCCTTTTATACCTTGATGTCCTGGACCAGTCTAAAGAAGATAAAAATGAGTATAATTAACATTTTATTATATATAAAGATTCTCTTACCTGAATCAGTTTTTCTTCTGCTCTTGGATCCCATACATTCAAAGCATCTTTTCCAGTGGTAGCAATGAGTGACCCATCGGATTTCCAGGAGAAAGAGTGGATTGGAGTAGAGCCAGTCAAATCATAAGCACATGCTGATTTTTCGATATTCCAGATAGATACTTTCTTGCCATCATTTCCCAGGGTGGAGAGAATCTATAAAGATTGAATAGTGTAAGTCAGTTAAATGGTTCAATTGCCCTGTTAAATCCATACCTGATCAGCCGTAGGGTGGAATCGAACCATATCCACACGTCTTGAAGACGTTGTCAAGGTGCTTGAGCAAATAGGGTCTGACCATTCATCATCAACACCAGGGATTTTCCATAACTTGACCTATTCAGCACACAAACACACACACACACACACAAAGTATTACTTCATCAACTTTTTGTTTGTTCTCTTTCATATATATATATCCTTACCATGGCATCTTCTGCTCCTGTTGCTAGCAAGTGTTCATCAAATGGGGAAAAGTGCCAGTCGGATATGGAAGCACCATGAGCTTGGAACACCTTCGCGTGAGCTGCACAACCTTTACCAGGTCTGTCCAAAGGCAATAGTCCAATCGAGCCGCCCCCTAAAATCAGTCAAAAACGACATGTTAGTTTATTAATTGTCATTGTCTTTTTTTTTTTTTTTTTTTGAAGGGAAGGGGAGATTATTACCTGACCAATTGATTGCAATCCATGAGCTGTTTGCTTGGATTAAACTTGAGCAATCAGATGATGAAGTGCCGATGGGTATGTCAGGATACCATTGCTTCACCCAAATTAAATGTTGATTAGTCAAGATACAATCAAGACCATACACGTACCATTCCCCCTTTTATATACATATATATATTCTTACCTCGTTTTTCCCTACACTTCCAACAGCGTTTCTATATTTGTTGACGTTTTGGAATCGTTTGTGCATTTTGAGTGAGCAAGAACAAAAGAGAACAAAATGGAAATGGAAAGGGTGAGATTCTTCTTCACAGATATCGGAATTTGAAAAGCGGAGATCAAATCTCATCCCCCTCCTTTTTAAATCCTCAGAATATTCCTTTCTCTTTTCTTCTTCTTCACACACACACAACATTACATATTCCCAATATGAAGATCTTTAATACGTTATCTCAAAATAATCTAGGAATCTCATCAAGCTTTAAACAAAAGGCTTTTGTTGGAAGTACAGTTGGCTTATCTATGGCGATGGCGGCTCTTGGCACTGCTAGCTTCTTTGGGTAATGTTAAAAGAAAAAGAAAACAAACGACTACATACATCTAATATCATCTGTACTCACTCATTCCTCTTCCTTATACAAACTTGTTTACTTTATATCTCTCTTTTTGCTTGAAATGGATACTGTTGACATCAACATAGGTATAATGGACGATCAGTATCACGCTATATGGTCAGCTCAGCAGTCTCGCTTGTTGCTTTACTAGGTAAGTAGGAACAATGTGCCAAGGAAGATGAAACTTGTATGGAGTAAAGGAATGTGATACAATACTTAACCTTCTTTTGATTATAGGTGCTCAACAGTTAATTACAAAGGAACCATTCCCTGCTCTTCTTTATCAATCATCGGCCTCTCATGCAAATACACCATTAGAACATCTCCGACTATTGAATAACTCACCACCAACCATGTCTATCCAATCAAAATCGCCTTTATTTGTACACATCCACAACAGTATTTGAAATTACGACGATCAACATCCTCCTGGTCTTACTGTCATCGTCTATCACGCTCTCCTTAACTTCATACCCTTGCATCCAATCACATCAAAATCATGAACTTTATAATAACGGAAGGATGCTCTATAACTTTGATCACATGCCATTACACCAACTTTTGCTTGACACAGACTCACTTGATCAACATTAGTAATAGAAGAATGTCAACAATCAATCGTCGCCTTTATCCCTGGTACTCAAATGGTAATAGTATAAACAGTCGGGAATACAATATTAATAATGGACATACTCACTCATCCTTCAATAGCTTACTACACTCATAACGTTTTTTTTATGCCATCTGTCCTCGAAGAACATACACGACTGGTACCATGGCTTTTGCTATTCTTTGTCATCGGGCGTCGATCGTATGCAAAATCACCTACAGTTATTTGTGACGATAGCAACACTACTACAATGAATTCATTTTGGCTCATGTTATTGTCAATATGAATGATGGTGTTAATTTAAAAATTAACAATAGTAATAATGACACGGGACCACATCAATAAGCAGCAACCTTTGGATACCGCTATCGTACAGGAATCAATGCCGGATGATATGATAAGTAGGGATACTCTACTTGCTGTCTGTCGCTTCATCATACGTCAGATCGGCATAGACAACATGCACAACACAATAGGATTTACAACGATTGGCGTATAGGATAACGTTTGTTGATCTTGTCTTCTTGGCATTGGCTCTTGGTATATACATATATTAGTTATAGGACTCCTTTCCCCTTTTTATAGATTGTTTATTATTTGAAATAAATGATATGGACGTGATGTTTGATGATGATTGCTCCCAAAACGTTTATATATGATCGCCGAAGAGGTACACTTCTCAGCGTCGATCCGTTGTCGATCCGTCTCCTTTTTTTTTTTACAGTACTATTGTTTTTTACTCTCGGTATTACTCTATCATACTATTATAATAGTCGAGACTTGCTCCATTATCTTGTCTAAATATCCTTTTCCCTATCTTGCTGTTCCTTGCACAGAAATGACATTTCTCGATCATCCATCATTTAATTTTCAATTCCCGCATATATTTCAATGGTTACACTGAAAACCCCGGACTTTCTGGTTTGGTTACTTCAACCTTGTACCAATTAGATTCACTGAATTGACTTTTTCAGCATATTGCCGTGAACGTGGGGAAGAAAGAAAGTTTTTCCAGTATACTGAGGTACCGAAATAAGAAACAAGTTTTCTTTTGTAACCATAGAAACCGCAAACATCTACATTCCTGATTGGGAGATGGATGATATACCTCTCTTGTACAGTATGATGATAATGATTGATGAACGCACGTTAACTTTTGTATACATATATTGTGTGGAGTGAATATATGATTGCAGCATTGATCAGAGTTTTGGTAATTTTTCATTTTGGGAAGACAGTTACCTCTTCCCCAGGATTTAATAAGGCGAGCTTCCCCTTTGTACTCAAACATTAAATGTATATGAATAACAGGTACTGGTCATAAAAAAGCTACGTTCTCATTTGTCCCCGTAATGCACAAGAAATTGAGTTTCTGTTCCCGAAGTGTACAAAAGGAAGCAAGTGTTTTTCCCGAGTAGTGACGTTATTGCATTGATTTTGTATAAATACGATCGACTTCCTGTTACTTTTTTTTTTTTTCAATAATACAACAACAACAATGCTTCTCAAGGCCGTTAGTTTCTTATCCATCTTACTTATTGCTCTTACCACTGTGATGGCTGCCAACGATCGAGGGAATTATACCATTCCAGGCTACGGTCGTAAAAAACAAGGAATCTTGAACAATGGTGGTGGTACTTTGGAAATTGCTATTGCCATGCTTGAAACCGATAACACTTGTTCTGATTATGTCTATGGTGACAATAAGACAGGCGACTCTGCCAACTTTGGTATCTTCAAGCAAGGCTGGTTCATGCTCCGCTCTTCTACCTCGCAATTCAGGGGTAAATCAGATAAGGATTGGAATGAAGGTGCTGCTCTCAACTGGAACTTGAGGGATGACATTAAAGCAAGACAGGAATCTCACAGACACTATGGTACTGACAGATGGTTCGGTGGACACAGAAATGGTGAAACTGGTTTGAATCAACCATACACTCAAGATATCAGTAATTACAAGAATGCTATCTACTGGATCCAAAGACGAATCCAAAGTGACAAAAAGTTCTTGTCTGACGACACACGATTCTGGGTTCAAGTTAATCCTATTTAGATTTTTGTTTGATACATACATCTCTTTATAAATAAAACATGTCTTCTTCTCATGGCTCATGGCGGGATTTGAATTAGCTTTTTTTTGCATGATTTTGAAAACCCCACTAAATGGCAGATTTCAAGTCACGTTTTTTCTGGAACTGAAATCGAACTTTTTTTTTATTTAGTTTTATCACTTTCTTCTTCTTAATTATCTGTTTCAACTTTGAAACGATTCACAGCAAAGTTATTCTTTGATAAAGCACACCATTGCTACTTTGCTTTACTGTCACTCCATGGCTGATCCAACTTTACAACATCATGTCGAACCTTCAGGACCCTTAATGAAGACCAGTAACACCGATAATAACGAGGACGAACTTTGTAAGTTTTATAAAAACAAAAAAAAGGGGGGTCTCTCGATCTTTATTAACTTTTATCTTTTGTGACATGCTACTCTAGTCCATCCTCATACCCTGACTGCCTTGCTCATCCTTCTTGCTTGGTTATTTTATGGTGGGATTCGAACAAATCATGAAGATACTGAAAACAGTGTGAAACTTGGTATTCTAGCTGCTATTTGTTGTTTTGTGTTTATTGGTATGTTACAACTTCGTAATGGCCCCTTTGTCCGCCCAAGTATTCCCTTTTGGCGTGCTATTCTCAGTCTCAGTGTGCTATATCAATTACTCTTGGTCTTCATGCTGTTTTTAGTAAGTTTGATCATTGACATATCGGAAACAAAACTAATATAACCCTTCTTCTTTCCTCTTTTGTAGAACAAAAAAGATGCCCGGCATTTCATGACTTACTTTGATCCTGCACTTGGTGTTGAACTTCCTGAACGGTCATATGCTGACAACTGCGAAACGTCATATTCGAATATCATGGTAATACGAACACTTCGGGTTGTGAAAAAGGAAAATCAAGGGATCAAGTTGTGGAACTAATGACATTATCTTTAGGCTCAAATTGATATCTTTGTGGTAGCTCATGCGCTTGGATGGTATGGGAAGGCAATGATTATCCGGGATTATTGGCTTTGTTGGATCTTATCTGTCACTTTTGAATTATTGGAATACTCTCTGGAACATCAATTGAACAACTTTGCTGAATGTTGGTGGGATCACGTAAGTCAAAAAGAGAAGTAAAGAAGAAAAGGAACTAATATGAAGATATGATTTTAGTGGATTCTAGATGTACTCTTATGTAACTGGGCGGGGATCTATTTTGGTATGAAGACTTGTCAATACTTGGAAGTCAAGGTAAAAGGGAAAGAAACGTGGTATACAGGTAAACTAACGGTTATGATCTGATAGGAATATTCTTGGGTAGGTCTTCGTCAAATCAAATCTCTACGCGGTAAAGCGAAACGAGCCGTTCAACAATTCACACCGAAGGGATGGACTCGATTCGAATGGAAAACAACCTCTAGCCCAAAGAACTACTTTGGTACCTTAGGATTAATGCTGGTGGTAAGTAGATGCAACAACAACAAAAAAACAATGGGGGTGGGTTTATTGGAAACTAATCACCTATTTAATCATCATAGTTCTTACAATGCGAATTAAACTGCTTTTATTTAAAAGCTCTCCTATGGGTCCCACCCGAACATCCATTGAATACCTATCGTTTGACACTTGTCTTCTTATTTGCTTTACCTGGTGCACGCGACATGTATCAATATATCTCGGATAGGTAAGAAAGGATAATGGTGTTAAGAACGATAATTTAACAAAAGCTTCTTTGTTTTTTTTTTTTTTAAAAAAAAAAAAGTAATACTGAACGTTTGGGTGTCCACGCTTGGCTCTTCATCTGTAACATCATGACCGAAACTTTGGTTTGCCTCAAATTCTCGGAAAACGAATTCACGGTGCCTGCTCCTATCTTTGTCAAGGTTGCTTGGTCCATCGTCCTCTCCTTCTTACTTGTCATCTTCCCCTTTTGGCGGTTTGTCATCTATCCCAAAAAGTCATTGGAGGTGGAAGGAAAAGAAGAATGATGGATTTTTCCCTTCCCCTCTTCCCCTAGCATAGATAGTACCCCTTTTTACTCACACATACATACCTCATGCCATCATTATGTATATTTTTTTAACATAGAAATAAAAACCTTTTGTATTCCAACTCTTACTATGTACTATATATAAATGTCCACTGATTGGGAAGTATCCATTGATGATCGGATCTGCCATATAACGTTACATAAGGTTCACTTTTTTTTTATGCCAGGATCCACATTGGTTCGATATCTTGTTACATACATACACATTACAGTATCAGCCAGCTCATTCTATACTATCAAGCCTTCCCACTCCAAAAAAAAAGGGGAAATACACAATCGGGGGTTGAATCCATCCCAGTGAATTCATGCGACGGGCGAAAAAAGACAACCACACTTGCACCCAAAAGAGTGAATTTGCATACCATGGCCGATGTAATCCAAATCTAGATAGTCAAATTAGTTGGTATTTATAAAAAGTCAGTCTGTATAATATGTATAAAACAAAAATAGCTTTGTTTTTTATTAAACAAGGTAAAAGAAGATGAGGAAATAATCTATTCTAAAGGTTACAAAGTCTATAACAAAGAGAGGGGTAAACTATGTTTAAGGATGGTGAGGATTTAAACCTATTTTTCCACCACGAGGTAATCCCCAGTTGTATAGAGATTACTTATAGCTGCTTGACGTTTGACTACTTGCAAGTCTTGTTCACCTTGTTTCAACAGCTGGCTAATGATCAAAGGATTGGTTTCGTTTTGATGAGTGCGGAAGGCATCTTTGGATCGTCGAACGGCATACGCTCGAAAGTTGTAAGCTGAGAATTTGTTACCATGTCGTAAGAGATCACGATACAAGGATAATGCTTGGGAGCGTGTGTTGGCCATATGTTGATGAGATGGAATGTAGACAAAAAAGTAAAAGAGGAGGAAAGGTCATCCTCTTTTAATTCATAAAAGGATGGAATAGGATTGGTGAGCGGGATATCAAAATACACACCCCGCGGCTCTTAAAAAAGGGGAACTTCGGATTAAAACTTTTGTTCTAATCCTTTAAGGAGATGTCTAAATGTTTCATTGTTTCAAAAAAGAGACATTTTACCCTTTTGTTTGTAAAGGAGAAAAGTTAAAAAATGATGTCGTCAACATATAAAGCATGAAACCCTTAAAAAAGCACATGGCCCTCTTTTTCGCAGTGAGTCAAAATGAATGGATGGGGTGGTCATCTTGTGCTAATCAAGACCCACCCAATCGCGGAACTTGATTTCTTTTTTTCTTTCTTTTTGGTTCACTTTTTTTTAAAAAAAAAAAAATCTTTTCCTCTTCTTTCCATTCTTTCTACTTCAACCTATTTTTATTTACATACGCACCAATGCTTACATCCAATGTCGAAACCAATAAACAGCAACAACATTCATCTCTTGGAACAGTAACGTTCGACTTGGCACCTTCTCATCAACGAGCGCACATTCGATCAGTACTGGCTGCAAGGAAACGAAAGTCTTGCCTTTTGGAATCATCACCACTTCACCATACATCCATCGTACCTGCTTCTTCTGACTCTATACCTTCCAACAACTCAGTGGACATCAAGAAGGAAATAGAGCAAGAATTTGATGACTTGATGATCAATGGATTACCCTCACCCCCTGTGGATAGTCCAAAGACGGAATTCCCAACACACGACGATCCTTCTTTGAATACAACATTGTCGACATCTTTCAGCAACTCTCTTGACGTAAAGCAGCAGCAAGAAAATCTATCCGCCCAACACATTCAATCTAAACTGACAGCATTACGGGAAGAAAAGCATCGTTTATTCCAACTCATGAAACGACTGGTCGAACAAGAAGAACATCAACAGCATACTATCACCAACACTCAACAAAGTATTAGAAAGAAGAGACCAAGTCGATGGCAACCTTCTTCTCAACAACAACAACAACAACAACAACAACAATATAGCACCAGAACTACGTTTACGACAGCATCAAGACCGTATCAGACTCAGTCAAGATCGCATGGGTACTTTGGTCAACCATCCGTCATTCATCACCCTCATCAACCTTACTTGTATTGAATTCCCCCTCCCTTCACAAACACACAAACACATACATTTACATATTTATATAGCCCTTGTTTCATTCCATCATCCATCCATTCACCTCTGTGCCCTTATTTTAGTGTGTACATGTATATAGTATCACTTACCCCCCCCCTTTTTTTTTTACCTCATTATCTCCCACCTCCCCTCTTTAAAAATGTATACAAATATATACGTTACTAGTGTATTTTTAGTCTATTCATCTCTTTTTACAATTAAAAGCCAACTAATTTGCCTTTTATGTCTTTTGTGTATAATATCAAGTCATTAGTCTTTTGTAGAAGATGATGATTGTTTCTTTATTATTAAAAAATGCATATAAATATAGATCTTGGGTAATAATGATGGAGATTATGTGACGAAATGTGATAATGATAATGTTACAATGCATAAAAAAAGTACTAATTCTAAAAAGTAAAGTAGGGGAAAGAGATATACATAATTATATAATACACAGCAAATGGATAAGGATTAAATCAAGGAGAAGAGGAGGGAATAGATTTCTTTGCCAACCAACAATGGAATCGTGAGAAGCTCTTGTAGTCTTCAAATTCCAATAATAGCGCCTGCACCGCCGCATCATAATCTTCACCAGTCATTCCCCAAGCAGTAGTATAATAAGGTTTCTTGTTTCGATAGGATGCCTTTTGTACGTCTTGATTAATAAACCCTAGTTGTTTACCATGGATTTCCTCATGCCATTCACCAATCGGTATATCCCAAGTCATGTGATCCAGCAATTCCATTGTTGCTGAAGTAACCAATTGGTCAAATGTATTGGTGTAGAAGAAATCCATGTGTTTCGTTTCCCATTCTTGTTGTATATATTGATCAAAGGCTTGTTGAATCGGTCCTGGTCGATGGTGCATTACGTCACATTCCACCCATTCGATATATCCACCTGGTTTCAAGACTCGTTGGTTTTCCGATAGTATATGATCCCATTGTTGTGTTGTCAGTGATGGTCCCATTGCTCGTTGGAATATCCTATTGTCAATATAGAACAGTGAGATGTATGTAACTTTTTTTTTTTTTTGTTATATACTTACAAATCAATAGATTCAGAAGGAATGGCCCAGGTTTGATGAATATCACCTTGAATGTATTCCAGATTACTAGGTCGTCCAGCTTGTTCAGGTACAGAGCGATGGCCAAGACCAATAACACGGATAGAAGGATTTTCAATAGCCATTTCAAAAGCCCAAATGCCATTGCCGGTATCAATATCCAAGATCGTTTCTGGCACCTTGTCCATCTTGTCGAGTGCACAACAATTCGTCCCGCGAGCATTCTTCAAGAGATAGTGCTAAAAAGTGAAATTAAGAGATGACATAAGTGAGTAAGAAAAAAAAAAAAGGAGGGGGAGGAGTTTTATTTTCTTATTATAGACGTCCAGTGGGAAAGGAAAAAAAAATTTTTTCCCCATCCACAGACATCGGGATTTGAAAATAGTCTATTTCGAGTTGGGTCCCTTACCTGCCGTTGCAGTCTATCCCATTCTCTAAGATCCTCAGGGGATTTCACAGAGCTTGGTTTTCTTCGTTTAACATGATGATGAAGTGGAGGTACCATAGCGGAAGCAGATGGCCGTCGATCAGGTCTAAAGTTGATACTTGTCGGAGCCGATCTATGACCAAGAGTGCTTCGTCGTCGTGCATGTTTGGCTGGTCGGTTCTTTTTAGTTTTCTCAATGATCCGACTGGATTGATTTCCCATTTATGTGATTATTATTCTAAAGAGAAGAAAGAAAAAGGAATGGGTGGGGGTAAAAAAAAAAAAAAAAAAAAAAAAAAAAAAAAAAAAGGAGGGAGTAAAAAGAAGAAAGAGAAGATAAAAGAGAAAAAGTTTTTTTTTTCTTCTTAAACAATGAGCCCCTTTTTTTCGGGATTGGTAGCCGATCCGAAGATTTCTTTCCGATTATTAAAACTCCAATGGTGAGAGTCTAGTTTCATCCAATCAAAATAGCATCCGCTCCTTTTCAGGTGATACAAGAAATGGGACAATAGGTCGAAAGTCCACCGATCCCAACACCGATTGTTTAAAATACCGTCATCCTATATTAATGTCAAACATTTTTCTCTTTCCAGCCACATTTCATTCCAATCACCGCATTTTATTGATGCCATATAAAAATAAAAATAAAAGCTATTCTAATTATGTTTTATGAATGATGTCATCTAATACTAAATCTTCAACCAAGAGGAAGCACCCCAGTCTTGCACCAGTTTTTTCGCATCATCCACATGTCCTGCTTCAATCAAGATCATCACCACACCACGAAGAGCCGAATCCAATGCTGCGCTTAACCATGCTTGTTTAATATCTGTATGTTCACCCACAAAGATGAGTCCTTGTTCAATTTTAAAGTACGCAGAATTGTATAAGCTGTGTTGACCTTCATAGGGTTCCGCCCATGAGCCTGAGCTATACTGATCTAGAATGCCACAATAACGCCGATAGTTACCGGTGAATTGGTCGCGTGCTTGCTGCCCATGAAGTTCCACCACGTTATCCAGAATCAAAGCCACGTGTTCCTGTTCAGGCATCGAAGCCAATCGAATCGCATAATCTTCGGCTTTGTAGCTACCGAGCATCACCCCATGTCCTTTGCCACCGAGTTGATACGAAGGATAACATATATGTCCACTGGTTAGATCGGTGGTTGAGCATCCACCAAATATAGGTCGATCGCCATGTTCCCAAAACCTTGTCTTGAATTCCAGGGCTACTTTGCATGCTTGTGAGTAATGTAAGTTTTGGATGGCTTGTTTAATGGTAAAGGATAATTCTATATACAAAAAGGATGAGGATGAGGGATAAGAAGGGATGGGGGGGTTTTTTTAGGTGACTTACTAGGTAAATGCCAAGTTCGGACTACGGAGAAAGGTGCAGAGATGATGACCCGATCGTATGTCTTGGAATGATAAGTTGTATCAAATGGTGCCGATTTCCACTGGACCTGAATCTTGTTTTTGTTGTTGTCATTATCAGGGGTAAAGATGAGTTTGGACACCTTGATATTGAATTGCACCTTATGACCCAAAAGAGCAGCAAAAGCAGCAGAGATTCGACTGAGACCTTTGTCCACCGTTTTCCATTCAGCACTGGCCATGACGAAATGCAAATACATGGTGTCCCAAAGTGTTTCATCTTCTCTCTCTAAAGAGGACAAGGTGGACACGTTGAGTGATTTCCCCAGATGGAAGCGCGCATAGGCATATTCCGACCATTCATCGTAGCCTTTATCCAAAGCCTCTTGGTAAGCTGAGTGCATGTCGTTCGCCATCTTGTCGATCCATTCGTCCGTCATGTACTGAGCCAAGATGCCGTCCGCCTCCTTGCCATCTTCACCATATTCCAACTTGAGGGATGCGTTTTGATTAACTTGTTTGATTGTAGGTACTAGTCCATCATCTAGTCGAATTCCATTCTTGTAGTAAAATGCACTTTATAAAAGATTCATGAGAGAAAAAGAGAGGTCGGAAAAAAAGAATTAAGTGAACTCCTGCGGGATTTGAAAAATTCGACTTGCCCATTTCATTACTTACTTCTCATTATGCTGGATCCATTCGATGAACTTGATATGATACGTTTCATTGTTTCTTTTGTTCAACTCTTCAGCCAATTTAAATACATTTTGATGGTCTTTTGCTGGCATTGTCTTGTTCTTATTACTATAGGCGAACGAGATTCTCATGGCTCTAGGGACAAGACAAAATAAAAGTCAGTCAGGGGTACTATTCATATCCCGCCATGTTACTCGAGCTGACCCCATCTCTTGATAACGGTATTCTTCAGGTTTCCCAAAGTAAGCAGTATTGATACGTCTATTTGATTCAAATCAAGACAATTAAGTATTTTGATTGAGGACTTTTTTTGACATAACTTTACCCTCCTAAGCGATTACTTGCTTCGATAATCTCATAGTTATGAAACCCAACCGAGTCTAAAAGAAATCCACTGAACAAACCTGATAATCCAGCCCCGACTATGCCTATTTCTAAACAAAACAAAAAAAAAAAAAGAGTGGAAGTGGTGGTGAGAAAATGAAGTAAAAGGATGGAAAACTTACTTTTTTCCTTGGATTCTGCCTCAATAAGCTTGTTTTGGAGACCTGAGTAGAATGTAGCAACATCAAAAATCACGTATTTCAAGTTTTTGGCCTTTTTAACAGGCAAGGTCTTCACTTTATAGGCCTCGCTTGTCGCAATCTTTTTATCCCAATGGTAAACTTTGATACATACACTTTCATTTCCCTGTCCAGTTATAACATTGTCAGGTATGTGCCATACTAGCTTCCTTGGTTGATGATCAAGAGTAATTTGGATATCGCCAATGATAGTTTCCGATTCGAGATCATCCTCATTGCATAGCTGACTCGATCGAATCTTCCAGGTACCGAGGAAAGTGTTCTGGGGGTAGTGAAGGTAGATGTTGATTAATGAATCGGGTATGATTTCCTTTTGGGAAAGGGTGATATGGATGATGTCCTGACCAATGACCAATGCTACCAAGTGTAACGACAGGAAGAAAAGCCAAAGCATTGAATATTATTCTCTTTCTGTTTCAAGAAAATGGAAGAGAGAGAGGAAGACAAAAAGAAAGAGGCTATTATGGTTTGAAATCATCCCTGACGCCTCCTAGCCCCTATGGTCGGGTTTTGAAACAATTGCATGAATTAAAAATCAACCACCATCCTTTTCCCCTTTATTTTTCTTCCACTTTGCCAATAACAGTCATTTATGATCTTCTTCTTTTCTACTCAGTATATGCGTGATTTTATATGGACAGTATTCACGTTTTAGCGAAATCAAGTCTAAAAGAAGCCTTTCCGGCAAGAATTGAAAATTACCTTGATATACTCTTAACAGGAGGTTATGCATGTCACATTTCGAAATCCCGCCAAGCATCGCCTTACAGGAGGAGATACATAAAATTTTGGTTGGGTTTAAATATTTTTGACTGGTGGGTCATGAAAAGACCACATACACCTACTGACTTGAACTTTTAAACGATGAGCTAATTCATGCAAAACAACTAGACAATACAAAAAGAGGACATAGTCGGAGTTAAATAGTCAAACCGATGCATGAATCACATTAAGGACGGATTTTAATCAAGTTTATTTTATTACAAGTAAGATAAACACAAAGCTACATAATATATATAAAAAGACTATTCTAAAGAGTAATCAAGACCAGGTAAGACCAGATTGTTGTAGTTTATTGTGGATGACAGTCATAGCAGCACAAGTTTCTTCAATGATACAAGAGATGTTAGTCTCAGAGGCACCTTGATGGATGGTTAACATCTAACCAGTAATACCCACCGTGTTCCCCCACCAATTGTAGACCTTTGATCACCCAAGCCAAGTCCAAGTTATCCACAGTCAATGGTGTTATCAAAGAAGACAAACTAGAACTCTATTCCCTACAATAAACAACAATTGGTTAGTATATCATATTATTATTGACAGTCCTTTTCTTTATTTTCTTACCCTACTGTACCTTGCATTACAACCGCCACCATAGATATTTCCAGTACCTTGTGCAACTGAATGTTGATATCGATCCAGGTAAGAGTGCCTAGACAAAAGTATTGTCCAGTAGTGAGTCCTTGCTATTTTGCCGGGTGAGGATACAACTATCTTGCCTTTACTGAGGAGGAGACAACCGAGGTGCTAAAGCCAAAGGTGCAAAGAGGGATTCGTATTGGTCTGGTCATGGCATTACATGGCTGGTTTGTTAAATATAGTCGCTTTAACTGGCTCTTTGAGTGGCATCAACTTGATAAAAAAAAATTGTTAGTCATTTAAACAAGGAAGAAGTTATCGTTTTTACCTTTGGTCAAAGAAAGGTGTAAAATAGTCTACGATACAACAAGGATTAGCAATCGTCAGTAGGCGTGTGCTATAACTAATCAAAGAAGAGGTGTTAATCAATAATGTAAGATATTCTAGTAAAGTACTTACGTGAAGTCAAGCGGATTTATGAAAAAAGAGAGAAGAAAGAGGGAAAGTGTTTCAAAAAAAAATACATTCCATTGGCTTCATTTTCAAACCCCGCGTGCATGAGTCCACGAGTAAATCGATCAGGGCAAACTTTAGCCCGAGTGGCTTCCTATAGGCTTCATCTCATTAATGCAAACTATGATGGTTAATGTCCTGTGTAAGATTGTTATGATTTGACAATACATGGGTTTTGATCATCTGTTTTTTTCTTTTTCACACCATATAAAAGAGCTTTTTAAATTCATTTCAACTTTCCTTGGGGATGCCCACCCCTTTAACAAAACAACAACAACTTGTCAGTCAATTTTTTGGATGAGAATATGGCTGGCACCCCTCCTTTGAGAGGGATGGGTACGGGGGCTTCGGCCAACAGTAAGTGAAAAATAAAAGGAAACCACATACTTACACACAATACCATCTGATATTTCATCCTCCGCTTATTCGACGAAAAATTCAAGTTACCCATGAGTCCACCGATATACACCATGTACGACGTTTTCCTGATGGTACCCGAACATACAAAGTTATGGAACTTGTAAAGTACATATCAAGGTGATTCCAAAAGTCATCAACTAATGGGTTATTAACGACTAGTTCTTTTAAAAGGCGGAATAATGTAATACATGCAATTTACAAATCGGGAGGTCTGATTTTCAAGATGTTTAGACCATCGTATTATATAGTCTGTTGTCTAACGAATGGTTTTTATTGGATTTGTATGCATATGTTTAATTAAGGGGTGGGGTAATGATGATATGAATTATATACTGTATGATAAAAAGAGTGTATGTAAAATTTAAAAAAAAAAAAAAAGCACAAAATAAGATTAGAAGGATATAATAAAACTAGATCAAGAAGAAGGAATGGTAGTAAAGAGGTTCTAAAGATTATTTAGTTGTTGTACCAGAGTCATATGTTTGAGTTGATGTTGATAGGATTCGAATTTTTCATAAATCTGTCTACAAAAGAACAAAAAGAGAGAGTTTCCTATTAATAACCTAGTCATAACCAACCAAACAACCCATGAATTATCACTTACTGTTGAGATGAAGAATCACTATCCTTGTTTAACCGTATAGAGCAAGGCAAGTCAGGATAACGATAAGGCACCAAGAGTTCTACACCATCATCAAAAGCCACCAAGGTCCCGGCATCAGTCATTGTCGTTTTAAGTATTTGGTCCTTGTAAGTTCGTCCAAGTTGATCAAGTTCCAACACACGAATGGCTTTTTGGATGGATTCAGGTTCCAGATCAAGGGTCGCTTCATCTCCAAAGAGGACGGCATGTTGTACTGTGTCTCCATTAGGTTGGCCTTTTAAAGGTAAGGTGTGGGCAAAATGACAATCTTGACCGGCTCGACAGTTACCTTGGGTGAAGAATCGGCATTGTGTTGGAAATCGTTTGGTGTGCGTGGTAGTGGCGTACATTGTTGAATGGATAAAAAAGAAGTGAAAAAGGCAAAAGTTCAATGAAAAAGAAAAAAATGTTTATCCCCAGATATATTCATATCCCGCTCATAAAAGAACGCCTCTTTTGAAATTCTCTTTTCCTTTTCCTTTTTTACTTTCTTCACCTTTTTACATTTACCCTTTTACACTCGTTATTACTCCCCCCCCCCTCCTTTTTTTTTTTTTTTTTTTTTTTTTTACTCTTTATATATTTTACAAATTTATATCTATCATTGTAATTCATGGCGCAGGGTCTTGAAACTTTGGAACATCAGTCTGCCCCTGAAAGCACCAGAGGGCTCTTTGACACTTGCTATGACAGAAAGGTAAACAAAAAAAGAAAGCATCACTCTCCATTTACATAACCATACATGACTAAACTTTCTTTCTCAATTTGGCATAGACAATGGCCTTCCAATCAAGCAGATCCACTGATAGACACCGATCCTCAGACTCACCTGGACGGGCAATACCTTCACGTCAATCTTTTAGTCATCAACTACCAGCAGCAAAGAATGACGATAAACCACAACAGCGACTTAGGTCAGTTAGTGTTGCAGATATGGGCTCTTTTGGAAGAAGAAAATCTCACCAAGCGTTACATACTCTAACTGAAGAAGAAGGACAACAAGGCAATAAAATCAACAACAACAATAGTAAACCCATGTCTCATTTTGGTACTGGTGGCAGAAGATCAAGTGTTACTATGGACTCTTTGAAGGATATGATCAATAGTATGAAATCCATTCCACCTACCACATCTACCTCAACATCTGCTTTATCATCATCTGGTAATCTCAACAGTGGAGGAGGGCGGAAATATGGCCATCGCAAACAACAATCTTTGTCATCCTTACCTTTTGGCCAACAAGAACAACAACAACAAACATCAACACAACAATCTAATATACGACGGTCGTACAATGACGGGAAAACCACAAGTGATATGCATTCGGTATTGGAAAGCACGATACAGGAACTCCGATCGATCTCCTCTTCATCCACCTTGTCTGACAAACGACCCATGGTGTCACCACGTCCCTCTTTTTTTTCTTCAACTTATCGGCGATTTAGCAAGAATGGTGGTCATATGTTTGGAGGTGACGATACTCTCAAAGGTCAAGATGCGGCTTTGGCTGAAGCTGGAGCAAAACTGGTTGGAACGGCGGCTACTGGTACTGGTACCATCACTAGACCTTTTTTTTCTGGTCGGCGACACTCTTCCGACCCTTCTACTACTGGTGGTGATGGTGCCTCTTTTATACTCAACCGACGACCTTCTCTCCAACAATTGGCTACTCTATCCGAAGAAACCCCTGGACCTCTCACGGATCGTATCACTACCAGCCGCTCCTCTTTCTCGACTCTGTCTAAACGAACACAATTCAACAAATCACTGGATATTTATTCTGATAACAACAACAACAAAAACCAGTATAGTACTCGTCGATCTTCTCGCAACGTGGACTCGAACTGGCGTTCTTGTAAGTTGTGTGGATGAATCAACGTAATGTTTTAACTTTGGCCTAACTAACACTCGTTTCTTATATATATATATATATATATATATATATATATATATATATATCTTTTTAGCCGCCTTGATACAACCAACCTCACCACGACAGTCATTCCAACCGGTTCCATTTACACCAACAAAAGTCAACTTTGGTCGTGATGACGCCAATTCTCACCAACGACGACCTCTCTTTATTGCTCATCTTCCACTCAGCGCCTTGACCATTCTTTTCCAGGACCGACAACTGGTGCGTGGGATGTTGCGGGTCAACAAACGAAATCGTAGCGACGCCTTTGTATATTGTGAAGAACTGGATGCGGATATTTACATTGCTGGATCAAGGGACCGAAATCGTGCTTTGGAAGGTGATGTGGTGGCGGTACGACTGATCGATGTGGACAAGGTCTTGCAGGAGAAACGGGAAAAGGAACAAGTCAAGTCGATGCGGAATGCTGGTCAAACTGGGACTCGCTTACCCGATGAAGATGACGAAAACGAAATCATTTTTGGTGGTGATGATCAAGTCCATCTCGTCAAACCCAAACTGTGTGGTGTTGTGGTGGCTATCATGGAACGTGCTCAAAATCAAGTCTACTCAGGGTAAGATCATGGGAACAATTGTATTGCGTGCCACATAATGGGGTTTAACGATGGTGTAACCTTTTATTGTATTTGTATTCCATAGAACTCTGACTCTAATGCGACCTAACAACAAGCGTGCTCAAGAAGAAACTGTCTCGCATCGATACAAGAAAGACACTCCAAAGATTGTATGGTTTAAGGCTACTGATAAACGTGTCCCTCTAATTGCTATCCCTACACACCAAACTCCGGACGACTTTGTAAAGGACAGTCAAAAGTATTCGACAACCTTATTTGTGGTAAGAAATCAACTCAACGAAAAATTGAAGGCTTCATGGGATGGATCTAATCGATTCTCTTTTTTTATTTTATATATATATATTTGGTAGGCATCGATCAAACGTTGGCCTATTTCCTCTTTACACCCCTTTGGCACTTTGGAAAAGACTCTTGGGTCTGTGTTTGATCTCTCCACACAAACAAAAGCCATCTATGCTGACAACAACATTACTGATACCGACTTCTCCGAAGCTGTTTACAACTGCCTGCCACCAAGTGACTTTGAAGCCTCGGTAGAGGGTACGACCACTCCCACTGTTAACCCAAGGCGCGATTTTACAAAAGTGCGGTGCTTCACCATTGACCCTAAAGACTCAAACGGTAAGTACACTATCAAACTACTCACAGAATCTCACTCACATTGTATCTTTTTTTTTATAGTCTTGGATGATGCATTCTCTATCGAAAAACTGGGTGAAGACTCTTATCAAGTTGGTGTCCATGTCAGCGATGTTACTTATTTTATCAAACCACATTCATCATTGGATAAAGAAGCACGTACAAGAGGCGTCCGGGTGGATCTAATTCATTTTCATGTCCCTATGGTGCCTGAAACTTTGACTGACAAAATTACCAACTTGATCCCCAATCATAACAGGTAAAGATCTTGAAAAGAACAATGTTGCTTTTTATTAAACATCTCAACCCTTTCTCTCATAATAGATTCACATTCTCTGTCGTCTGGAATATCAACTCTCAAGGTAAAGTGTTGGATACTTGGTACGGAAAGTCCATCATCAGGTAAGTTTTTTTTTTTTTCCCGTGATATCATTGGCATTGATTCTAACCCCGCTTCCCCCCCTTTTTTTATTTTTATTATAGGTCTTCTGCCCAGCTAACAATTGATGATGCATACACGGTGATCCAGGGCGGCTCTCTGGACAGCAAGTGTGTGGCCGAACCTATTCGTCAAGATATTGAAAACGATATACGCTTATTGGCAACCATCACTGACGAAATGCACTACCGGCGCAACCAATCCGGCTGTTTAACCCAACGACGTGACGAACTCTCTTTTGAATTTGAATCTGATCATTCTCCTATTGGCGTGTCTGTCTTGACAAAACATATCTCATCTCATCGTATGGTGAAGGAACTTTTGCTGCTAGCCAATACCAGTGTCGCTCAAAAAATATCAAGTCGATTACCGGAGGAAGCACTTTTGCGTCGCCATTCTTCACCTGTGGATCGGAAAATTGTAAGTGAATCATCCTCACTCTCCCCTTTATACATTTCGATTAACTTGTCTTTTTGACTCTCTAGCGTGCCTTACAACACTACTGCGCTCGGCATCTCGGTGTACAAGTGGATATTGGAAGTGCTGGGAATTTGGAAAAATCGATTCGGGCCATCAAGGACAGAAATTTACGGAAACTGGTCTCTGTGATTGTGCTCAATACCCTCAAGACTCCTAAATACTTTTGCGCTGGAACTCATGACATTGCCAAGTATTCCCATTATGCCCTAAACGTGCCCTTGTTTACCCACTTTACCTCCCCTAGTCGTCGATTCGCCGATATTTTGGTGCATCGACAATTGGAGTACGCTCTATCTGCGGACTCACAAGGTAAAAAAAGAAAAAAGAAAAGTACAACACTAACTCATTATTAACATCTTATTTGTTGCTCTATATACTACAGACACACCATTCTACTTGGATCGCGACTCTGTCCAGAAACTGGCACAGTACTGTAATGTAAAGAAAGAAGCCGCCATGAACGCTCGGGAACAAAGCAGCCTCTTGTTTTTGGGAACCTACCTGAACAAACTGGCCAGTCAATCAGTGGTTTATCGAGAAGCAACGGTGGTGGCTGTAGATGAAGAACACATTGATGTGATGGTGGGCGAACTGAACATGGAAAAGCGGGTGCATTTGGCCAATTTACCTGTGTGGCGATCTGACTTTGATGATACCAAGCAAACTCTCACTATGTACTGGCGGAAAGGTGTGGACACTTATACCGGTAAACAACATTTCCTCTTGGATGATGACGATGATGACGGTGATAGCCAAGACAATTACCTGGATGAAGAAATAATGCTCGACGAAATGATGCATGTTCCTCCCACTCAATCGCTCGACAACTCACTATTGGACGAATCATACCATCCTTATCAGCAGGAAACAGACGGCAATGGTAAAAAGAATATCATGGGATCATCAGTCTTGGAACATCATGCGGAAAAGACAATATCGGCCGGCGGGGTATCAGCGACAAAAAAAACAGGAGCGAATGATACCATTCACAACAATCTCATTGCATCTACAAGCCCTTCTCCATCTTCTCCTAAATCATTACAACAACAACAACCAGAACCAACATGCGGGAAACGGACATCTTTGGAACGGGCAAGACTCTCTGATAGCACAGGGTACAGCATCGAGCAAGGATATCAAACCATCAAGGCTTTGGACAAGATTCAAGTAGCTCTGATAGTTGATATGGCCAGGACCCCTCCTTTGATTCGTATTTTGGCGGTTAATCCATTTGCATAATATCACATTTATATCCCACCTAGTTTACTTATTCCCTCCCCCTGTTTTTATATCATTAGCTGACTTTTTTCCCATACTTTTATCGTCCTTGTTTTAGATATAGATACATTAGCCTCATACCACTGTGTTTAACATTTTAATAACATAATAAAGACTTGTACCTAGTTGTCTATGCGGTTGTCTATGATGGCCCATTTACTCCCATGTATCATTTGAACTTTGACTTGATCTATCTACACTTTCAAACAAAAAAAAAAAAAAAAAAAAATCTATCTACTGTACACTTTTTATGATGTTCAAACCCCGACACAAAGTGGTAAGAACGAGAGCCACTCATTACTAACTATATCACATTGCCTGTTTTTACTGACTGACACAATGGTCTGACCGCTTGACGTTTGGTGTAAAACTAGTTGGAAATGCATTATAGAATTTACACAACCACTTTAATCATTAGCATCGGTTGATAATTGGATGAGAAATGGTCATTTCAAAATGAGCTGGTATAACTACATCTCAAGCTTGAACTGACTGGTACAAGGATCTAGGCACTTAAATTTTGCTGTGAAGAATATTAAAAGTATATCCTATCATTCATACAGCCACTTTTATTATTAGCATTAGTTGGTCATTGCGTGAAGTAATGGTCTTTCCAGATCTAATGGGGATTGCTAGGCGCACGTAACTTCAACTTCGAAGTAATTAGTCGGCGAATGAAAAGGTCAGTTAGCTTTCTCACGGAAGGTAGTGGCTCATATTCTCTTTCCAAGAATTGTCGCCACCGATCAAGTACTTGAATAAAATTTGTGCCGTTGCTGTTGTTGCTGATGATGATGTAAAAACTGGGTAATCGATATTGGTCGCCATTTTGTAAATCCCTTTCTTCAAAATGTTTATTGCTGCATTTTGATCCCGCCCCCGCAAAGAAAACCCAATGCAATCAGAGTTGATACAGACCATGATTCCTGAATTCAGTTTGGTGCTATCCCGCCGCCGTAGGTGAGCAACCCGAGAGTTACAAAGGCAACCTAGTTTCGATGTAAGATATTTATTAGTTTCATGGACTGTTGCCTTTTCCTTGAGAGATTGTTGTAACTTGGTTGTGCTTCGGCGCTGGTATCCTTTTATTCTTGAACCATGACCTTGGCCAGCATCCCCATAAAACACAACTGGTTTGACTTGGCGGGCTTTCAACTTGAGATCCACTGGGTTTCGTATTAATGCTTTTGCCACAGATGCATAGGCCTTGCCGTTGAATCTTTCCGTACCATGGTTTTGCTTCTTGATCCATGGGGATTGGTGGTAGAATGTGTGAAGATATCTGTATTGCTGACTTTCATGTAAGGTCCCAATGTAAACATGGTGTGATCGTCTTGGTTTTTATGCACTTGTTCAATCTCAGACAGATATCCTTCAATGGCATTGATATTGGTTTGCTCCTTTTTTTTCTTCATGACATGGCGGCAATAGTCGGTTCTGATTGACTACTGATTCTTTTAGCTCGTATATTTTTAAAGTGGACCTTCATCAACTTGTATACTTGTTTTGTATTATCATTATCCATTTCTTCTTCCAGGGGTACGTACAAAACAATGAAGTGCTCACATTTCATTGTTCACAACAACGAGATTTAATTTATGCAAATGAAGGCGGTGTTTCAAGTTTAGATCCCGATTCTGCATGAATTTCCCAATCCAGCAAACCAAGTGGCGTTGCCAGGGGTAACCTAGGAGAAATCAATTTACGTTTGAAAAAAAAAATCCAGAGTCTTTTCATTATGTAATGGTTTCCATGATCTACCCACCAACCCCTGATTATGCAGATTCGAATCCAGATTCATTCAAATTCACCTCTACCCATATGGCCCACTTTGTTATATTTACCCTCCCCCACATCTAGCCCTAACTCTATGCCAAGGTTGTCATTGTCGTTGCCGTTGGTGATGCAGTTGATTGAGCAAGTTAAGAGCTGTTTTGAGTAAAGATATTGTGTAATGAGAGAGAGAGAGGAAGAAAGAAGACAATGTTTAGATATTTTGAATCAGTGGGCTGACAGAGCCACTCTTGGGGTAAAGTTTGCCTAATCAACAAAAAATTAAATCCTTGTTTTGAGTCCGAAGGTGAAATTTGAACATCGGAAATAAAGTGAACCCGTATCACTCTTGTCAATGCAAACACTCTCTTTGGCCTTCCGCTGCAAAGCAATACATTCGAGCTATATATAGAGTGAATTAAAATCACTGGTATGGTTATCAATAGTGAAAAATATAAAGGAAGTACCTTTTGCATTGAAGAGTGTTGGCGTTGAAGAGGTAGACTAGACTACCTCACGTCTTGACTTTGTGATCAAAACGGTGCAGAGAATTTTCATTTTCTTTATTAATGACGTCTCATATTAGTAGGCATCAAAAAGGAAAACAAAAATGAATATGACAACTTCTTTTGATTCCTTTATTTTAAGATCTGCTCTTCTTGGTACTACCTTTGGACTTATAGGATTCTTCTGCATGCTGGAAACAGACAATGAAAAATACATTGATATAATGAACAATACCAACCCAGGTGAAGAAGCTACTAATTTGACCGCAGGCAGTATTCTATTCCGCCTGTACGTGATTGAATCTAATGAAAAATAGATGGTATTCTAAGGCTCATCAGGTTACCAAATCTTTTCCTCCTTTTGACAGAGCCTCTCCATTGATCTTCTTGTCCTTGAAAAATAATAAAAGTTCTTGCGAAGATAATTTTGTACATCATTATATTGATGATGTCCTTGATGGTGATTTCTCCCAGGAACCGCTATCACAGCAGGAATGGTAAATTCATGCAAAATTCAAATCCCGGCAAGTGTTTTTTGCTTTACAGGGCAAAGGGATGGTTGACGACATCCAAAGAAGAAAAGTCAACATAGGCATTGAAGCCTGATTGGGTTGCTTTCGCTAAACCATGGATCAACAAGTTTGATCTCGCGGCATACGAACTGAAACCGCCCAACAAAAGTGTTTCCTTCCCATTGTCTGACTTTGTCAAACTAGGTGTGCCTTATCCTCATCTTCTTCTTCTTCTTCTTCTTCATCCTTTTTTTTCGTGCTTTTAGTCCACTGCCAACATCAACACCTCCAACAAGAACACAGCAACAGCAACAGTAGCAGAAGTAACAACACCAATTGGGGGTAACCCGGGGGGAGGCGTAGGTATTTTAGCTGTCCAGATAATTTTTGTTGCACGGGCAAAAAAAAGCATGAACTTTACACGATTTATCATGTATATAGGCGTTATTCGTCGTGATACATAAATTATTAATGATAGAAACATCTTCATCGATAAACGCATTTATATTGACCAGTAAACATATGATAAAACAAGACTTTATTGACATTAAGATTAAATATAACACTATATCTACAATAAAACCAATATAAAACCAATCTACCACCATTGTTATCCACAAGATATCATTTTTTGATCTTACTGGACCAATGATTGATTTGACATTCATATATATCCTCAGTTGCAATCAAGAGGTGTACCATCGTCGCACTTGACCACCCAATCCACCCTTGATGTTCACTGCGTTTGCTATAGCATTATTCTTCTTTTCAACCAAAGCCTATTGCATTCCATTCAGAGAACGTCGTCCTTTTTCCCTGTTTGTTGTATCAGCCAAAAAGAGATTCGTCAATGGTTAATTGGTAGGTGACGATTCTACATCGACATGAATTGAAAAGTATTAGTATTATAGTCTTGGGTAAGGTGATTGTCCAAGAAGAAAGAGGCAGTATACAATACTACTCCTTTTTCTTCCTGCCTTTCTTTTACCTGGCCGTGTTGATCCTGTTTGGATGATTTCCAAGAGAGCCCATTACTACCACAAAGTTAGTTGCTTCGTCACCTCTTTTTGTTTATCTTCATCAATCAATCGTTACAACAAATGGGAGTTCCCTATTGAAGAGGACCAAGTTGATTGTCTTTGGAATGGGAAGGCAAAGAAGAAAGAAATGCTTTTTCGCCGAGTTATTAAAATTCCGCCACATTGCCTTTTCTTTTCTTCTCTTTCCTCTTTTTTTTTTTTTTTTTTTTTTTGTTTAAACTCCCCTATACAAAAACCTCCCCCTATACAAAAACCTCCCCCTTAAACAACCCCCCCCCTTCAAGAACCTGTGCTTGACAGACAAGTTGTCCCCCGCACTCATTCCTATTGCTGGCCATGATTACGAGATGGATTAATTCACACACAAAAGTAATTCATGAATCACCTAATGGCTGTCTACATGGAAAATCTATTTTGTGGTAGATGTAATCTCATGGCTTCCTCCCTTTTATTGTGATTCTGATCATAAAGGTAAGTCGATGCATCTTGAAAAATAATCTGCCAAAGTTGTTACTGTTTCATACTCTAACTGAATTGCTAATTATTTACACTAGGTTTATGCTCCATCTTTGTCTCTGATATGTAAAGTCTCCTGTTAGTAATCAATTGGATAAGTTGGCAGATTTTGCGAGGCGGCTACCGTTGTGTAGAATAGTGATTCGGCCTAGCCTTTTTGCCGTGGCAGGACGTAGGCGACATCGTGTCTTGTTCCACACCTGGATCTGCTAGCGAATGGGTTGTGCTGGTAAAGCGGGATGTCTGGTATGTTGAAGCATTAATGTGGATCTACCTATTCTCGGGCCTGTTGCACTAGCCACCAGTTACGGCGCTCCATTTGATTCATGGGGATGGATCATAATGTGTAATGTTTATGGGAACTTTATTGTAAGTAAAGAAGAAGAAAGAAACAACAAGAAAAGACAATGTTACTAATCATCCTTCTTGCTCTTATTGCAGGCTTGTCTTCATGTATTATGATTGGGCTTTCTTCCTTGATTGTTGTCTCTGGTGTTTCGTGATTTCTCTTTGTTTCTGGTACGTGAAGTAAGTAAAGCAAAGAAAAACAAGATGAAAAGACAAGGTTATTAATCGCATTTCTTCTGGTTGTATGCTTTGGCTTCTTGTTGGTTGTTGCATACTTGTCTTATGTAATGTGGCAAGGAACGACGTAAATGACAAGATCATCTCCAACACCTACTTGGAACGACGACGAAGGACTAGATTTCCACCTTTTGCAACGGAAGCACAGCAATGGATGGCAAGATACGAATCTCTGGTGGAATTCTTTGGCTACACTCATTTGGAAATGGTGGAAGAACTACAAGCTGTGTTGGAAGGGCAAACATTGCTTTGGTATACTTGGCTACAACTTACTACCAAGAAGGGCATGATGGAGTTAATATAGTGGTGGCAAAAATCCTGTTATGGCGGCTATTGACGAATGCATCATATTCAAGCAAAACAGGATTACAATTGGTGAACTGGCTTCTTTGATATTATTACAGAGTACTTGTTATTATCCCTGAACCCCCCCCCTCCCATAGAGTAGCTAGTATAGATATCTCCACAACCTTATTAAATAAACCAATACTTTGATCACAATTCTTTACTGTCTTCTAATTTATCCAAGCTATTACAGGACCACACTTCCTTTTCCGCCCAACTCATGCAATACAACCCGTGCGCTGAGTCCCAGCCCCTTTACTAAATAATCAACAAAACCAGATATCATACACAGAGTGAGAGTAAAACACCATCAGTGTTATTAATTTTATTGTTAGAACACCAAAGTTAATACATTTTATTTTTAACATGAATTGATCAATCAATTAATAATCTAATTACTAATAAAACTATCTATTCTAAACACCAATAACGCAAAATTACAATACACGCTGCAAAGTTTTTGAGTGCTACTTGATCGATGATGAAGGCTTTCCAAAGCTGGTGACAAGCAAGTGGAACCGAAGATATGTGGATCGTGACACTGCTGATCTATTTGGACTACCGCCCAAACATAAAGTTAATCGTGTGATTAATGCCGTTGATAGTAAGCTGGTGAGTCGCAATCCCTTGGTGATTCCGCCTATGTTGAGCAATTAATGTAAGCCATACATTGATGCTTTGGATCCTAATTACGATACTTCAGTGCGCCAAGTCGGTGATCAAGTTTCGTGTATAGTGAAGGAGAATGATGTATCCAAGTTGGTGGACGGTGTGGAGCTTCCTTTCCTATCGTATGCAAAGGTGTACTAGTCTATGGGCAATATATCGTCATAAGGTTGGACGTTCTTGTTTGAAGATGATGCTGTAATTGGTGGTATCCCGTTTCTGTTGCGCCAATACAACCAATACCAGTGCTATCAGAAGAATGTAGTTGGTTATAAATTGTTGTGGTAGTTTTTCTTGTTCAAGCATTTACCTTTATCATTTGGTTCCGTCCTGTCCTTGTATGTATATTTAGCCTCTATCCTCAATAGAGAAGAATGTAGTTAATTGCAAGTTGTTGTAGTTTTTTTTTGTTCAAGCATTTACCTTTAAGCATTTACCTTCATCGTTTGGTTCCGTCCTGTGCATTCTTGCTTTCGTGAGTATCCTTGTCCTTAATAAAAGATTATAATTGTACCTGTATGTATTCCTTCTATCCTTCTATATCGCTGAATTTCGATTTACCTGAAACCATTAAATAAACCAGTATGCAAAGATGTCTCCAATGTAGGAAGGATTAAGGAAGATGAATGAAAAAAGAGGATCATTTTTACCCACCAGAGAAAGTATTCAAATCCCGCTCGATTACGCGAAATTTCCGCAGGAGCCAAGGCTTTTAAAAAAGGCACAAAAAATCCTTCTTCTTTTATTTCCCCATCTTTTCCAATTTGACTTGATCTTCTTAATTACTCATCTTTAACATGGCGGCTTGACGATGGATGAATAAAACTACCGGTTTCAAGCAATTCACCGTGCAAACCTTGATTACGATGATGAACATTGAACTATGGTGCCCCTCCCCTAATCTTCTTCATATTACTGAACTTACAATGGTTGGAGCGTAATAGGTAAAGAAGAATAACATTAGTGATGAAGTAACTGGCTCTATGGTAATGCGGGTGGACGAATCTCTTTAATAGCTGATTCAAACTGGGAAAAAGGTAAAACGAACGAAAGACAAGGACTGGGTGGTAATGTTGACTAGGCCCTGTGGATTAACACCCTCATCAAGTCTTTATTTATTATTATGTTTAGGAGGATCGGTAGGCCAAACACCAGCAAAATAAGCACCAGCAACTAATACGATTCATCCACATCTATCTATCTAATTGACCCGATATCCTTGACGACAATTCTATGCCTCAATGATCAACAAGGAACTTTAGCAGAGCAGCGGTTTCCGATTATCGAATGATAAACAGTAATCTTGATTAAGATATGTGGCTACACCGTGATTTCTCGATGTACCAATATTATATACCTTTGACGAAGAGATCAGATTGGGTGCGCGGACAAACTATATACAAATCAGCAATCAGCAATCATATTACAACGAAAACTCTCACCTTACATGAACATCTTGGCAAAACTCGGCCTCGACGGATCTGGAAATGGGTAAACTTCTTTCTTCAAAGGAGTATGGATTGGCGTTTACAACCACTAACAAAAGAAACCTGCAACAAATGGAAAAGGATCGACGCCTCGAACTTTGATGGATTTATAACAACACCGTCTGATAGTTTTCTTTGGGTCAAATTCTACCTTTGGCAGTAGATTACCAATCAACAAAATAAATTGCGACAAACTTGGTGATGGTGTGATGATGACGACAATGGTGATTGGTGATTGGCGAATGGTAATGGAATGGCACTTTGGATGGCTGCAGGTAGATTGAATTACTTGCTCACAGATATTTATAATGAAAATGACATCAAACCTGGAAAACTGCCTTGATTACTATTCACTAAAGGATTTCCTCCCCTACTTCAACTGGATAGATTAGACTCATTCTCCCATCCCCTTCTTCATCTTTTTAGACTAGATACACTCTCCCTCATTCCACCTCCCCATTGGATCTAATAAAACATAAACACATTTAATACAATAATGATTTGTGAACGTTTTACAGTTGCTTGAATATATAGTTATTATGCGTTGTGCGCTCATATCGGAATTTAAATATTCTGCATGAAAAGCGTTTTTTTTTTTTTTTTTACCACCACCACTAACATCTTCGTCACTAGGTCGAACAATATTATACAACTTCTATTCTGCATTGGATGCATATGTAGAAGAAGAAGAAAGAACTACTGGAAAGGAGTGTTAACCAGTTCAAGGCATGTTTTACGTAAGTCATTTCCCATTTTAGAATACCAGTATGTCGGGATTTGAACTTGACATTCATGCAAAAGTATATAAATAGACTTGTCTTATCATGATATTTTTCCATCTTGGAACTTTAAAATAACATGTCTGATAAAGTAACCTATAAAGGCTCCTCTTACTTAAAGTTTCGTCCTACCTATTCTGATCGCTTGTATTCTCTCATTTATGACTTTCACAAAGGCGCCTGTGATGTAGCAGTCGATATTGGAACTGGTACTGGACAAGTCGCGATTGAACTTTCCAAAAAGTTTAAACATGTCCATGGTGTGGATCGACTATCAGGAATGATCAACAATGCAATCCCCAAAGAGAATGTGACCTACAGTGTAGGCAGTGCCGAGCAATTGAATTTCCTCAATCACAGTGTGGATATGGTAACAGTAGCCACAGCCTTCCATTGGTTTGATCATGCTGTATTCTTTGATCAAGTGAAGCGGGTTTTGAAATCCGATGGTACATTAGCAGTGTGGAGCTATTATTTCCCCGTGATCAAGAACAATGAAAAGGCCACGGCGATCTTAAATGAAATCACTCGAATGAATGGTCCCTTGCAAAGGTACAGTGATCCCAATGTCAAGTATGTAATCAACATGTACCGGGATTTCACGTTTCCCTTCAAGACGGTGGATTATTATATTTCCCCGAGCTCGGAAGATGTGACACAGATCAGTAAACCATGTGGTGGATCTCTCATGGAAAAAACAATGTCGCTCTCTGATTTTGGAAACTACTTGAAAACTGCATCTGCTTACGTTAATTACACAAAGGAACAGGAAGAAGCTGGTGATGCTTCGGAAGATCCAGTAGATAGTGTCATTGATAGAATTGCAGAGGCAATGAGAGTGGATGATAAGGAAGCTACTTTGATTGATTTGGAATGGCCCCTTGTATTGGTGCTTTGTAGTAATGTGTAGGTGTGCTTAAAACGGATGCATGAAAAAAAGGGGTCTGATCTTTCCCAAATTTGGATTTGGATTTCCAACGCCGATTTCAACTTGATCTGATAAAATAAAAAGTTAAGGAAGTTTACTTCAGTTGAATAAATCATCATTATCTTGAACTTTATTGAACGAAATGTCATTGTAAGATAGATTGAAAAGATATTACATTAAACCTAGTATTGTGAAGAAAAGCAATAAAATGGGCCAGCAGTGTTTAAAAATAAAAATCAGTTGCATACGGTTACAGATTCAACTGTCAGATATCAAAGCTATCGCCTCACCCGATTCAAATAAAATTTTTCTATACAAACATTTACAGAAATGTATTAGCTACACTGGATTGTATTATGGTGGTTGACAAAGCAGAGAAAAAGAAAAATGATGGTTTGAATCAAGATCTGTAGACAGAAATCTCTATGTGTATCATAGTATAGGGTAACCATAATAGTATAAACTAATACTGCTATGGTTGCTTTCACTTTTTTTTTTTTTCTTACCTGGGATGAATTACGGCATCATCTTTGAAAACGAACACTTTATAGGTTATAATTTAAGGGATCAGACGTCAAAAGCGGAGTTTGGAACTAAAAGGGGGGAAACAAATAGACCTGGCATTAATTTGCTTTTCTTCCCCCCTTTATTCTACAAATCCAACTGCATACAGTAAGTGGTCAAATCAACAGCATAAAACAATAAGGATGGATACAGGAAATACAAACGAATGGACGAATACAGGCGGATGGATGGATGGATGGATGGATGGATGTATCGATAGAACGCATGAACTCATCTTTATATTGAATGTATAATCATTTGTAGATGGCCAAGGATCAAAAGACCAACAAGCGTTCCACTCTTGCTGATGTTGTCACTCGTGAATACACCATTCACATGCACAAGCGTGTCTTCGGCCGGTAAGAAGATAGCCCCAGCAAAATTACAATTAATGCATACTCACTTTTTTTTTTTTTTTCTTCATCTTTACAATAGTGCCTTGAGAAAGCGCTCTCCTCATGCTGTCAAGGCTGTCAAGGAATTCGCTCAAAAGGCTATGGGTACCTCTGATGTCCGTATCGATCCCGCTTTGAACAAGGCTTTGTGGGCTCGTGGTGTCAAGCACACTGACCACCGTATCCGTGTCCGTATCGCTCGTAAGCGTAACGATGATGAAGATGCCAAGGAAAAGCTCTACTCTTATGTCACCTACGTCCCTGTCGCTTCCTTCAAGGGTATGTATAAAAACAACTAGATGATATGATTGTTCAGTGTACTCACTTTTTTCATTTTTTGTAATAGGTCTCGAAACCTCCGTTGTTGACGACGAATAAACTCCACCTACATCGATCTCTCCCCACATTTCCTCCTTCCACCTTATTATAGCATAGCTCTATTTTATCTATAAATCATGTCATCATTGAAATAGCAATAAAGAAAAGATTGGTTGTGGTAATATTTAGTTAAGCCATGTGGTTTATTGTTGATGGTATTTGGTAAAATAGAATGTGAAGGCGTATGACAGGTCCTCTTTTATCCAATATCTTTATGCATTGAAATGAAATGAAATGAAATGAAATGAAATGAAATGAAAAACGGTCTGCAGTTAATGCATACATCACAGTCGCTTTGTATAGAGCAGATCCTCAGGGCGTTCAAGGAGGTAGGTGCATGGGTGCATTGTGCGTATTCAATCTCCGATGCCTTTTCATGCTGGGGATTAGACAAAAGGATCGAAATAGTTAAACGTGTGTGATAAATAATTGTGTAAGACTGGTAGCAATAATAAGAGTACTTTTGTCTTTCTGGTGTACCTATTCTGTTCTAGTCTTCTAAACATAGACAACCGCCAAGTTTAAGGAATGATCACAATCATCTAAAAGGCTATAAAAGTAATGACATTGTCACATAAAACTTCTTTTATATAGCTCAATATAAGAACCAACAAGACAATCATTGATATCACCATCACCTGTGTAAGGAGACGATGGTGCCATTGAAGTGTAGGGGTTTATACCCGTAATGTACTGTACTCTGGCGGTGTTTGAATACTACCCCTTCCATTAAATGGCCGTCGTGCCTCTCTTTCTTTTTTTTTCTTTTTTTTTTTTTTTTTTTTTTTTTTTTTGCATCTTCTTCTCTTTTCCTTACATAACACAAACACACATCATATGGACTGGATAACTGGGATACTATGTTACTTTTTAGGGGCATTTACTTTTATTCCAATTGCGCTATGGGTCACTCATTTCTACATGTCTCTACCTCAGTCTCCTTCACCCACGGTACGTAGTGCAGCTCAAGAAGTGGACGTAACGACTTGTCACAACTATGGTACGAAGAAAGGATGGATTCGACTCTCCTCCAACTACCAACAAAATTCACCAGTGATAGGGAAGAAGAAGCAACAATCGAAACAAAATGGTGAAGGTTATGGTGTGCTCAAGCAAGGTATTCTCAAGGTCTACACCAACGAAACACAACAGATTTGCGAATGGACTATCGACTTGAACGACTATAATGTCTCTATTTATCCTCCTGGGCGACAAGAACATACCCTGTTTAGCCGGTCAGTGGCATTGCGATTACAGCGAAAAACAACCCTTGATTCAACAAACAACAGCTTGAACGACGATGGCTCAACACCAACAATTATTCATGACAATGAAATCTTCTTCTCTTGTACTCGACCTATAGATAAAGAAGATTGGTACTTTGGATTTATATCGGTGGCAAACAGTTTACCTAATAGTCGGCGAGCTATTCCATTCGACCCTATGGCTGTTGCATCTCTGATCACCTTTGTTGGCAAAGAAAATCATCAAGAATCTGAAATAAATGAACAACAACAACGTATTCCTTGGTTTAATGCGGTATTAGGACGAACATTTTTAGGGATCTACAAAACACAGCGGTTACAGCATTTTGTTTTTGAAACTTTGGCCAAGAAAACAGCAAAGATGAAAACGCCTGGATTTCTCGGTGATATTCAAGTACGAAGTGTCGATTTGGGTCATTCTATTCCCTTTGTCACCAACCCTACTCTTGTAGCTCTTCATCCGGATGGTACTTTGGTGTTGGATGCTCAAGTCGATTATAATGGTGGATTCAAGGTGGTGGTGGAAACAGCTGTGGGTGGTACATTCTCTATTCGCGTCCCATTATTACTCTCTTTGACCTTGCGATCCATGTCTGGCACCATTCGCTTCAAAATCAAACCTCCACCAAGCAATAGGTACTGGATTGGATTTTGCACAATGCCTACAATGAAATGGTCTATCATACCCGCTGTCTCCAATTGCAATGTCAAAATATCCATGGTGACCAAGATTATTGAAACCAAGATTAGGAGCTTGATGACGGAAAACATGGTGCTTCCTAATATGGAGGATATCCCTTTTGCCAAATCGGATGGATGGGGCGGTGTCTTCCACAACCCATTGGTGGATCTATCTAAAGGTGGAAACGATCTATTTGGTGGTGGCGGCGATGGAAATAGTGCAACAGTTAATGGCGGTTTACATGCAGATCCAACTATACCCAATGATGACGACCTCGATTCTTCATTACAACAATCATTTATCATCAATGGATCCAGTGAACACAATGCCGTCTCAACATCAATCGATCCTCACCATTCAACATTGACTCCATCCTCTGGTCGTTGGATCAAATTCTTCAATACTCGCCGGCGGAAGAATACAGCATCATCCGGTACACCCATATCATCAACAACAACACCTTCGTCAACACCTTTGACTGCAGCTCCACCACTATCATCGAAAATACAGGATCAGGCAGCATTGAATGGACAACGCGTATACAGTAGTCCAAAGGACAATCATCAGGTAAAAGAAGAAGAAAAGGAAGAAGAGGATGATAATGGATACCATGCTAACCTATTCTTATTCATTAATCCAGCCATCTAATTATCAACATGTGGACAATGAAGATCATCAAAAACCGGCAACCAAAGCAAACAGTATTGGGGTCTCTAGCCTAAATGACATTAGTAAAAATACCGACGACAATCATGATGATAATGACGATGGAAATGATGAAAAGGACAGAAACAATCATATTGATACCAACAAAGCCCTGGAAAACGACAACGAAGACACCATCATAAGCAACAATAATGTCATTTTGGACGGCCCATATCACATGTCACCTTCAGGGACAGCATCTTCCCTAGCAACACTCGGATCATCAAAATCAGCCACAACAGACACAGTGGTCAGTCAGTCATCTTCAACACATGGCAACGACTTGGCCAAAGATGATGACAGCAATTCCATTACCAGCACCAAATCAACCAGGCGGAAACGAATATATAATGCAGCAGGATACATCTTCTCAAAAGGCAAAGGACTGGCAAACGAGTCAAGGGATCATCGGCAACTGGATTTACAACTGAAGCGACAACAATCTTTGTTGCATTACAATGACCAACTTCAAGATATACGAAGACGATGCAACGAAAACACACGGCGACGGTCATCCACTTCATCCACTTCTTCTACATCAAGCACCATGGTAGAGACTACACTTCGGGTTTCTTCTTCAGGAACAACATCTTTGCGAAAAAACTCTGTACCGCCACCTTTACACTTGATTCACTTTGATGATATGCCTTCCTCTTTGGGTGACTTGGAACCATCGTCATCATCATCACACGAAGAACCCACTATTACTACACAAGACCTGCAAACAACTACTACGAGTGAAGACAAACCACCATTACCGCCTCGCCGTCCTCAGCTTCAACAACAGACCACTCCTCCATCTTTACAGTCCTCAAACGACAAACCAGGTGATATTCTTACGCCACTATCAAATCTACAAGATGAAGGTATATTGCACAAAGGCGGGGGTATCCAGGAATCATCATCACATGAAGGACAAGCTTCAAGACCATCTAATGCAACTGCAACACCAATTATAGAAAATAGTTAGTTATATATTGTTTAGTGTGTTTTAGTTTTAGTTTTTTGTATTTGTCACTCTCCTTCCTCCCATTTTTTTTTTTTTTTAAAAAAAAAGAACTACACTATTGAACGATATCTTGATTGTATTAACAAATAAACCTGGATGTTACGATTATATTGTGCGTAATGTTTAATGTGGGATGTAGTCTACTGATAAAACCCTATCCGTGGAGATGTGCAGTACATGATAAACTGAAGCTCTATTAAAAGTTAATGCATGAACGACATGTTAAGGAACTCGAATTTGAAAAATGAAGCGCGCACTATGAAGGAAGCATGAACTCACCTTTGTTATCATCATCATGCTAAACCTCATATTCTATTTAGTATAAATATCCCCCTTCCCCACTACCACATTTTTTATTCTTTAAAAAAGTTTCTCTTGAAAAAAGCTTGTAAATGCTATCTATTGCCCTCTACTTTGGCTATCTCCAGATTACTTTATTACAAGAGTAATCCTGTCTTCATTGATCTTACTTCGATTCAAGATCTGTTGTTATTCATTTTCAAATCCCGCTTTCCAAATTGGGTTCTCTTTTTATTTTTCTCTTTGAACAAGAACAATCAAACGGTTAAATCTAAACCAAAAAAATTCTGGCGTTCACTACTTTGATACATACAAAATAAGTTATCTGAACCTAAGATACTTCAACATCTACAAGTAAAAGAAAGCTGCACATCGATATTCCAACTCCGACATCAGTTTGGGAACAGCAAAAAGTTAGCTTGTGGAAGTTTCGATCCTCCGACCTATGGGTTATGGGCCCATCGCTCTTCCCCTGAGCTAACAAGCTATACAACGAAACTTAAATTTAAATGTGTATTATAAAGCACGTATTCAAAAAGATCACGTGACGTGCCTAAAAAGGATTATCTGCATTGATACATTCCCTACTGACATGATTAAATTGATTATGCTTCTTTTACATTATGATTAGCATTAGTTTATTACTGTGTATTGTGTATTATCATTGTTTTCATGTCACTGTACAAGTGTATCTACTTATCTCGGTGTACTGAGGCAAAGCCATCAGATATGACAACCCACACCATTTTTGAAATCCCGCTTTTTTTTTTTTCTTTTTGATCAAAATATTTTTTTTTTCCACTTCTCTTTTCTTTTTATTCATCGATTGATGCTTGCGCTCCAACACATCAATCAAGCAGCTCGACGACGTTTCCAATCTTATTCCTCTCAATATACACCATCGATCTACAAGCGCTTCATAATGCAGACCACCGTTCTCCCAGTCGAACCTTCTCACTTTGTATTCGAACGAACGACAGATGACTTTGCGGAACAAAATGCTCGATCAGTAATCACTTCCGCACAAGATCAGGCAGCGATCGACAAAGCAGTGTATTGGCTCTCTCAAGGTGAAACGATCGGTATGCCAACGGAAACAGTATATGGACTTGCGGCTAATGCTTTGGATGCTAATGCAGTGGCAAAGATCTTTGCCGCGAAGAATCGACCTCAAGATAATCCATTGATTGTCCATGTATCGTCCTTGTCCATGTTAAAAAGTATCTTACCCAATGGTAAGATTCCTGATATCTATCTTCCCATCATTAAGCAGTGCTGGCCTGGACCCTTGACGATCATCTTGCCCACCTCGACCAAGATTCCGTCCACGGTGACCTGTGATCAACCTACCGTCGCTGTACGTTTCCCTGCACATCCGGTGGCTCGTGCTCTAATTGAAGCCTGTGGATTCCCTTTGGCAGCACCTTCTGCAAACTCATCTGGTAAACCGTCCCCTACTTTAGCCAGTCATGTCCTTCACGATCTCAACGGTAAAATCCCCTTGATTCTGGATGGCGGAGCATGTACAGTGGGTGTGGAAAGCACGGTACTAGATGGACTTCGACAACCTCCAGCAATCTTACGACCAGGCGGGGCGACCTATGAAACTTTGCAGCAGTTGGATGGAATGGAACATTTGCAGGTATATCGCAAACACTTTGTGGATCAAGCATTGGAATTAGCACCTACAACTCCTGGTATGAAATATCGACATTATTCCCCTGAAGCTATGGTGATCTTGATCGAAGAAGAAGAAGAAAAAGACAACAACGACAATACTAACACTAATAACAATAAGGATACCCTACAACAACAACAACAACAACAACAACAACGATCAACCTTTGATACTGTATGGCGGCATGAATTGACACAACTGTTGAAGGATGGGATCGGTATTCAAAAAGTAGGAATCTTGACGACAGTACCTGAAGGTGGCAAACTTCAATGGCGAGAAACGACGACGAAGGATGGAATCGAATATGTATCACTGCAAATGGGACGACAAGGACATCCTGATGAAGTGGCTCGGGGGATGTTTAAAGGGTTGCGGGAAATGGATACCAGTGCAGTCGACGTTATCTTTGTCCAAGGTGTATCTGAATCCAATGAAGGCATGGCTGTGATGAATCGACTCCGAAAGGCGGCCACCAAAACCATCCTTGTTTAGACTTGCCACTCTACCATTTAATCATTTTAGTTTTATAGATCTTATTGTACTTTAGTTATATTCCTCCCCTTACTCCCTTCTCTCTCTCTTGTATTCTTTGAATAAAGTTAAACTATGTCTTTTTTTGACTTTTTATCTCCATGTGTCCTCTATGTGTGCCCAGATTTAAGATTTTGTGAAAAAAGGTCATGCTTTTTTATTTTTTTATTATTATCCCGCTTTTTATTTTATTTTCCCTCTTCTCCTTTTTCTTTTTCTTCTTCTTCTATTCTTCTCTTTTTGGATTACTTTTGTATATATTACTTCAATCGGCTCATCTGTATAAACACATTGGGGCATACTACATCTATATAGACAACGAATTATTCACCACAGCACACACGTCGTTAAACTCACCTGTACACAATCAAAAGGTAAAGTAAAAACGACCCATGGCGATATATTATATATATATATATATATAAAGAACAAGGAAAGGCTTATTATCTTACTCACTCGTCATACACTTGTTCTTCTTTTCCCTTATTAATGATAGTAGCATGTTATACGCTCCGTCTCCTTATTCGTCAGGGACTGAAGTATCGTCGTATGAAGAAGACAAGTACTCTGTTGGGACTCCACCTTCACCACCTACTGGTCTTGGTCTTTCTGATAATCACCCCAAAGAATCCTCCGAACAAGACAACAGCAACAACAGCAACGACTCCTTTACCACCACAGATATTCGTCATGAATCACCACCACTCACTCCAAAGAACACCTTGTTTCTGCAAGACGATCAAGACGAACAACATACTACAACATTAAACGACATTGAAGAAGAGGATTTTTTCTTTCTTGGTCAGCTTCAAAATAGAACCATGGTATCGGGAAATCAACAAGAAGAAGAACAAGGACAAAGCCGGCAACCACCATTTGAAAACGAAGACTACTCACTATATGACAATGGACTTCAAGGCAGAGGCGATACTCCCCTGGAACATTATCACTATCAGCAACAACAACAACAACAACAACAACAACAACAACAACAACAACATTATCATTCTGATCAAACAGGATATGGATATGAACCCTTTGACAACTCTATGTATTCGACACCAAGTATCACCGACGATGACTTTGATACAGCCAATCGAGCATTCCACGCCACCATCAACAAATTCTCACGACAAAACTACCCTGAACACCGTAAACGAGCACCTTACAACTTTTTGGAGAACTGGCACTTGCACAGCATGTATAGCAAATCACAACAAATTCTACTTGGTATTCCACATGTGCGTCCCATGGTCTTGCTCTCTGGGGATGACTTTATGTTTACACCACCATTATTACAACAACAAGAAGAAGAAGATTATCTGGGTGACAATGATCAACTGGGCTACTTGGATCAATCAATGCAGATGGAATGGATGGAAGATGGACATATGTTTGAAGACGGCAATGATATTATGGATGATGGTATTGTGATCATGTCCGCCTCAGATCCCCCACCTCTCATGGAACTTGCTGTCATATCGACGACACCACCGGCTCCATCTACTACTTTGTTAAATGAAAATACTTGGATGAAGAATCACACCGATTATATACAGGAACATTATCAACTCGACAATGACAGTAATAGTGATATGGATCAGCAACAGCATCACGGTAGATCCTCCTTCCCTCTCTCATCTCCTTCTGACAAGGAATCCCTTTATTCTGGTGGTGGACTCTCATCTGAACTACTACACTGGTATCGTACAGCTGATGGTGGACGACCGCCTTCGACTATTATGGAAACTCGTGACAGTGATCAAGGTGATCAAGGTAATGAAGATGGACATATCGTGGTGCGGATAAACCTTGACACAAGCAATGAAAATGATACCATCGATTGTAATCAATCAACAAACATGGACGATACAAATGACAGGATATATACGGATATGGACAATAACAGCAACGAAACCGAGAAATCATGCACCTCTTCTTTGCCCGATCACTTGCAACTTGACAATATGGATCATCACCATTCGTTATCTACATCTTATCAATCTTTGGTCGATATTGTCACTACACCATCCATAGTTTCACCATCATTAACATCTCCATCATCATTGGTACCGTTAGAAGAACCATCTCACTATGGATCAACTTGTGAACAACATCAGCACCAGATCACAGCCTCTACAATACGATCTTATTCAAGATGGACCCATCGCCCGAACCTATTGTTTTCGGATCAACTGGTTGCCACTTCAGATTTGGTATTGGCACTGGCATCAGATTATCGGTTGGATGATAAGGTTACCACATTATCCTTCTTATCTTGTATGCTTCAAATCTGTCAAATCTGGCTATTAACAACGAAAATAATACTCTCTGGGTTATGGGGATCATCATTATCAACAGCACCTACACTCTCGACAAACACTAAACGTATTCATCGATCCACCTCGGTGAAGTCTCTTTTACCTATTTAATAATGTATTCTTCTGGTAATTCCATTATTCATCCTATATATATATATATATATATATCATTTATCATCTATCAATGTTTATTCCTTTACTTTTTATATATCACCACCCCTCTTTATAGTCTATATCCACTCTTTATTATTATTATTATTATTATTATCTATGCTATTATTGTTTATTGTTAAATTGACCTTATATACTATGTTTTAATAAAATAAAATGAAATCCTATCCCAAGTCCAAATACATTTGATTTGTGAAGACCCTAATATATATATATATATATAACCATCTTGTCCCATCAATTTTATTATAGGATTACAACAAATTAAGACAATACTATAAACTAAACTACAAAGGCACCAGTTCCTTCCAAAGGGTATCCGTCAAGTAGTGAATGTTGTCGCAACCAATCCCTTTGTTCACTTTTCGACTAGATACACATAAAAATAAAAACAAAAGGAAGAGGTTAGTGAGTGGCAATCATTGACTGTCTCTACCTTATACGTACATGTCTTCTGTGCTCATTTTCAATAAGCCCACCGCCAAAGCATTTTCTTTTCCTTCAGCCATGATTGAGACAACGGCACCTTCGGGTAAATCGATATCCATTCGAGCACCTTTGGATGTCAAACCGGGACACATGATGTTAGCTCCTGACAAGACAAATTTGATCGCACCTCGATCCACTTGTAGCTTGGGCAAGATATCGGGATCTAAAAAAAAAAAAAGAGTGTGTATGAGTAATTCGTTGTCAATATGGGGGGGGGGGACTGGACTTACATTTGTGCAGGAGGATAAGTGTGGGGAAGTAAGGTCCATCAAAGTGTTGGAAGAAGAGGATTTCACCATTCACAGATAAAAACGAGATGTGTTCGTGACTACAGCAATATACATATAAATAAAAGGTAGGTGGATTATTCTTTCCCCCCCTACAACCTCGTATTCTGTGCTTACCCTTTAATGAGTACGATGGGAGTCTTCTTGGGAATGAGTTCTTCCAAAACGGCTTCCAGCATGGGATATTGTTCTTGTAGTTTTGTACGGATCGCCCTTTGGACCGATGATTTAAGTTGGCTTTGACCGGCAATATCAGTACTGAAGCTAAACCTACAAAGAATCAACAAGAGCATAGTCAGTACCGGTGAAGGCATTAATGTTGACGAGTCGTAAACCTACTTTTTAAACATTGCTGGAGGGACAAAAGGTTTGGTGAAGATTAAAAAAGAAATGGGAAAATGGAAAAAGTGAGCTTTTTAAAGCCGGCTGGGCGTGAAAAAAACAACAGTCTTTATTTTTCTTTTTTGGGCCCTCATCACGGAGTTGAAAGTGTCAGTCCAAGTTAACAGACATAGCAAGGCGAAAATTGTATATGGTACAAGATGGAGAACGATTAGCAATATATAGTCAGTACAATTCAATTATAATGCTATATAAATCTGTTTAACTAGATGCTATTTTTGCATGGTGCCTGGTTGGTCAATCACCATGATTTGATAGACGCCCAACCATTCAAGCGGCGTGTTAATTTATTCAGGTTCATTGATTTTGTGGGCTCAACCTTCTTTTTCTTCCTCTTCCTCTCCTTTTTCTTCACCTTAATGCTATGCCACCAAAGTCATTCATCAATAGGCTCAAACGACTCGATGCCTACTCAAAGACTATAGAAGAATTCCGTGTACGCACTGCAACTGGGGCTGCAGGTAAAACACACTAAATCATTCTCTTTTAACATCACTATAACTCTTACTCTCTCTCTCTCTCTCTCTCTCTCTCTCTCTCTCTCTCTCTCTATTCTATAGTCACCCTGATCAGCACGATCATTATTGGATTCCTTGTTACTGTCGAAATATGGTCTTATATGGTGCCCGTATTGAAACCGGAAATAGTCGTTGATGGTGGCAAGATGGAAAAACTACCAATCAAGTTCGACATAACCTTCCCCAATGTCCCCTGCCATAGTAAGTAAAAACAAACTACTAATTTTTTTTTAATTTATCTATCTCCTCTAACCTCGTATATCTCTTTTTTAACATAGTTCTTAGTTTGGATGTAATGGACGAAAGTGGGCAACATATCAGCAACTATGACCATGATGTCTTTAAAGTCCGGCTGGATGAAAATGGAAATGAAATCCAAGCTGAAAAACAAGCAAGTAAGTACCCATTAACCATTTATACATCCACAACTAACCTCTTCTTCTTCTTTTGTTTTTTTTATATATAGGACTCAGTAATCCTCATGTGGCGGAGGATCTAGCATTTAAACACCAAAAAGATGAAAACTATTGTGGGCCCTGTTATGGTGCTGCCCCTGACGATCAATGCTGCAATACATGTGAACAAGTTAAAGAAGCTTATACCAAGGTCTCATGGGCATTCCGTCCAAATGAAATTGAACAGGTAAAATCTCATACATTCTTTGATTGAATACGACAAAGGAAACTGGTACTCATTATTATATGTTGGAAATAGTGTGTTAAAGAAGGACTAGTGGATGCGTTTGACGCATTGAATAAAGGTGGATGTCGGATGCACGGTAACTTATTGGTCAACAAACTTCGAGGCAACTTCCACTTCTCCCCGGGACCATCCTTCAATTACGGTGGGCAACATATCCACGATGTCCGTGAATTTGTCTATTCCAATTACAACTTTAGACACTCGATTAATCATCTACAATTTGGGGACCAAGAACATCAGTTACACAAGCAAAAAAGAACCAAGGCTCTTGCTCTGACAAATCCCTTAGATGGGACGAAATGGGGTGGTGATGATGGTAAGATAATTATCAATGAAGGGGAAATCATACTCATCTGATCTCTTTTTGTAGCTATTGTAATGCATCAATTCTTCCTGAAAATTGTCCCTACTCAGTTTGACTTTCTCGGTGGTACTTATGGACTCCGTACCTTCCAATACTCGGTCAATCGTCAGGAACGAAACTTGATCAATCAATCAGGATCTTCAGGTGGGGCTCCAGGTATGTTAACAAGGTCCCCCCCCCCAAAAAAAAAAATGGGAAGGATCATCTTGTGCTAACGATTTTTGTTTGATCTAGGTGTCTTTTTCCATATGGACTTCTCTCCCATGCGTGTCATTTATACCGAAGAGCGCAAATCTTTGGCTAGTACTCTTGTCAGTATATGTGCTATTTTAGGTGGTATCCTTACTGTGGCTGGTATTATCGATGGGGTCCTTTACAAGGCTAAAACTATACAAAAGGAAAACGGTGGCAGGGGCAAATCTTTGTAATCTACTGGAACTCTCACATACAATTTCCCTTCTCCCCCTTTATTACATAGTATATGATAGTTGATCTACCATCCCCTTCCATAGCTTTTATAACTGTTAAATAAAACATACACTTTTTTTTGTCACTATCACGGGTTATAATAGTAATGGAAGACGAGCCTTTCCCTTCCTCCAGAAATCACGTAATTTGAACCCCGGCCAGTCTTGAAAATGAGTACTGTTGAATCGCCTCAAAACACAATCTCATTCTACATCCTATTTTTTTTACAAAAGTCAGGTTAAAACGATCTTGAGGTTATACTGCTCCATACAGTGGACTTGGTATATTAGCCATTATGCAAAGTTTGTTGGAAGTAGGCTGAGGAATGCTCATGGTTACTTTTGTCAATAGTATCACTTGTTCATTGAGACGATAGAGCTCTCTTAAGATTCCGGGTGAAGGTAAGCGGGTTTTGAATTAAGTTTTGTCTTGTGTGTCTATTTTCATTCTGCAACTTTTTTTTTTTTTTTTTTTTACAAGAGTCAGGGTAAAACGATCTTGAGGCTATACTGCTCCATACAGTGCACTTGGTACAATGGTAATTATGTAAACTTTGTTGAAAATAGGCTAAGGAATGCACATGGTCACTTTTATCATTAGCATCGCTTGTCCATTAAGGCAGTAGGGCTCTCTTAAGATTCAAGGCGAGAGTAAGCGGGTTTTGAAATAAGTTTTGTCTTGTGTGTCAATTTTCATTCTGCAACTTTTTTTTTTTACAAAAGTCAGGCTAAAACAATCTTAAGGCTGTATTGCTCCATACAGAGGACTTGATACAATGGTCATTATGTAAACTTTGTTGGAAATAGGCTAAGGAATGTTCATGGTCACTTTTGTCACGAGCAGCACTTGTCCATTAAGGCAGTAGAGCTTTCTTAAGATTCAGGGTGAGGGTGAGCGGGGTTTGCAATAAGTTTGTTCTTTCAAAGCCTGTCGGGAGTTCAATTTACGTGATTTTTTGGGGAAAGGGAAGGTTTGTCAGGTAGAAATCAAAACAAAAAAAAAAGTCAGGACCCCCCCCCCCTTTCTTTCCTTTCATTCATTCATTCATAGTATGCTTGCGGCTCGATTATTAATCAAACCATTTGCTTCACCTACACTTCGCCGCTTCTACTCAACACCTAGTACTTCGAACTTTGTATCTGATACAACAACAACAGGAACGGCTTCAGTAACATCAACACAGACAACGGAGCCCTTTGATCAGACCGATGTATTCCACCGTGTAGACTTGCGTATTGGAAAGATCGTTGACGTTAAACTTCACCCAACTGCAGAACATCTTTACATTGAAACTGGTAAGAAGAAGAAGAAGAAGAAAAGGAAGACTCATTGTAATAACATAATAACCACGGTCTGTCTTGAATAGTTGACCTAGGTGAATCCGAAAATCGAACCATTGTCAGTGGTCTTGTAAAATACATCTCCAAAGAAAATCTAAACGTAATAACATACATAAAAGGGGGCATAGAGAGGCTGATTATCTTCCTTTTTTTATTTTTATTGATACTACGATAGGACAAAAACGTGATCGTCGTGGCGAACATGAAACCTAGTCGTTTCCGCGGTGTGCTATCACAGGGAATGTTACTCGCAGCATCAAGTCAAGATCAAGCGGTTGTGGATTTGCTGACTCCTAATGGTCCAGTGGGTGAACGTGTCCAGATCCAAGGTGTAGATTCTTTGGCTTCCCCTGATGCAGTATTGAATCCAAAGAAAAAGGTGTTTGAACAAGTAGCTCCGTATCTCAAGACTGACAAGGATGGTGTGGCTACTTATAAAGGTTTACCTCTGGCTACCACGGCAGGTCTTGTCACAAGCAAACTCGTTAAACTGGGACAAATATCATAATGTATTAATTAGATTAGATTAGGTTATAGATTGTATATAATAAAGATGGACTTTTTTTTTTTACTTGATTGACTTGTGAATGTACTTTGGTTTTTTCGGTTGCATGATTATAGTAATCAGGATGGCAGTAGCATAAAAGAGGGGGGAAAGGGTAATCAAACTCATATATAGCTATAGTATACAATCGAATAGTGCTGATTGATAATGGGGCATGTGTCGTATGAACATGTTCATCATCAACAAATTATCGGGGCTTTAACTTTTTAATGCAAATCAGATTCCTTGCCCATTGAATCTACCGTAATCATCAATCTGAATTCATGTCTGTACGATTGGTAATGAGCGAGGGAATGGTTTAACTATGTTATGAGTGTATTTATATAGTACAAGGACTCATTCTGGCGAACGATTATTAGATTAAAGCAAAGTTACCTGTTCTTCATGAAATAGAATGAGTGGAAAATGCATGTTGCCCACCTCTTTTTTTTTTCGAAAATTCAAATCCCGATTCATGCAAAATCATATCTGTTACTCGAGGATAAAATGGTATGGTTTATTATTATAAAGTGTAATTTATATGATTGACAAGAACATTAAAAAGACGGAATTTGTAATAAAGGATCTATGTCATTCAAGCAAGACACCAGACAGCAACAGTAGCCATCATGGCGACAAAGGAAACAGCGACTTGATGGGTATTCGAGGATGCACTTGTTGATGAAGTAGAGGAAGAAGAGGAGCTTGGTTTAGCACTTGATGAAGAGTGAGAAGCCGCGGAGGAAGAGGAAGCAGCGGCATTCTTAGGGACTCCCGAAGCAAGAGCGGGGTCTGTTTTCTGTGCAGAAACGGCCGAAGCTGACACAGAACCAGATACAGCAGAATCAGTTCCATTTATACTTTGGGCCGAAATAAAACCATCGGCTTGCTTGGGTTCAGGACCCTTGCCCTTCTTCTTGCTGGGTTCTTCGTCCCCTTTGCCATGGTGAGGATGATCTTTCTTTTTCCATTCAGCATCTCCTTTTCCATGTTCGCCCTTTCCATGGTGAGGATGTTCTTCTCCTTTTCCTTTGTGTCCTCCATCTATACCTTCGTAATAGACTTCTCCGCTGTGATGGTAGCCTTTTTGTTGGTGAGGATATCCTTCTCCTTTGATGGCTAATCGGTGCAATTCATCGCCACCCTTGTGATGATTCCACCCGCCATGTTTACCTCCATATTTGTGGAAGTGACCATGTTCATCGACCTTGAATTCAGCAACAATCTTTCCTTGAGGACCATTGGCGGGGAATGCGGGCAAGTATTTCCAAAGGCGGGGCTTGAAAGTTTGCATGAATTTGAAAATATCGGAATGATTATTATCAAATCGATTTTTTTTTCTTTTTTTTAAACATTACTTACATTGGGAGGGGGATATACAATTTCAGTTCTTGTCTTGGTGATATGAACTACATCGGGAGGGGGAGCAAGGATTTGAGCTTCACGCATTTGATGATTATGCACAGGGCGTTTGTGGACTCCTTTGATTACGGGAGGAGCTGGGGTATCTTGCTTGAGGGGTTGAGCGGCTGCTGGGGCTGGGGCTCCGTTACTACCTTCAAGTGGTAGCATCTGTCCATTCACTAATATTAAAAAATAAAAATAAGAAGAATGAATTTCAAGTTATCATGGGATTCCCTTGTACATACCACCAGTAAGCACACTAGAGGCAATGAATGAGGAAAGGGCAATGATGGAAGTGGTTTTCATAGTAATATAAGGAATGTAGTTGGGTGTAAAGTTGGAAGAAAAGTAATATGAGATGGAAAGGGAAAAAAAGACGTATTATCATCATCCACTTGTCTTGATCATTTTATAGCCATATTCTATGGATGATGCCAGCAAATAAAAACTTCCGATCCCCTTTTTTAAGTCGAGATGTTCGAAATCATCCTAATAACAAACTTATTGTTACTATCTCGAGAACTAGTCGACCTTGACATTTCATCTTTTATCATTACTTATTCCCGAAAGGGAGACAAAAAACTCCCGGCATGTATTTCACCTTTATGCAAATCTTATTGTCATGATTTCAAATGCCGCCTTTCCGTCGGGATTTTAAATTGTTCAGCACCATGTTTGTTTGTTTTCCCTCCAACCCTGATTTTTTTTTCTTCTTCTTTCTTTTATCTTTTCCATCACACATTCATATTCACCAATACTTCCCCTATTGATTAACGAAACTCAACTTACAAATAAACCTTCATCTTCGAATACTATAATTGGCACCAGATGGATCTTCCACCAGACATTAAAGATCTACTAGCCCAATATGCGAACCACGGAAAAACAACTTGTCAATATGTGCGTACCTTATCCTTTATGCAAGGCTTCCTTCTCGGTCAATTCAGTGTATTGGTGGTAGTTATTTTCGCCTTTCGTTATCTATTAATGGAAGACGTCAAACGTGTCAAAAAGGTATACTTGAAAAAAGAAAGAAAAAGCTCGTTTTGTTGGATGCAATAGCTGATACTGACAAATCCCTTTTTATTTTTAACAGAGATACATTCCTTCTAGGTTATCGACAGCACCTCACTATCGCACCAATCCAGCAATCACAACTGCACCTCCTGTGGCCTTGATTACTTCGAAAACCTATTACGATGTCATCCACCACCCTCCTGAAAGCACCGACTGGCTCAACGTGCTTTTTGCTCAGGTTATCTTACAATATCGGGACGACGCCAAGATTAATGACCGCCTGATGCTTTCTATTGATGCACTATTAAATGGTGGTGTCCGACCTAGTTTTGTGGTAAGTGTAAAATCGCTATAGATCATTAAAAAAACAGGACTCGCTCATATACTAATCCCCCCCCCATCTTTATACGTAGGGACCTATACATGTTACTGACCTGAACTTGGGTGATGAATTCCCCATCTTTAGTAATGCTCGGATTCGACCATCTGATGAAATTGGATCAATGGTAAGGTGGATAAACAAGGGGATAGGTTACTAACTTTTGGGACTTGATGGATTACTCATTGTACTCTCTCTTTTTTTTCTTTATGTAGAGAGCAGAAATAGACTTCGAATACAACGATCAAATTACTTTGGGAATCGAAACGCAGGTGATACTTAATTGGCCCAGACAATCATTTGCCGCTTTACCTGTCTCGCTGCTATTATCCGTGGTACGATTCTCAGGAACAGTAAGTATTCACAATAAAAGAGGATATATAGGAAAACGAGTAACGAACTGAACTTTACATATATACATAGTTAACCATCGAATTGATCAATCCACCGGAAACGACCACAAAACCCGAGAAACCATTGGAACGATACATTGCCATCTCTTCACACCCGGACTTTGTTTTGGACTTGCAAGTACAGTCTTTGATTGGATCAAGAACCAAGTTGGAAGACATACCAAAGCTGACTGATCTGATTCAAACAAAACTACGGAACATTTATATCGACAAAATGGTCTATCCTACTTTTTTGAAGATCAAGGTGCCGAATCTTTGGGAAGAACAAGAAAGGAAATCACAAGAACAACCTAAACATCAAGAAGGAACACAAGAAACTAGCGACGATGGTGTGGTGCCGATGTAGGTTGATCCTCTTCCTTCCCCTTGTCTTTTTATTAGCCTAGTTATTATTATTATTATTATTTAGACTCATATGCATCCAACTCGTATAGACTTGCTCCACATACCCTCATCCCCTCGTTTAATCCTTTTGTATTTTAATCTCTCCCTTCTCTTATCATCATCATAATAAATAATAAAAACATTCACATTTAGTATCATCTTGTTTTACGTGTTTTGAAAGATTGTAGATAAGGAATGTGGTCAATTGGGCAAAGCTCCAGCTGAAATACTGATCTAGTCGGCTGAGGACACATGTCTGTCACCTGGCATGAATACTGTACGCTGCTTAGTTCAGTGGCTTTCCTTTACTCCCACCATGTTTAAAATATTGAAATAGATCTATAGTCATAAATATATCCATATTTTACAAACCATATCGATTACTGTCTGATGACAACGCTATGATTAGTTTTTAATGCCAAGGCCTATGTCTGTCGTTGTAGCACAGTCTATTTCAATTTTGAAACACCGCCATACATTTCGGTCCTTAGAAAGACATTTTTGGCTTTTGAGCTTTTTACACGTTTCTTTTTTATTTTTATTTTTATTTTTTTTATTTTTTTTACTCTCTTCTCTTCTTCTTCTCTTGAACCATTCATCATTCTCATACAAACTCCCTCGCTCTCTTTATCCCCGTTTCCTTCTCTTGCTTTACTTCTTTTGGACGCACCGATAAACGGAACAACACACTTTATAAAATCAATCACTGGGGGATAACGCATCAATGCTAGATAAAGGACAACAAGACCCACGGTTTAGAAAATACGTGCAACTTATCGAACGAAACCTCCAATCCTTTGATGCTGTTAACGAGTGGGCGGACATCATATCCTTCCTTGGAAGACTGTTAAAGGTAACTTGATTGACCTGATGATCAATGGTTTAAATTCTGTCAAACTGCTAACATACACTTTTTGTTTTTGTTTTTTCTATTACGTAGTCTTTTCAAGCCTATCCTCAATTCCAAACGATACCTCACAAACATATTGTTTCTAAACGGTTGGCTCAGTGCTTGAATCCTGGATTCCCTGCTGGTGTGCATCAAAAAACCTTGGAAGTTTATGCCTATATACTGGAAACAATTAGTGTAAGTCCAATTCTCTTCCCTTACTTACATCTATCTTCTCCTCTCACTCATTCATCTTTATTCCTTCTTTTTGTTTGTGCATGGGTGCTTTAGAAAGAACAACTAGCAGAAGATCTACCCTTATGGTCCATTGGTCTTTTCCCATTTATCCAATATGCGGCTACTCATGTCAAGGTAAGCAACTGGGAAAAAAAGTTGCACGTGTATTCAAAGGGGTGAATGGTAACTGATAATTACTTTTTTTGGTAGCCTCAATTGCTCAACATCTTTGAAAAGTATTATTACCCTCTTGGCGCTAACCTACAACCAGCGATGCGTGGGTTCGTCATTGCACTATTACCAGCATTAGAAGAAGAAGGCAGTGAAGGATTCGACAAGGTAGTGACAATGATGGATCGACTGTCAGATATGGTGGATCTCCCATTCTTCTATTCTTGTATTTGGCTGGTGATGATCAACGACACTAATCTACGCCTACCTTGTCTCAATTATCTCTTACGACGCTTACCAAAGATTACAAATACCGAGGATGTAGCATTGGTGTTAGGCGGACCTGAAAATATTGAATTGATGGTACGGGCATTCTCTGCGACAATGACGGATCAACATTTATTGGTACAACGTGGCATACTGGAATTGCTGGTACAAAATTACGCACTACAATATAGGTAAGTAATGTGATCTAAATGAAAAAGGGGTAAGGTGATTAACACTGGGAGGGTTTTTTTTTTTTGTAATGCTACCATAGAACATTACGACACGATGATTTAGTTATACTGACTCGATACGCTTTATCAATTGTTTTACGAAAAGACATGTCACTCAATCGACGTTTATATGCTTGGCTACTTGGATCCGACACAACACCACAAATGCAGCTCAAATACTTTCACCATTACGCCGAAAAAGCAACCACTCAAGCTATTCAAAATTTGCTGTTTTCGAGCTCATACACCACTCATCATCAAGACGAATTTGACGATGAATTCAACAACGATGTCTCTCTGCTGATAACTGACGCTCAAAAACCTTACAAGATATTAATCTCATTGATGGACAAATGGGAAATTGGTCAACCTTTAGTAAACAACATATTTACGGATTCATTGATTAGTCTTCAAGGATTTGGGCAATATGAATTGGCAGAACAAGAGGTAGGTAACTTGAGAAATAAAAGTAAAATGTAGGGATGTGCTAATCGTGCTACTTTGATGGTAAATAGATCTTACAAACAGCAAACATGTGGATGGAAATGGTGGAACCTTATTTGATTTGGATAAAGTTGTTTGATGTCATTGATCAATCCTTCCCACCACCGGGTAAAGCGACAAACCCAAGGCTCGGAGGGAACTCAAAGAAGGCAGGCCTACCCTTGGTTGAATTCACACTGAAATCCTTCAAGTTTACTGATGATGAAATAAAACACATGCACCTTCCTCTTGTCCTTACTGCGTTGACTCAGAAACTACAGGTAACAACTTACAACTCACATCAATGGGAATAATAAGGTACTAACTGATATGTTTCTCGTAGGAATCAATACAACATGTCTCGTTTACGGAAATCTTACCCCAAATCATCAAATGCATCGATATCATTCTCATCATCTTACGCCTATTACCCGAATCCGTCTTTTTTGATCGTCAACGAAAATCATCTATGGTAGCAGACGAATCATTACTTACCAACTATCAACGAGAATTCAGCATTGGGATGGATGCTTTGGAATATGCCCGGGATTTTTATGGTGTGAAACGGCATGTTAATGGGGACAACAACAAGAATACCATGAATATCGACAGTAACGATCATAGCCCTTCCACTGGTCCCTCTTCTACCAAAGCCACTAACAGCAAAGACTACAATGAAGATGAAGGTGATCTCACAAGCCAAAGAACTCCTTTACTGACAGACGACAAAACGATTGCCGCCATCACTCGACCAGCATATGGACCTATTCGTGGATCAGCACTGACAAAGACATTGACTACACACTTGATTCGATTCATGACAGAACTGGTTAATATATATGTGGTGGCGCCAGATTCTCGAGATATGGATGGAGTGGATGTGGGAGTGGATGGTAAACGTCTGCATCATCTGGACGCTCAATTGGAACAGGTACTACATGGCACTTGCGTGGCTTTGACGATGGTGGCGAAGCATATGGGTGATGGAGAAGACGGAAAAGGCGATCAGCAGCAGCAACATCTTAATATGGAACTTGTACAAACTTTACTAAAGTGCTGTCAACAAAGCTGGGAATTTGGTGTGGTTGATGCCGGTCTGTCTACACTGACTCAGCTAATCCGACAACAACGATTCTTGGACAAGACCATTCTTGCCGAAAGACACCAGGTGAAACAGATAATGAACAAGGTATGTAATCGAAAAAAAAAGTCCCAATATATGTATATGCTGTGCTAACATCCCCTATTTCAATTGATTGCTTAGTTATGGAACTTTTTGGGTCCTTCCACTCAACTTTTACACATGCGAACGGTGGAACTACTCTGGTTACTGACGGATACAGCGGTGCAACATCATGTGGAAGCAATTGTGGCAGGGTACTTGATTGTTTCTGATGATGTTGAACGAATGGCCAACTATGAAAAGTTTGGTATCTTTTGGGAGCTCTCCGAAAACATGGTGGAGGCATCAACTGTCTTCTCTCGGCCGATGTTTTTAATGCTGGACCTCCTACGTGATGATACTAGCCCAGTCAATCGTCGTGCTGCTGAAACTTGGATTCGGTGTCATTTGAAAAGCTATGCTCGACTCTTGGAGCCCTTTATCACCACTCTTCTGAATCGCAACATTATCCGTCGACCTGCTGAAAAGTTGATCTCTTATGTTTATCAAACTTTATATCCCACTCAACCCAATCAACAACAACATCTCACTGTCCCATACTTTTTGTATATGCGATCGTTTGATATAGACATTGTGGATTATATGCTTACAACACTAACGACTCTGATTCAGTTTGGTGGGGTTGGTGTCCTTAAAGCTTGCAACAACTACACAGTCGGTATTGCTGGTCCAATGCCTTCATTAATTGAATCTGGTCTAGGCATCTCTACTCAAGGTAATGTAAAACTTTATTAATATGCACATGCAGATGTCGATCACATCTTATTAACTCGACTTGTTTTTGATAGATCAACCTAATTTAAACTTTTTGGAGCTACTGGTACATATTGCAATCAGGTAAGAATCCTTGTGGCAAAAAAGATATAAAAAAAAGGGGGGGGGGATGGACTCATCGTATGCTTTTTATTATTATGGTTTTGATAGGTTTTTGGAATCTGAACCATGCGACAACTTACAGCCTAAACTGGTCAAGCCTGTACGTCGAATTCAACTGCATGCATCCGACCTGTTATATCTCATCATCTCCAAACTCGACCATGTTGACATCACCATCACAGCACTTATTCAAGAAAGCGTTTTGAAAAAGCTACTGTTCTGTATCTCCTCTGGCGATCTGGACATACAACCCAAACTTCTTCATCTTTTACATGCGACAATGGCTATAACTGCGGCTGGTACAATCATGACTGGACAAAAGCACCATGCAGGATCACCAACATCATCACCGTCTTCGTCGGCTCACACCAAAAAACAACAGCACAGAAAACGACCTTCAATAGCTACATCTGGTATAGAGGATATGATGTCATCTTCACCACCTCTTCTACACAACTTGACCTCAGTATCTGCACAATCACAGCACCTCCTTCACCGCCCACAGAACCCGTCTTTACAGCAACACACCCAACAAGAAGCTTTGAAACTTGCCCGATCCACTGCTAACCTTTATGTCAAATGTGTGATTGATGCATTCCATACACCAAACAACAGACCAATCTTACTGCAATGGATGGATTTTGTCCTTGTCACTCTCCCTCATGTCCGTCAAGGTTTCCGCCAAGTGATTGTGCCTGTTTTGATATGCATTTGTGAACAAATCAACCTCTGTAACGTAACGGTGCGCTTACTGATGCATGGAACCTCAGATCCCAACAATGCCGGTGGACATGGATATGGGCACATTTCCGACACCTCGACCAAGAATACGAATGGGCTGAACTGGAAACAGCTGAACGACGACGACGACGACGACGACGAAGATGGCTCAAGGCACAGATTACCTGCAACAACTCAACCACTTATACAAGAACCTGGCGCTGTGATCGGGGGGCCTGAAACGGATATTCTGGTGTTTTTGAATGGATTGGAAAAGGTGCTTTGCTACTGTATTACCGATCGTACCATCAGCGATCTTTGGTCATTACGGGGGGATCAAGAATCAGGTCATCTATTAATGCCTCGGGTGGAAGATCATACTGAACTTTGGGGTCTTGTCCAGTTGATGATGCAGAATCCAACAAGCTCAACCATACCAACATCGTTATCTACCGGAACAAGCTTCGACAACTCGACACCACCATCAACAATCGATTCACAGTCTGGGACTAGTACTACTTCTACAGGTGGCGACACGTCAAAACCTCGCAATGCTCTCTTATTCCATTTGCCTGTCATGCTCCATATCCTATTAGACGTATGGCGGGTGTTTCGACAACCAAATTGGGATCAACGAACAGAAGATATCATCGGCTGTGCTAAAAAGGATGCGGTGTTACAATCTTTTGCGTATGCGGCAGATCATGTCAAGGCAAGACTGGAAAATACTTTTGAACTGCTATACAAGAACTGTCCTTCTGATGTGGTTGAAGGATTTACTGAAATCTTCTTTATTGAAAACCCGATTGCTCTGGAATACGAAGTAAGTATTATAAAAGGTACAAATGGGATATAAAAAACAGGATTAACTCACTATTGATTGTTTATCGTAGGTATCCTCGGATCATTTCCAACTGATATCCATGGAATTACTATCAAGTATACCTACAAGTACTCCACAACAAATACTGACACTGCTACTGGACAACATTCGACAAAGGACACCGGGCATTCCACAAACTCATCGAAAACGACCCGTTTTACGAATTGGGAAAATGTAAGTTGTGTTGACGTTGGAAGGGTCGGGGTTATTAACTTTTTTTTTTCTTTTGACTTTAGGACGGATACTTCCATGCTACGTTTTGCTGAAATATACTGTCAAGAAATGATCAAACCGGAGATTCTTGCTACTCTATGGTCTTTGGTCCACTCATTTGCCAAGGAATATCTTTCTCAGGCTTCCTCCTACAAGATCTTTTTGCCTGGTCTCTTGCGATTCTTGACTGTGATGCTGGAAGGTGTGGTGCGATTCTCTGATGACAAGAAACTACGCAAGGATGCCCAAGATCTATACCAACGATGCGTGGATTACTGTATTCTGATTGCTGGACGCTCTTTTGATCAAAGTTTGTGGCTTCGGGGAAGATCCAATGTTTACGAAGATGACCACCAACAACAACATCCAGAAACACTTTTAACATCCGCCACCGCCTCATCAACCATCTCCTCACCATTCGCAACGACATTATCATTGGGATCGGCCGGTAATGGAATCACAGCAACAACAGCGTCATCTATACAACCAACATTAGGGACGGAACTCTTCTTTAACAATGCATCACAATCAACTTATGGTGGCAGCAATACCAACGATGGTGAAAGTGGCAGCATTCCTTTTAATCTATCCACAAGCTCGATCTCGGAATTGGAAAAGAAGGCAAGCTGGAAATCTCGGGAAGATTTTATGATCATTCAAATCAATCATTACATGGCGACCAATGTGATTCCGCAACTACGACTCTTGTTGGGTGACCAGGATCGAATCAACTCACTTTTGAACAATTTGGTATACTATGTCATTGGACCACACCTGCGATCTCGAACACCAATGACCAGCATGCCAACATTATACAGCACCAGCGGTAAAAACCAACGTGGGGTGCGACAGCAACAAGGATCATCAAAGACTTCTTCTCTGCCAACATCTTCTGTATCTTCATCAACAGAGGCGACTACGGCAAAAGGCGGGGGTATACTACATGGCGGAGCGGTGATTGTGGATCAAGTGGTAGAAATGGCGAAAATGCCGTTCACCTACAAGACATGGAGGAAAGAAGTATGGGATGTCTTCCATGATGGACGATTCTTCTATATGACTCGAACGGCAGCTCTCAAATGGTGCAAGATTCTCTCGACACTCTTCAGCTTGGAAAAGGAACGGTTTATGGAACTCATGAGCAAAATTGTGACGTCCCCAACAGTGAACAACAGTGCCTTCTTCACCACTTCAAACAAGGACCAAGAAACATGGCAAAGGGCGCTCAACTTGCGTCGTGTGTCTTTTGTGATCTTTGCTGGAACGGTTGATCAATTCGTGCCTCAATTGCCGTCCCTACAAGAAAAGATCGTGGATCTCCTCAAACTGGATCATAGCGAATTGGTGCATGTGGAAATCTATCTCTGTCTACGTATTCTCTTGGTGCGTTTCTCTCAGAAACATTTGATCAACTTTTGGCCTGTCCTGATATCCGAATTGGTAAGTTCATGCAACCGCTTTTCAAAAAAAAATGCAATTCACACTTTTTGTTTCCCATTTAGATGCGATTGTTTAACTATGTCCTATCCAACGGTATCCATGATAAACCCGAAGAAGCTCAAATTGCATTAGGTGGATGTAAGTTCCTGGATCTACTTTGTACTTTGGAACTAGACTCATTCCAAGTGTAAGTCAAAAAAAAAGGTTTTAGAAAATTTAAATCCCGATGACTCATGCGTGTTTTTTTTTTTTTTTTACTCAGGTACCAGTGGATATTCATTCGTGACACGGTCGAAGCTGTGATCCAACGTGAACGACCAAATACAGCAATTGAACCACCATCAACGACGACAACGTTATCCATTATGGATAAACTCAGTGACAAGCTTTACACGCTGTCGTCAGAACCCATCGGAACAACAGAAATGACGGCACCAACAACAACAAACAGCAACAATGCTTTGACCATGTTGCCCATCGACCAGGAAGGTGTGACCATGTCAGATCGGCCATTTAACAAATCCACCACCACCACCTTACCTTCGGCGGGTGAACTCCGACGACCTATGCTCACCATGCACAACATTGGCTCAATCCTGCAACTTGACTTTTTTATCCATCATATTAGTCTTTATGTCTATCAATCATCTTACATGTTGGCGAAACCCGATCTCTACTTTATTGGAAATCTGCTTTTACAAGACCTACTGGATGGTGATATGCGAACGGATTAGTTTATTAGTTACTTGTTAAACCATTTTAATGAATAAAAATACCCTTTTATAACATCATCATCATCGACAATGAAAAGGAAAGTGATACAAGTCGTGTCACAATGGGGTGTGCTACTTTGTGTTGGCGGTGTATGTTTATTCTGCAAAATGAAAAACAACAACAAAAGGGCGTTTTGTTGCACTGGGCGGAAAAAAATAGGAGGATAGAGGCAGGGGACAGAAAAAAAAAAGGGGTGGTATATCTGATCTCTCGATATCGGCGGGGAATGAAATATAGTGTCGTGCTTTAAAAAAAACCAGTAGTTGAATCTGGATCGTGCCAATGCATGTATATGTGTGTGTGTGTGAAAATGAAAATGAAAAGAATAATGAAAATTGGACTTTGTTTATTTTCTCAACTTGTGGACAGCACGATGGCATCACAAAAGAAAAGAGCATTGACAATTGGTTTTCTTTGTTCTTTGTATAAGGTTTTGCCACATTATCCAATTAGGCAATGCAGATGAGTGGGATGTCTTTTTTCGGAGAAAGAGAGTGAGAGCCTGTCAAAAACCATCTCTAAAGTAAGTATAGAGTGGATGATTAAATACGTTTTGCATGCAGAATGGAATGAAGCTTTTATTTGTTTCTCTCTCACACTCCTATCCTGCAGGATCAATATGAAGTGATGATTGTGTCTTCTTTATCCCCATCTGTTGATGGATATGATATGGTAGGAATCAAACCTGTCAATACGACTTGTCTCAATTTGACATTTTACCTCGAGTCTGTGCTTTTTTTTTTTTTAAATGGTGTATCTAAGTGAGGTTGATGACGGAATTTGTCTGGATCTACAAAAGAAACAACCATACTCGTCAGATCATCTCGAAAAGGAAATCCTATCATTAACGTACAAAGACATGGGAAAAAGTGCCGCAATCATGTCAACGGACATGTTACCCCTATTTTTTTTTTCATGTCTGTCATTCTTCCGGCTGATCCTGATGGGTACCAAGTTCCACTTTAAGGTTTTTGTGCTACAACATGCTCAAGTTGTTGTTGTTTGTCTATTTGTTTGTTGGATGAGATGCGCTTTAATGGGGCTTTTTAATTGACAAACATCTAATGTGTGCAGAGAGAACGGAAACCAAGTTTAGTGAGCGGGATTTAAAACGGGCAGCCAACTGAAAGTGGAAATGGGTTGAGCCCCGTGCCTTTATGCAGATGAGTTAAAAATAGAATTATAAAAAGGACCCATTCCGCTTTTTTCCTTTTCTTTCTTTCTCTTTCACTTTTTTTATTCCACTTTGACTTTTTGATAAAGATCAATTGATTCTCTCTATTTCACTCCTTCACACTCTTCTTTTTTTTTTTATACATATCTTGTCTTTTTTTTGATAAAAAAGACCATTTATCCTTGTCTATATAAAACTACCTTTGCCTTGTGAATCTACTTTTACTTTTGGATCCAATCTATCCATTTATTTATCTATCTGTGTCTATCTTTTGGTAAGTATTAAAGTGATATGCATGTCCCATGATGATGATGATGATGATGATTGTTTATAATGAACAACATGGTACCGTATAGAAAATTCTAAACTTCTCTTTTTGTTTTTGTTTTTTTGTTTATTTTAATTAGCTATCCTCTAAATAGAAAAATGAACTTCCAATATACTCTCAACAACAACAACAATAACACCATGTTTGGTTCCTCAATGGATTATCAGCAACAAAACTATTACTACCAACAACAATATAATGATGATATGGTGCGAAGGGTTAGCTATACTGACATGTTATCCCAAAGTGAATCAAGTTTATCTGACGGGGAACATCAACACACACCTTCTCCTACCTTGGATTACTATGAAGATAAAATGATGGAATCCAATAATGCTCTGGCTGTTTCTGCCACTCCAATGGTGCCTTCTTGTACTTTTGATTATCCACCTTCGGTCTTTTATCAACCCTTCCAATCCATGATGAATGAAATGTACATGTCACCATCTCACTTGTTATATCCAAATGCTTACCAACAACCATTGGACATGTATACTTCTTTATCATCATCATCATCTGCATCTGCATCATCATCACCTTCTTTGTCACCAACATTTGGATCACTTGATTTGCCTTCCACACTCTCGGTTTCGTCATTGTCACCCTCCTCTTCTCAAATATCATCACCCAACACTTCTTACACGGTTCTATCATCATCATCATCATCATCATCACCTGCCTCTAAATCGACTGGTATGGCCCGATCCTCCAAGACAATCAAAAAGAAGCAGGTCTCTAAAAAGTCATCACTATCATCAGTTGTCTTGTCACGCGTAAAGAAGGAATCTTGTCAAGCTGGATCTACTATTCTCAAGAACTTTGAATGCACTGAAGGGGATTGTCAAAAGGTATTTAAACGCTCTGAACATCTCAAGCGTCATATCCGATCTATTCATACAAAGGAAAAACGTAAGTACAAAAGAAAAAGAAAAAGGATATGTTCATAGCATACAGGTACTAATTCCCCTCTCTCCTTTTATCTAGCCTTTGAATGTCCTTATCAATCTTGCTGCAAACGCTTCTCAAGATCCGATAATCTGAATCAACATATCAGAATCCATCGTCCCTCTGAACGATCCTCTGCCAAGTTACAAGCCAAGAAATCTCATCTGCCATATTAGTAACTCCATCTTCTGTCTTCTGTCTCTCTTTTTTATTTGACCGGATTATCTTTTACACACATACACACACACCTTCGAATAGCTTCCTCCATCTCTAGTATAGCCCATCCCCATTCAACATACCCTCTGCTTCCCGTTGTCTTTTGCATCTTTGTCCTTTTTTTTTTTTTTTTGTTTACCTGTCCTTTTTTTTTATCTTTTATTTTGCATGCAAAAACAAAAGTCATCTTCAAACACATATTCTCACTCATTTTAATAAAGTACCATTTGATAATAACTCTGTCTTAATATGAATGATCGAATAGAGGGTGGGACCCAATTCATGCACATTTGAAAACTCCGACACTCCGACTGATTGACCCCTTTTTTTTGAGTTTGACGCTTGACCCCCTTTGCCCCCTTGCTTTTCGTCTTTGATCTAACGAAATAAAAAATGAGTTGATATACTTTATGTATGAGTATATCCGAGAACTATATACATACATACAAATATATATATCTATATCTGCACATAAACATTATATACATTGCGTACATTACATTCAACATATACATCATTATGCTTTTATGTAGTTTGAAGCATCCCGATTCTACTAGTGGTGGTACACGTCAAGGAGTGTTGAAAAAGAGGACGATTATCATAGGTTTATGCTTCTTTTGGCTCGTGCACCCCGAGATTCTTACCGTTATAAGGGGAGCCCCCCCCCCCGAAAACAAGATAAACAACAGGTACGTCAGAAAAGAAAAGTCAAATAGATTTTCAAGTCCATACTTTAATACCGACCAGACCTTAAAAAGACAATGAAAAATGAGAATTCGGATGGCATGCCGACTTCGGTTCGTTGGTTCCTGATATTTTGATTGGTTTTGTGTAATCCTCTTAATGAAAGCCGGATGATTAGTCGGATCGTCCCATGCTTTTCATTGGGCTTGAACAACTGGGATCAACTTCTCCCTATGTTGTCTTGTCAGCTTTTCTTGTGATATCTTGACAAGTTTGGACAAGTATTGGCTGTATTTGGTGACATTTCGTAATACTTTGTATTATAAAAAGGGAGCTGGGAACTTGTCTTATTCCGGAAATGGTCTTTTTTTAGGTCGTACGGGTGCCTTGGGCCCCTGAAAAGTTTCCCATTATTTCAAACACCGCGTGGTTGGGCCATCTTACGGTTCGTCTTAATAGCCAATCATTGACCACAAGTAATCGATCCAATCATCATGAATAGGAAAAAAAAAAAAAAAAAAAAAAAAAAAAAACTCGTTTAAACCAACGAAAAAGGGGAGCAATGTTATAAAAATAACTTGCAATCATATATACCAATCAGTGAATAACCGTGCACCAAAAGTTGAAAGGTCACCCGTGATCCTTTGTCACCAGTCAAATTTAAGGTGGCACAATCTCCGCCATGGATTAAAAAAGACGAGAAATCAATTTTGTTCCTTTTCCTTCTTTCTTTTCCCCGCTCCCACACTTTTTCCCTTCTACTTCTTAAACCTATCCTCCCTACACTACTCCTGCAATGTCTATTCAAACTTCTCAATTAGGTGGGCCAATGGATCCTATTTACTATCCACAACAACAACAACAACAAACTATTCAAGTCTCACCTCAACATATACAGCGATTAAGACATCTTCAACAACAAGCTGCTGTCCACCAACAACCTGGATACCCTTCTCAACAACAACAAAGTAAGTCAAAGAGGAAATGCATACCTTTGGTACCACTGTTTACTTACTATTAGTCCTTTTTTTAATAGTGCTGGCCATGTCTCAATACCAACAACCTTTAACATTGCATCAAACTCATGAACCACTCACAATGGCTCCTTCTGAATTAACCTCTGGTGAAAAGTAAGTTGATGATAAACCACTCTTTACAGGTACTAACAGTTGGTATTTTTGTATTATTAGATTCCAAACCAAGGCAGCAAGACGTGCAGAACATAATGCGATTGAACGTGCTCGACGGGAAAGTCTCAACACCAAGTTCCAACAATTAGCTCACTCTTTGCCCAATCTCCAAAACGATCGTCGACCTTCTAAAGGAACCATTATTGAACGCACACTTGAATTTGGTAAGACATCTTCCCTTCCTCTTTATATATATATGTTATGATGTATACTGACTTGTCTTCTTCTTAGTCAGACAAACCGTGCAAAAGGAAGAACGCTATAGGAATGAAATCCGGGAACTCAGCCGAGCCAATCGACAATTGATGCGCCAAGTGACTTCTCGATCAGCCATTTTGGCAATGGCGAATAATATCAAACAACAAGAAGAATACAGCAACAACGATGACAACAATGCTGATGATCAAAATCAAGATGACCACTTTGATATGTTGGATTATGAAGATACTAACACCAACACAGACAATACACTCAGTCGCAAATCATCTGTCTCATCCTTTGCCATGCAATCCATGTCTTCTCTTCCTACCACTATTGGTAGTGGATCATCTACCACTACAAGCCCATCTTTGGATCATGATGCATCCGTGTATCATCAGTTGGACAATAACTTTCAACAGAAACAACAAGAATATCAACAACAACAGCCATTGCAAATACAAGAACAACATCAACATCAACAACAATTTTATTACTCGGATGGCTTTGATGGGTATACGTACTCGGCTACTACTCCGATGGATCCTCTTGTCATGATGAACAACCTGCCTATCAAGTATGAACAAACTTATCCTTGTTAAAAAAGGTGGCTGTATACCCTTCTTTATCTCACATAGTATTCTTCCACTCATTTTATCTTTACCCTTCCCTCTCTTTTGGTATGCCCTCCACACACACACAAACACACATACACACATACACACATATATATTCCCATTCTTCTTTGTATAGTTTTACTTTTGGCGTTGATCGCTCTTGTCTTTACCCACCTCGCCTTCCTACTTGTTTATGTTACATATGATTCTTTTTTTATATTTTTATTCTACTTCCTTCTATAGGATCCTTCTTCATATTCCATTAGTTTGTATATTATTATGTGCTCTCCCTTAGTTTAGTTATATATACATTATTTCTCATTACTTGTGTTGTATTGTGTCTTCTTTTTTTAAATATACATCTACAGTTCCAAAATAAAAACCATCATTAAAAACCATCATCGTCATCATCCCATAGGGAGTATGTTATATCTTTATTAGGCTTTCTTCCTATGGAGAAGTTGGTAACTGGCCCCACTAACCTAACTATCCACTTCCCACACTTAATTAGATAAAAAGATGTTTTCCCATGATTCCTGTTTCCCCCTATGACAAAAATGACGAGAAAATTGGTGATCTTAGTATGAGGCGGTACATTGTTGTCTCTCGGCTTTTTCATCGGAACGTGTTCCTGATTAAAAACACTAACAAAGCAAAATAACTTTTTATTTGGTGTGTCCTTAAAAAAAGTCGGGATTTGAAAATTATTGACATTTCCATTCTTCTTCTCCGGTTCCATTCTGAGATGAAGTTCCCCTTACATACTATATAGAAACTGTTCATCACTGCACAGACTCATCTCAGACTCTTTCATCTGACAGTATCTATTACTGTTTCTTACCGAGGAAGAACATACATACACACATCCAAAAAAAAAAAGTATCCTATAGTCTATGTATCCTAACCACATGCATTCACCTGGGTTGTCTATCATCTTCACCCCTTAAAAAAATTAATCTGGGTGAAGATCAATTTCTACCCATTATCATGACCTCGTTCTCTTCTTCTCTTAAGCGATACCCGATCGATTGTATTACATTCCTCCTACATTTACACAAGGAGATTGTTTGTTTTTCTGCCGCATACTTGTTTTTTTTTTTGGTCGGAAGGTACTATATTCAATTCAGGCACACCACTCTTGCTCAGGAACGAGGGGAGAAACATCTGCATACGCCCCCTCCTTCTCTTTCGAAGAGGGGTGAGAAAAAAAAAAGATTGATCGGACGATCTAACCTATGACATACTTTACTTATCTCAAGTGACTTGATAAAAGCAAAAAGGTTCGGAATATGTCGTTACACTAACCTGTAGCCGTTACTGAAGAAACATTTTCCCATACGGTCGGGGTTAAAAACTACGATGCATTGCATGAATGCGGGATTTGAAATGTTAAAAAAAGTTTCAGATCCCGTCTGTTTAAAGTTATCCTCATTCTACTTTCTATGATAACGGTTACCGATCATGTGGCAGGTATGTAGAATAGATAGATGGCAAGTAAAATAAGTTTAAATCCCGTATAATTTTTTTTTTCACGATTTCTGACTGGGACCTGCATATACTCACAATTTCGATTCCTCAATCACTTGGTGTATCTACAACTAAAGGGGGGGATTATACATTAATGTATATCCCATTGAGATCGAAATAAGTATTTTCCAATTTTTCAACATATATATTGGGTTCGAATGGCTTGATCAAAAGAAAAAGGTAGGTAAATCATTGATCTTGTGAGGGTTATTCAATGTCTAATCAAGGGTTGGTCAGAAAGGTATGCATGCCAGGGACGAAGGTATTGCTTTCATTCTTTAGAGTTTCTCGTGATTATTCCTTTCTTGTATTCTATTTACCTACTTGATTAGTTTCACGAAGACATAGGATGTATAACGGTATTATCAGATCACGCTCGCAAGATGATCTTCTGATAGCGCCACTTCCTTTCTTTGCTTTTGTAATATTATTCCTAATTGATTGTCTATCAATACAACATGATGTTGAATTGAGGTTAATCATACAACGATTGACTCAATAGGAAGCTCAAGCATACGAGATTTTTATTTTTAAATCCCGCCGTTAATTGCTTGTTCAAACCCAACTTTTTCAGAGAAATTGCTCTTCCTTTTCTTTCTCTCCTTTAAATTATAAAATCATGGTGGTAAGTTAGATAACACAGTAATAAAGTAAAGGCATGTATGTATATGTATTGTAGATGGATGGATGGATGGATTGGACGAATACAACAACTAGCAAATGGATGGATGGATGGGTGGATGGATGATTAGTACAACAAAGAAAAAAGAACCCGACCTTACGGATGCCAGCAAACGACGGATTCGTACTCGCCAACAATATATACAACAAGTTGAATGTACAATACCAAGGAAAGGATTCACGACTACAGTAACAAACGATTCAACTCTTTGATTGATCGACTGCACTTTTACTTTCAAACCAATTACAACCATCCATCTACACACAGTACATCCATTTCTGTAATCAGCTCTTATAAAAGACACTTACTCATTCATTTTTTTTTTTTTGTTCTCTCTCTCTCTCTCTCTTATAGCAAGGATCTTTTAAACGTCAAGTCGAAGTGGGTCGTGTGGTACTTTTGGAAACTGGTAAATTAGCTGTTATCGTTGAAATCGTCGACCACAACCGTGCCTTAATTGATGGCCCTACCACCGGTGTTGCCCGCCAAGCCTACCCTTACCGTCGTTTGACCTTGACCCCCTTGGTGGTTGCTGGTTTACCTCGTGGTGCTGGTCAAAAGACCGTCAAGAAGTACTTGGAAAAGTCTGATGTCTTGGCTGCTTGGGAAAAGTCTGCTTGGGCTCAAAAGATCCAAACCCGTCAAACTCGTGCTGGTCTCTCTGACTTTGATCGCTTCAAGGTGCAAAAGCTCAAGAGCCAAGTAAGTTTATTTGTGATTTAATCCCATACCATTTACTAACTATCTATCTTCTTTATGTATAGCGCCGTTTTGCTCTCGCCTCTGCTCTTCACCAAGCCAAGAAGCAAGCCGCTTAGATTTGTTTAGTAGTGTAATCAATAAAAAAAATCATTTATGCTCCTCTTTTTTTTTTTAATGGAATGATTGGTATTGATGTAATGGTTGGCGTTTATCTGTGTGGTTGTGTGTGCATAGTGAAAGGGCAGGGGGAAATAGTCCAAAAATGGTTGCATGAATGGTTTCCAGTGATTTGAAAGGAACCAATGTAAATGATTAAAGTGACTATGGTTGATTTAATTCCTATCCCTGATCAATTTGACTGAGTAAACCAAGCGCTACCGTTGCCGACTAATGATTTTTGTATTCTGACTAGGTAATACGCTTGTAGCAGGTCGGTCTAAAATGGATTAGATACGGATTTGTTAGTTTTAGACTAGATGGTATTTTGACATTGGGGTTCATGAATGAACATCTTTTTCTTTCATTTCGATTATGCATAAATTAAAATCCCGGCCAAAAAAAGTCCAGCGATCATAAAAGGGTTATCAACATCAATTTGTTTTATTCATATATAATAATGTTAGGGTGATATTTATTTACAAGTGGTATCTATACTAAGCAATATTTTAGGGATCGAAAGACCAAATCTTGAACCAAGCTTGATTGGTATTGCCATTCCTTAACAAGGCCACAATTTTGAAGTCATCCATCTGTATCCACACAATATCATCTTGAGGTATATCCATAGCACTATCTTCACCAGGTTTGAGAGTCACCACATAATCCTTTGCCCTGATTTTATACTGATCCAAGCCCAACAAATCCCAAATCTTGAGACCTGCTCGAGATCCACCTAATCATAAAAGTAAAGAGGAGGAAAGTGATGAGTGCATGTGTATGTGGAGATGATAAGATGGTTCATACTTATTAATCGACCTTGATGGGAATCCAGGGCTAATGAGCTGACTTGACAAGTATGGCCATAATAGGTGCGCACAAATTCGATTGTAAACTGGTCGGGAGTGGAAACAAGTCGGTATTCCTTTATAGTATTGCTGGTATGTGCCGTCATCAGGAAGGGTTCAGAGTAAACAATGGATGTTAATGATGGGACAGTATGAGGTTCTGATGATGTGGCTGTAGTTAACAGTGTAGATCGAGGATCGAGGATCGAAGAGTGTCGTGAAGAGACCATACCATTAGCATTAAAAATGATTTCCTGTAAAAGTAAAAAAGTACAGTATATTAGTTTAGTCCACAACTCCCCTTCCCGTCATTTTATTCTTCTTCTTCTTCTTCTTCTTTTACCTGAGTACCAATAGATGACTGATCACCCATTACCATCATTCCATAACACAAAATAGCCCTCCATTGAGTAGTAGCAGTAGTAGAGGAGGAGCGATGTCGAGCTAAGTTTAGTATAACAGGTGCCCAAGGAATAGGGCTTTCGAGTAAGAAGACCTTCCGAGGAGTAGAATAACTGATATCAAAAGCCTGGAGTTTCATATTTGCCGTACACATGATCAGCATTGGATAATATACATCCAGAGCCACCACTGCTGTTCCCCCTTTTTGTTGTTCGGTTTGATAATGATTAGTCTTGAGTGTCTCCACCAGCCTTGTCGTATCATTTCCTCCTTTGTTCGCCATTGTTGTTATGGTCCATACATCGAATCCACCCATACTATTTCCAATTGTCAGCCTGTAACCTTGGTTTCCGTTGGTGGCCTGTTCTGTTGTTTCCTTGAGTTTCATAAAAGTGATCATTTGTCGTTGTTGACCTACATGTGTGACAGGTTTCAAAGTGGTGAGAAGTTGTGTTCTTGTTTTGCCAATGTGCCATAATTCTACTTGGGTTCGCGTAGGATTGCAAACACAAAGAAGGTCGCGGGTGTATTGTATTAAATATTGAAGAGTACAATTGCCCCAGGTTGCCGAATGTTCAGAATATGCACTAGTATCATGGCGATAGGAGGTACAATATCCTAACAATAATAAAGTGTTGAGTAAGTAAGTATGTGTGTGTGTGTGTGGGAGAGGTCATTTACCTGTTAACCAGTTTTGATGGATACGATATTGATCCTTCCAGTTAGAGAAAGAAAGTTGATATTCCGCTACGGGATCCCATTTAGCTTTGAAGGTACAAAGAGGTTTATTAAACTTTTCTTCATATAATGGACGCCATAACTATTAACAAAAGGTTGATTAGTTTAAAGAGTATTCGTCATCTTATTTTTTTATGGCTTACCCCAGCATCACGAGCTAAACGTGACCAAGCATGATTGACTTTGCCACATTCAATTAGATCTTGAGCAGATAGATAAGTGAAGGTACCAAGGACAAGTTCGTCGGAAAACAGTTGGTTTGTAAAGTCGATACCAGCCAATTCACGTTTGCGTAGTTTTTCAAAAAGGGGCATGTTTGACGAGAAGAAAAGAAAGGAGGTTTGTCGCTTTTTTTTTCTTTTTCGGTTCCGCAAAGTCGGGATGTGAATTTCGTCATCTTTATTGAGCCCTGCTGTTTTTTTGCCCTCTACAACCCACATGCGAAAAGAAACAGTTACACAGAGCAAATGAAATGAAAACCTCAGGGATCAGAACGAATCAAATGGATGGTACTCCTCGGCCTTTTAAAAAAATAAACTTTTGGCCAAGCTGAATTCTTGTCTTTTTTCCCCCTTCTACTTGACCAAGACAATGAAGAAAGTAACAAGGTAAAGGGTTGATCAAAGGCATGAAAAGAGGGAGGGAAAAGTGACAATGTGGTTGATTTCACAATGCACACTCCCTTGTATTAATTTTTTTTTTTTTTTTTGAGTGACAGAAAACTCTGTCCTGTCAGAAAGCCCGAGCGTTCTTTGAATTTTTTTTTTTTCTTTTTTGTGCACCTTAAATTTCTTTTTTCCTATACTTTTTTCTTTCTTCTTTTCTTTACTTTCTTTTAATTTTACCCTCACCCTTCCCTTCCTTACTAACCTCATTCCACCATGAAGTCCTTCTGCATTACTCTCTTCTTTGCTTTGGTTGCTCTTGTCGTTGCTCAATCGAGTAGCGACAGTCCATTCTACATTACCTACCCTCTCTCAGGCACTGTCTTGAAAGCTGGTGAATCGTAAGTAACTAACTAACTATATTACTTCTTTTCCTTTATATAACTCTTTTATCTTTTTATATAGTGTTGATCTCGGTAAAGTCTTTGTCTACATAATAGAAAGAAAAGGTCGGGCTCTTTGGATATGACTAACTTTTGTATTTTATACTTCTTTAACTTTATAGCTTGGAACAATGGTCTTGACCAAACTGTGAAGGTTGTTGTGATTCAAGGTCCTAATGCCAACACCATGTCTCCCACTGGTATCACCTTCAATGTCCAAGGCGATGAAGGCTCTTACACCTGGACTGTAAGTTGATAAAGTATAAAGACTGATATAATTGGCCATGTAACATTACTAACCCCTCTGTTTTTCTATAGGTCCCTAAATCTCTTGCTCCTTCTGGAACTTATGCTTTCCAATTCGAATACAAGGGTGACAATGGTGCCACGTAAGTCTTTGTGCAAGAGAAAGACAATGTCTTGTTTTTTTTTTTCTGATCAAGATAGAAATTCACCACCTTTCTTATTTCCTTATTCAAATAGTCAATATGCTTATAGTGGACCTGTCTCTGTCTCTGGTGGTACTGGTACTGTTGGCTCTGTCTCTGCTACTGCTACTGCCTCTAGCACCGCTGCTGCTTTGTCATCATCCTCTTCTGTTACTCCCTCATCCACTGTGATCTCTTCGTCATCCTCTTCTTCTTCCGCCAGCTCTTCTTCCTCTTCTTCTTCTTCTTCTTCTTCCAGCAAGACCACTGCTTCTGCCACTGCCACTCCCTCTCCCAATGCTGCCAATGGTCTCACTATTACCTCTCTTGTCTTGGCCGTCCCTGCTATGGTCATGATGGCCTTGTCTGCTTAAAGGGTATCAAGCAACTCTAGTTTCACTTAGTATTTATCCCCTTTTTAGTTAGCAATTACTTTTTATAATATATATCTTTTACTATGATACTGTGTAATAATAATAAACTGGTGGGATTATCTGCTTAATGATACAATTGTGGCCTCTCTCTCTCTCTCTTTGTGTGTGTGTGTGTGTGTACTATATTCTGGCGATGATATCAGGATGATTCGCGATAAAGGAACAAGATTAGGTTTCAGCTCTAGTTTTGCTACACAACGTTACTCATCTTCCATTTTCCATAAATGGTACTGTGGCGGCAACTTTAAAGTCCCGGGATGAATTTGTGTATTGTGATTATCTTTTGCACAATCAATTTAATGTGGATTTTGCGTACTGGGAATTGTAATGTATTATGTGTTTACTCTTTCCAAACCATTCCAAAAAGAGTTGAAACTTGGCTTGATAGGTATTAGCATTTTGATCACCCCACAACCTCCATGTAGAGGGAAACTGTACTTTCAGTTGAAGAGTTTGGCCAAAAAAAAAAAAAGAAAAACTTTCTTGCATGATTTAAATCGATCATAACATTGAAAACACTAGAAAACATACTGATTTTATACAGAGGGAAGTATTATAAAGGTGTGGCATGATGGTGTAATTTCCAGCATGAACGGGTTTTAAAATGAAACCCCGCCAGGAACCAAGTTATCACTGGTGTGGGATTTGTCTTCATACAAAAGTAATCAAACTGATAAAGTAATAAAACGATTCCCCTCCACTATTCTATGACATACTTTTTTTCTTCACAAGTCAAATCATGCTCCATTTGTATCATAAAAGATCATGTACAATGTTGTTTTATTTAAACCAATACAATATCTAATTCTATTCTATGCTATTATTTCTGTCCACCTTGATACCTACAAAAGATGTCTATTCACTGAGCCTTCCACCTTTTGTTTTCATCTGGGACAAGACACGATCATAAGGACACCGTCTTGTTCATCACCTACATCCTTCACACCGCGACCAGTGTATGATCGCAGTTTCCCCTGTTAGTCGTCCTTGTAGCTTGTACTTGCATCAGTCCACCGTCCGTGATATGATTTGTTTCCAATCGAGCGTCAAATTGATATGGTCGGTTCCTTTGGTGCTAGTAGAAGGCATTCCTTAATTATATTGCTGGTATAGTCTGTGCCTGACTGCTATTCATAGGAATAAGCATTAGAGAATAAAGTGTGAGTGTTGAGTATAAATGATATAGGTAAACTACTTACTGGGTAGCATCCATAAAGTGCCCCAAAAGAAAAAAGAAATGAAAAAAAGTGTTGAGATCCCCATCGGTATGTTTCAATCTCTTCATTCTCATTGGTGACTGGTGTGAATTCAATGCCCGCCTGTTTTGATGTCCAGCTTTTTTTTGAAATTTTTTTTTTTCTCTTTCTCTTCCTTTTTCATATTATAAACGTTGGCAAATGGGGAACCTCTTTTCCAAGTCTACTCAGTCAACCCTTGGTAAAAGGGCAAGAGGTGAAGAAGATTATGATCATGGTAAACGTGTCCGGGTGGAACTACCTCCAGTCAAGGAAAGTCAAGTTGGGATCTCTGCCTTTGTGAACCCTGACCTGACAGGTTTCCAATGTATTCTCAAGAACAGGTAAATATCACGGTCTTACTTTATTAATTTGCTTGTATAATTGACTTTTTTTTTTGTTTTATTCAATAGGGCGGAGGACTTTCTTGTCAATGAAGTCGATTTGGATGGTAACGTTGTACGTCTGACCAGTTTTGACGTCCCCATTGTTCACAAGGTAGGTAACTAACTAACTGAAGGGAATTGTTTTTATGGGATACTAATGACTATTTATATTTGTTTTAATAGAAATCCGGTCCCTCTTACACTGATGATGAATTCGATGCTAAAATGGAAGCTCTGTTTGGATCTGACATTACTCTTCAATTCCGCGATTTCCTTAACCATCGTGATGATATTGCTCGTGTTATCTCTATTCAGGTAAGCAATTGCAGGTCAAGAGGGAGAGGGAAGAGGCAAATACGACAATAGAATAGTTGATCAACTTTTTTTTAATTAATTTATCAATAGACCGACAAGGCCAGTCGATTCGAATTGTACAAGTTGATCGCCACTCTCGACACACCTTTGAAATCCTCAGTCAAGGATGGATTACTATCCTTGTGCTGGCCAGAAAACGTGGAAAACCCTAGTAAGTAAAACGAATAAAATGATCATGTTTTACTGACCAGGATTGTTTGTTAGACCGTCGAATCTTCATGGATCATACCGCTCTAGGTGGTGAATACCTTCAAATGAACGTTTATAAAACTCGCATTGACACTATGGGGGCCGTCAACTTGATCTCAAAGTTAGCACAGTAAGTTATTTGATGGGTAGGTAAAATGGATTTGATCAAGGGAACTCACTGTATACTTTATTATGATGTTGATGGAATAGAGTACCAGCCAAACAAATTAGTTATGCTGGAACCAAGGATTCTCGTGCCATTACTGTGCAAGCTATGACTGTGGTAAAGGGACGACCGGATCGTTTTGCTGAATTGGCTGATGAATTTGCTAAAAGTGGTCTATATATTGGTGACTTCAAGTAAGTAAATGAAAAGAAAAGGAATCACTAATAGGGAAACTAATGTGTTTCTTCTTGTTTTAACTAGGTTTACTCCTCGAGGCTTGACATTGGGTGATGCTAAGGGCAACCGCTTCAGTATTGTCTTACGGTAAGTAGGTTGATGGGATTATAACAAAAAAGAAAAAAGGGGATTATCAGCTTGAGCTCACTATTATATATATATATATTTGTATACAGTGATGTGAAAGGTGCCGATGAAGCGACAATGACAAAATCTCTGGAATCACTGGCATCCAATGGCTTCTTGAACTATTATGGCATGCAACGCTTTGGAACAAGCAGCGTTCTCTCTCACGAAATCGGTCGCAAGATTTTACAAAAGGACTTTGCTGGTGCCGCCGACTTGATTTTGATGCCACGTGCTGGAGGTAAACCTCCCCCGAAAAAAAAAGGAAACATAAACAAAATATAGACACTAACCCTTTTATGTATTACAATAAGATGGTTATTTGTTTGATAAGGCTAGACAACTCTGGGCCGAAACCAAGGATCCTAAACAAGTACTAGCTATTATGCCCAAGCGTGCAAATGCTGAAATCAAGATCTTGAAAAGTTATGAACGCTTCCCCGGAAACCATCAAAAGGCCATTAGAAACGTAAGTTTGGGTTTGTGTGGTGGGGAAACATGACAGGGTATATTTTGTTACACCAAGTCTTACTAAATTTATGCAATATTAGATCACTCGTAACATGTATCTTTTGTATATTCATGCCTATCAATCTTATATCTGGAATCGTGCTGTCTCTGCTCGTGTTGAACGTTATGGATGCTCCGAACCTTTGATTGGTGATGTGGTGATGGTAGAGCCTACAGAAAAACAAGTCAACGATAAACGAAAATCCAATGCCAGCAATAACGTAGGCCGACGTGATCCTTGGGATGTAAGTAACAAATGAGAAATAGTGGGACATGATGTACTCATATTGACTTGTGTTATTATAGAGAATGGTGCCTTTGGTCTTGACTGCGGATAACATTCATAACTACACCATCAAGGATGTGGTCTACCCATTACCTGGTCGTCGTTCTGTTTACCCTAATAATGACATTGGTGAACTTATCCAGGAAATGATGAGTAAGTAATTAAAACATGCATACACTTACATCAATATCCTGACTAACCTTCTTATACTTTTTTATTATAATAGAGGAAGAGGGTATTGTGATTAACAAGAAAGATAACATCTTCGAGTAAGTGTATGGATGGGTGCCTATTCTACCCATGTGGCTTACCTAACATTCTCTCTTATTTTTAAAATAGTGACATCCCCGGTGGTTATAGGACCATGCAAGCTGAAGCCAAGGATGTATCATGGTAAGTTGTAATTGGTTATAGGGGTTGGGGAATATTTTACCAACTTGATTACTTGTTTAGGTCCTTTATCCGTTACAATGACCCTACAGCCAAACTCTTCAATACCGATCTCGATACTGCTAAAGGTGTACCTGAACCTACTGGTGAACCTTCAGGCAAACATTTGGCACTCCGTTTAGAATTCACTTTGGGCAGTGGTCAATACGCTACCATGGCATTACGTGAAGTCATCCGAATCGAAACTTCCTCACAAAGTCAATCCCAACTGGTACATAGCGATTAGTATAGTAATAATAGATCATCCCCTTTTACTCTCATTCTTCCCCTTTTCATTTTTACTTTTTGTTTTATCATTTATCTACATAGTATCATTATAATTTGTATGTGTATTTATCCCTTTTGAACATAAATAAACTAACCATTTTATAAATGCAATGTCTCTGTTATTGTATTGATTCAGGTACCGGCCCAATGACATAAATGATTAAAGCGGTAATCAAAGATAGTGCTGTATGTTTGATAAGCTATCATCATTTGTGACGGATTTTCAAACCCCGCTATTATCATCCTATGTTTGTACCTTTTAAACAATGACAGGGAAATACATATTCCAGATTGATAATGATAGTAGATTCTTTTCACTCTTTGATATGTAGATATACTCGTTCTCACGAAGCATTTCTTGGAACAAGGAACATGAAGAAGAGAAAATTGCGGGGTGCGGGAACGGGTATATTTTTTCATCATTTAGCGTAGCTGAAGTTTAAATAAGGAAAGGTATAATCGGTATATCCCAGATGTGGACTGGCGGGACTTGAAACCCCAGCATCGAAAAAAATAGACTTATAAATAGAGCGGAATAAAGATCTTTCCTTTCCTTTCTTTCTCTTTTTTCTATAAACTACAAAACTCTCTCTTCATAATCCAATCATGTCTGCCAACAACCAAAACGTCTACTTGAAGGCCACTCGCTATGGTAAGGATCTTGTCCGTTTGATGCGTGTCTACCGTGAAGGTCAAACTCAACGCTGTACCGAACTTACCGTAAGTCCATTACTTCCCCCTCCCCATTTAAAAAAAAAAAAAAGTAATCCCTTGTCATGATCGTGTACCCAATTTCTTTTTTATTTTTATAGGTTCGTTTATTGTTGGACGGTGCTATTGAAACCTCATACACTAAAGCTGATAACTCTGTTGTTGTCACCACTGGTAAGTCAGATAACAGGGGGAAGTAAGGTAAATATGAAAAAAACTAATTGATTGTTGTTTGATAGATACTTGCAAGAACACTGTTAACATGATTGCCAAGCGGTCACCTAATGTCGACAACATTGAACTCTTTGCCCAAGAAATCACCGAACATGTCTTGAAGCAATATGCCCATATCTCTCATGCCTATGTTGACATTATCAAGCACAAGTGGTCTCGTTTGAACGTGGATGGCAAGCCCCACCCTCACTCCTTTGTGCGCGATGGTGAAGAAGTCCAAACCTGCTCTGTGGTCCAAGAACGTGCTGGTAACAAGATCACTGTCAAGTCTGGATTGAAGAACCTCTTGGTGCTCAAGACCACCGGCTCTGCTTTCCATGGATTCTACCGCGATCAATACACCACTTTGGCCGAAACTTGGGATCGTATCTTCTCCACCTCTGTTGACTGTGAATGGGTGTTTGTGGCTCATGATGCCAACACTTTGCGTCGAGTCAACTTCCCTGCTATCCACGACAGCGTCAAGAAGATCACCACCGATACTTTTGCCACTGATGATTCTGCCTCGGTTCAAGCTACCATGTACTTGATGCAAACCCAAGCCTTGGCCAAACACGCTGAAATCGCTGAAATCTCTTATGCTTTGCCTAACAAGCATTACGTTGGCATGGATCTCTCTAAACTCGGTATTGAAAACTCTGGCAAGAACACTGATATCTACTATCCTCAACCTGATCCTTCTGGTAAGTTGTTGTTATTCTTGGGGGGAAAATGAATTTGACTAACGAATATATATATCTTTTGTTGATTGTAGGTCTCATCACTGCCACTGTTGCTCGCAAACCTGCCTCCAAGCTCTAAATGTTGTGCTCTAGTGTAGTGTAGTGTAGTGTAGTTTTTTTATATCCATCGACTCTCCTCTTATCATCAGATTTTTTTTTTGTACATCTTTTGTCCCTGTGGGATGACTGGTGATACTTTTTAGGTTTTTTTTTTTTGTACAAAACAACATATCAATCCATAATCCTTATTTTTAGCCATCTGTAAATAAAATTGGTTTTAAAAATATAACTTGTTTACTGTGTTGGGTGATGAAAAGATTAATGCGGATACTTCGAATAATTTTAAATCCCGCTCCGACTGGTAGACATAAAATTTTTAACGGATTCCGCACTTCTATTTCACTTTCTCCTGACGATACTGATGGAGTTCAAACTAACACCGGTTACTCTGTTTGGCTATCTAACGGAACATGCAAACCACGTCCAACAGACAACATCTTGGACAATATGAAAAGATGAATTGCACCCTTCCTAACCAGAATCAATAGTACTCGATCGATAACCATCCGTTTACCATAAGCAACAACAGCAGACCAATGTACGATGACTGCAGTGGATACAACGCATTACAAGGGAATGATAAACTGATTAGCGGACAATGGGTTATATGCTTTAACTTGCTGTCGCTTGGAATTGGTTGTGGATATAAACTCATTAGCTGGAAACCTTCTCAAATCAACAAAAGGATCTATTTTGGTTGTAGACTAGCACCAGCATATAAATCGTAGGTTTTAAAAAAAAAAAAAGATTATGATCTACTATTTGAATGTTTATACAAATTAAAGGCGGGTAAATCGATTGAACTACCAATTTACAACTTCTCCAAACATGCCCGTGAAGACAAGACGACCTCAATTTATGGTGCGAACGTGATTATCTTTGAAGGTATCTTTGCTCTCTACGATCAGAAAATCAGAGACTTGATGGATCTAAAGGTAAGTAAATCAATAAAAGGTGGATTTTTACTAATGGGTATTTTGGTTTGTGTTTGGATATTAGATCTTTGTTGACACTGATGCTGATATTCGACTGGCCAGACGACGTAAGTGGTTTTAAAAAAAAAATCATGACAATAACGCTTATACTGACTCTTTTGCTTCTAGTACAACGGGATATTGCTGAACGTGGACGTGATCTTCAAGGTATTTTGGATGTAAGTAACATTGGATGGACATATGATATGATAATAACTAACCCAATGATTTATATAGCAATATACCCGGTTTGTCAAGCCATCCTTTGATGATCATGTGCAACCCACTGTCAAACATGCTGATGTGGTAAGTAGTTGATAACATTACATTCAATGAATATAAAAACTAGACAAAATTTTATTGTTATTAATAGATTATTCCTCGTGGGTTGGAAAACGTGGTGGCAATTGATCTGATTACGAAGCATGTCCAACGTCAATTGAATGAAAAGGAACTTCATTTGCGATGGGATTTGGCAAACAGTTGCTGTGATCAAGAGATACCAAATGGCATCACTGTACTACCTCCAACCAATCAAATCAGGGTAAGTAACATGAACCAACATTAATACCTTTTTTTTTTTTTTTTACTCTAACAATCATTTGATAGGGAATGCATACAATTTTACGTGACAAGAATACACCAAGAGACGAATTCGTGTTTTATACTGAACGATTATCAAAACTGATTGTGGAATGGTAAGGAATAAAAGGGGGGAGAGAAATGAATCTTTTAACATTCTAACCTTTTTTGTTTTATTGTGTAGTGGTCTAGGTCTACTTCCCTCGGAAGCAACAACAGTAACCACTCCTACTGGCGAACTATACCATGGTCTGGCTTTTACTTCTCAAATATGCGGTGTGTCTATCTTGCGTGCGGGTGGAACTATGGAGGAAGGATTACGTCGAGTGGTTGATGATGTTATTATTGGTAAACTCTTGATCCAAACCGATCCAAGCACAGGTGAACCTCAGGTAAGGGTGGGAAATTTGTACTTGATCGGCTATACCAACTTTTTTTCTTTCTTTTAAATCTGATTAGCTTCACTATTGTAAACTACCTCAAGATGTGAATAAACGTCATGTATTGTTAATGGTAAAAAATCAAAAGGAATCAAGCAAACAGGTAGGGAATCTAATGATGACCTTTTCTCTTTATATAGGATGCTACTATTGGTACTGGTGCTGCTGGATTGATGGCTATTAGAGTTTTACTGGATCATGAAGTGCCAGAGGTAAGAATTCCCTTCTTACACCATACCCTTTTTTAAAATTTGATTATAGGAAAATATCATCTTTTTATCATTCCTATCAGCACCTATTGGTTTGAATGTCATTAAAAAGGCCTTCCCTCAAGTCAAGATTGTTACATCCATGGTGGATCCAGTGCTATCTAAAGAAAAACTGTGGATCGAGCCTGGCATTGGCAACTTTGGTGGTAAGTGGTTGATTATATATCCTTCATAATACTATCTACTTATCCTCTCTCTCTCTCTTTTAGATCGATACTTTGGAACTGAACTGTAGTAATAATAGTTGGTGCTTTTAAAAACTAGATTATTTAATTTGTTTTATACTTGTTTATTGTCTTTAATCATAACGAATAAAGAATCGATCCTATTTATCTATCTCTATTATATCAAATGTGGCAAGAGTAGTGTGCTTCTGTTTGTGCCAAATGCTTTGATGTTCCCGATTCCTACATTAAACGGCAGGACATTGTTGGTCATTCATTGGTTAATTACATGATAATAATGATTTTATTTAATTAATAAAACTAGTAATACACATGTTGTCAACTATATCTAAATTTGATCTATGTCTATGTTGGAAGATACCAAGTTCTTTTTGAGGATGGCTACAAATATGGATTGGAAGTCAGTTACATTCTTAAAACCTATATAGAGGAGACAAGAAGGACAGATTAGTGATGAATAATGTTCATTTGACCCCTGAAATTATGTTGGACTTACTCGGGAAGTAGTTCAAATCGACTACATAATAGTCATTGGTTCCTGATTCCAATAAAACGTCAAATCCAAAAAACGTCAATCCCTACAACAATAAAAACGTGAGCACCCCTAATCTTTTATGTGATCCCTCCTCCCCCTTTACCGATTGTTTTTGCAAGGTGATGGCGATCCGTTGTAGTAGTTCATGATCCAATAGAGCGTCTTTTTGTGCTTGTATATTGTTATCATCACAAGTCATTACAAATGGTTGGACAGTTTGTGAAGAGGTGGTTGTATCGAATTGTTTTGGTAACATTTGGCTGTCAAAGTAGATCACCCCTATACAAATCATGAGTACAAAATATTCCTCTTTACACACACACTTTACTACCTGTTTCTGGAGTGACATTGACGATGGAGGGTCGAGTGGAAACGTGAATCTGTCCACCGGCGACATAGATCTTGACAATGACACCATCATGTTGTATGAATTTTTGAAGAATAAGTGGTTCCTTGGTATCGTAATACTTGATCCAGTCTTCAGTGTTGTTCAAGTACTTTTCACAAGGTAAGATTGTCATTTGGTGTGCTTCAGTGGACGAGCAAGCCGATCGTCTTTTACATATGATCTATTTTCAAAATAAAACAATAAAAAGTGAGTTGATCGTTTCTGTTAGTGAGAGATATTACATACCGGGAATGACAGACGGTCAGTTAGTTGAGTGATAGAATGGATAGAGTCTAATGGAATAGAATCAGGTAGTTTGAAAAATGGGTCTAACAAATATCATACAAGTTGCTTGTTTAGTATCATTTTGTATAGTCTTCTTGTTTTTTCTTACCTCGTACGTTTATGCATTGTCGCAGGTAGTCAAACATGGTCACCCGATCAAGCACTTTTTCTATATGTTCCCATTGATCCAATAAGATAACATGAGGGTTATTTCGACAATATGACTAAATCACAGAGAGAAAGTTAGATATCGAGTTGGAGGGTATGTAATTAGGACTTGCCATAAAACGATTGTAACATGTTCTTGATTCCTCGTCACCTTGATTCATTCTAGATACAATGTCGGTCATCTTGTGTACGATTAGATTCACAGGTCCTTGAGCTTCCATAGATCGAGTAATGTCCATATGTATAATGTGTATTCCATGTTGACTATTGAGAGATCCATATAATTAGTAAAGTGGTACAAAAGGATTGGTAAAATCTGTTGACCTTACCTTGCATAGTCTTCAAGACCTATAAATCCAGTTCGTTCTATTTTCTTTCGAGTGAATACCAAGCCAACCCTCCATTGAGGTTTGATACAAGTCATGATCGAAAAAAGAAAGGAAAGGGAGGGGAAAGTATCCTTTATCATATTTCAAGAAATTAACATCCCGACACCAATTTGAGTGTGAATTTGTTCATACCCCGCCCAGCATAAATAAGTGTATCTGACTATTTCGACATTGATTCCTGCCACACTAATAGAATAGAGTAGAATAGATCTCTTCTTAACTTGGGCTTCTTTTTAAATAAAGAAACCTCTTTTATGTATAATGTAACATGTATTGGTACATAGAGTACAGTAGTGTATGGAAAATTAGGCATTGATAGCAATGATTATACACTCACTTTTTATATTCCTTTCGTTCATTCCATTCTAATCTGACCACAGAAAATTCCTAGGGGGTGGGGGGGGACTTTTTAACAATGTAGGCTACTTTATATCCATCTTCTTTCCTTTCTCCTTTTTTTTTTTTTCATCATCTACTTTAAATGATATCTTTAGGTATATATCTCCTTGTATATCTTTTCGGTGGATTAACGTTTTTACCGGGTATCTTGATCACTTTTTGGTACGTTTATGCAAAAAACCAAAAGGCCGACAAGGAGGCCACTGGTTATCCACCCGAAGCATATACTGGTATAAACGAGCATCAAGGAAAAAATGGCTGGATCAGATTGATCACTCTTACTGCTGACATGTCACCTGTACCAATAAAAAAGTCCTTTTCTTTTACAAAGACAGTGGCCTCCATGAGTGGCAATACCATCCACCCATCCAGATCGGGAAATGAAGAAAACTCCGACAGACACACTTATCCAAAAAAATCTCGCTCGCCTTTTTCGTTTTCCTCTTCCTCTTCCTCTTTATTTTATGCCATTCTTCGCCATGGCACCCTCTTTTGTTTTGACAATGAACTTGAAAAGACTTGTCATTTGATTATACCTATGCACGAATACACTTTGTCTCTTTATCCAAAAGAGGGTAAAAAGGAATCTGAACTATTTGGTCGAACCATGTCGATATGCCTGACACCTAAAAGTAACAACAACAATAACACGTCTCATTATTATATCTCATGTAGCAGATCCATCGACAAAGAAGACTGGTATTTGGCACTCAAAGCAGCGACTGTATTTTTATCAGAAGGTGATCTCAAGGATGCTCATCATGGGGACTGGCGGGATTCTACATTATATGATACTCGGGCAATGACAAAACTTCAAGGACAACTGAACAGCACACCTGCTCAACTGGAATCACAATGCTGGAATGCTTTAATGGGAAGACTGTTTTTGGGTATCTACAAGACGGAACATTGGCGACAACTATGGCATAACAAGATGAAGAACAAACTGGACAAGATGAATGCTTATCAACGGCTACAGCTTCAACAACAGCAACAACATCAATTACAACAACACTCGATGGATAGTAATAAAAAACGATCGATGATGAAACTGTCTCCTTTTCAGCTGGAATTGATATCTATGGGTGAAACGATACCTTGTCTTACCGAAACCAAGTTGGTGGAATTCAGTGCGGATGGGAATTGTGTGATTCAAGGACAAGTCGATTACGATGGCGATTTCCTGGTGGTGGTACGAACAGATTTCCGATATCTTTGGCCTGCCTTTGCATCTACCTTTGAAAGAAAAAAAAAGACAGCGATAGCGACACCTTCTGCGACAGTAGCCACTGACTCAACTGGTGCGGGATCTTTACCTGTCATCTTATCCATCAAATTACGTCGGTTCTCGGGAAAAGTCATCTTCAAGGTCAAGCCTCCTCCTTCGGGTCGTGTATGGGTTGCATTTGAATCCGTACCACACATGGAATGGCAAGTCACCCCCATCGTCTTGGACAAGCAAATCAAATGGTCCCTCGTCACTAATATGATTCAGGCGAAAATCGAGGAAATGGTCATGGAGTCTCTCGTCATGCCTAATATGGAGGATTTTCCATTTTTTGACTCGGATGGTCTGGGTGGCATCTTTGGTGAACGTATCCCGACAAAGGATGGTCCTGGGCCAACAACGACAAACGAACTTGATCATAATGCTGGAAACGTCAATACGATGGAGGATGAAAAACAACAACTTCCTACTGTCTCTAAATTAGTACAAGGCTATATAAATCGGATCAAGACTACTTATAAAAATGACAGCGGCCATCCGGACGCATGACGCCCTATTAAAGTGGTTGTACTCTAGTTTGGTAATAATACATGTAGTTTAATATATTACTAGGAATTAGCACTCCATCTCTCTTTATAACATATTTATACAATACAATAAAGATACTTCTTGACCTGACTTTTAAAAAAAGGCATATAACACAGTCTCTACAGGCGGCATTCTGATTATATCTTTTTAGATGGCACCAACATTGATGATTTGCATATATTTGTACACAAAACTTACTCTAACTATGTCGAGGGGTTATTTGGTATGTTTTTTATATCAACCTCCATCTTCTTTGGGATGGAGACGTACATGACATTTGATAGAAGACATTTAGCTTTCTCGGCTGGCGGGATGTGAAAAACAAAACTGGGTTTGAAAAGAAAAAGATGGTGTTTTCCATTCATCCTCTCTTCTTCTTCTCACATTATATATTCCCAATATGAAGATCTTTAATACGTTATCTCAAAATAATGTAGGAATCTCATCAAGCTTTAAACAAAAGGCTTTTGTTGGAAGTACAGTTGGCTTATCTATGGCGATGGCGGCTCTTGGCACTGCTAGCTTCTTTGGGTAATGTTAAAAGAAAAAGAAAACAAACGACCACATACATCTAATATCATCTGTACTCACTCATTCCTCTTCCTTATACAAACTTGTTTACTTTATATCTCTTTTTGCTTGAAATGGATACTGTTGACATCAACATAGGTATAATGGACGATCAGTGTCACGCTATATGGTCAACTCAGCAGTCTCACTTGTTGCTTTACTAGGTAAGTAGGAACCATGTGCCAAGGAAGATGGAACTTGTATAGAGTAAAGGAATGTGATACGATACTTAATTTTCTTTTGATTATAGGTGCTCAACAGTTAATTACAAAGGAACCATTCCCTGGTCTACTTTATCAACCATCGGTCTTTCATGCAAATACACCATTAGAACATCTCCGACTATTGAATAACTCACCACCAACCATGTCTATCCAATCAAAATCACCTTTATTTGCACACATCCACAACAGTATTTGAAATTACGACGATCAACATCCTCCTGGTCTTACTGTCATCGTCTATCACGCTCTCCTTAACTTCATATCCTTGCATCCAATCACGTCAAAATCACGAACCCTATAATAACGAAAGGATGCTCTATAACTTTGATCCCTGGTACACCATAAACAGTCGGGAACGCGATATAATTAATGAACATACTCACTCATCCTTCAATAGCTTACAATCATAACGTCTCTTTTATGCCATCTGTCCTAGAAGAACACACACACACACACACACGACTGGTACCAACGCTTTTGTTACTCTTTGTCATCGGACGTATGCAACATTATCTATAGCAACTTGTGACGATAGGAACGAGACTACAATCAATTCATTTTATTGTGTTACCTTCAATTAAACAATAGTAAAAATAACACGGGTCCACATCAACAAGCGGCAAATGGAAACCTTTGGATGCCACTATCGTACGGGAATCAATATTGGATGATGTGATAAGAAAGGATACTCTACTTGCTGTCTGTCGCTCGATCATACGTCAGATAGGCATATACAATGTGCACGACACAATAGGATTTACAATGAATGGCGTAAAGGATAATGTTTGTTGGTCTTGTCTTCCTGGTATTGGCTCTTGGTATATACATATATTAGTTATAGAACTCCTCTCCCCTTTGTATAGATTGTTTATTACTTGAAATAAAATGATATGGACGTGATGTTCAATGATGATTGCTCCCAAGACTTTTATATATGATCGACGAAGAGGTACACTTCTCATCGTCAATCCGTTGTCGATCTGTCTCCTTTTTTTTACAGTACTCTTGGTTTTTACTCTAAATCTGCTCCCCCCCCCCTCTTGTCTATCTTATCTTGTTGTTCCTTGCACAGAAATGACATTTCTTGATCATCCATCATTTAATATTCAAACCCCGTATATGTTTCAATGGTTACGCTGGGAACCCCGAAATTCTTCAATTGATTACTCAACCTTGCGCCTCAATGGTAACACTTACACCTTTATTTTTTTTTTCTAATATGTTGCTTCAGTGCGGGGTAACGATGAGGATTGTTGTGCTGTACTGATATGATGAAGTAGCTCTCTTTTGTAAAACCGTTTTGATCATTTTGGAATCAGGAACATCAGTATTCTCAATTGATATACGACATGATATAATGTTAATATAACGGTAATATTTGATAAACGTAAGAATTTTAAGTATATTGTATCACATTGTGTGGAATGAATTAGAGAACCAGTATTGATTGCAGCATTAGTCGGAGGTTTCTGTCATTTCCATTTTGGGAAGACATGTTCAAACATCGAATATGTCATGAAAGGCCACGTTCTCACTTGTCCAGGAACATAATTTACACATAAATAAATCTTCTGCTCCCGAACTATACAGTTTCTTCCCGAGAGGTGGGATTTCAGCATTGACGTTTTTAATATAAATACGAGTGATTTCCCCCCCTTTTCACTTTTTCTCAATAACACTAACAACAAATCATCAACCATACAATGCTTCTTAAGGCCATTAACTTTTTGTTCATCTTACTTATTGCTCTTACCGCTGTGATGGCTGACGACCGTGGTAGCTACACCATCCCGGGCTATGGTCTTAAAAAGAAAGCCATCTTGGACAATGGTGGTAGCACTTTGGACATGGCTATTGCTATGCTTGAAACCGATAACACCTATTCTATCTATCCCTATGGTGATAACAAGACCTATGACTCTGCCAACTTTGGTATCTTCAAGCAAGGCTGGTTCATGCTCCGCTCTTCTACCTCGAAATTTAAGGGGCAATCAGAAAATGACTGGAACAATGGTGCCACTCTTAACTGGAACTTGGCTGATGACATTAAATCAAGAAAACAATCTCAACGTCACTATGGTACTGACAAATGGTTCGGTGGACACAGAAATGGTGAAACTGGTTTGAATAACCCTTACACTGAAGATATCACCAATTACAAGAATGCTGTCTACTGGATCAAACAACAAATCGACAATAACTCGAAATACCAAACTGATGACACAAGATTCTGGGTTCAAGTTAAGGCTATTTAGATTTTTCTTCTATTACTTTCCTCTCTTTTATCTGAATTTAAATAAATCTTCCTTTTTAATCGCGGCGGGATTTGAATTTTGCATGATTTTGAAATCCTTATTAATCTGTATATGACAAAGATAGTTTTGGCTTTTATTTAACAAGATGATGAGGAGCATTCTATCCTAAAATTTACGAATACTATAGTAAGAGGACAAACTATGTCACTCTCCCAATGTATAGATTGTTGTCTGTCGTTTGACCGCTTGTAAGTCTTATTCATCTTGTTTCAACAGCTAGTTTCGATGAGTACGAAGGTGTGTTTAAATCGTCGAAAGGCATACGCTCGATAATTGTAGGATGAGACTTTGTTTCTATATAGTAACGGGTTATCGATACAAAGGTAATGTTGTTGGTCATATATAATACACATAAAAGAGAGTAAGCGGGGTATTGAATCAAAACAGGACGAAACCAGATTGGGGATCGGGATTTCACAATTCATATCCCGCCGTTCGCCCATCTGAAGAAAGGGAACTTCAATTCTCAGAATCGTTCTTTCTTTACTTTTTCTTCAATTATATCATACAATTCAGTTTGGTGACATTATATGATACCATTACAGTTAAAAGTAGCTTAAACACACACACAAACACAAACCCACCTTTTTTAAAACTATTTAGTCTTTTATTACTTTTTTTTTTTTTGCCTTCTTACTCTTCTGCACCCCTCTCCCTTATTTTTACTACAAATATTTGGCCTACAATCAACAACATCGACACCACTTGACAAAGAATGACACAACAACTACAAAAACTCTTATTTGATATATCTGAACAAGAGGAGGAAGTAGTCAGGGATATACCAGCAGCTCGATCTCATACTGCAGACGGCAAAAGATCGCTCGCCACTCCACCACCAGTTGAAATCGACGACGAGAACTTTTCACCAGAAGCAGCAGAACGAAGCAGTGGACTCAAGGACAACAAATATCATACAGCAACAACAGAATACACACAACTAGACGTCGATGATTCGGAAGCAACCATGCCTTATAGACAAAGCCAACACCGACCTCTTCTCTTACCAGATGACGAAGATGATGATGACACCGACTCGATGAACAATCAAGAAGAATCCAAATTTTATAGATTACCAAGCGATGGTGGAAGTATATTCACCAGTTTCGTAAGTGCTCCATTGTAGAAGAGGGTGGGTAAATAGGTGTACTCATTTGACTTTGGACCTAGCTGAATATGGCGAATAGTATCATTGGCGCTGGTATCATTGGTATCCCATACAGTATCAAGGAAGCGGTAAGTGATAAATACAGGCTAAATTCGATAAATGAACATATACCAACATAACAATTATATATTAACAGGGCTTTGGTATGGGTATCCTATTACTGATGATCTTAACTGTGGTGGTGGGTAAGTAGGATAAAGATGCGTTTGTGTTAGAATACTTAATAACATGGCATTTGATATATTAGACTGGACTATTCGGCTACTTATCTTTAATGGAAAACTAGCGGGAAGATCAACATATCAAGATCTACTACAATTCACATTTGGCCGACCTGGGTTGATTGCTATATCAATATTCCAATTCGTCTTTGCTTTTGGTGGTAAGTATAGGAAGAAAAAAAAAGAGCCAAAATAACAGGATGAAGCTTTCTAACATGTTTTTATATATAGGAATGTGTGCTTATTGTGTCATTATCGGTAAGTGAACTTCCTCACCCTCTCCTCCCCCTGATGATTTTGACAGGTTATTGTTTATCTATTCTGTCATATTTTAGGTGATACCATCCCACATGTCATCCGATCACTATTTCCATCAATTGAAACAACCCCAATATTATGGATCTTCGCCAATCGGAATCTATGTATTGCCTTCTTCACACTCTTTGTATCCTACCCATTGTCCCTATACCGCGATATCTCCAAATTGGCAAAAACAAGTGCACTGGCTCTAGTTGCTATTGTCTTTATCACTGTCAGTGTGGCTGTCGAAGGACCCAAGGTACAAAGTGAACTCCGTGGATCTACCGAACATCGATTTGATTTTATGCAGGATGAAATCTTCCAAGGTATTGCCGTCATTAGTTTTGGTAAGTAGTAAAAAAAAAAGGGGGGGTGGAGTAGACAAATGGGATTTGGATTACTAACATGTTTAAATAGCCTATGTTTGTCATCATAATAGTTTCCTCATCTTTGGGTCTTTAAAACAACCTTCCTTAAATCGGTTTGCATCTGTGACACACTGGAGCATGGGGATTGCTTTTCTTACTTGTATTATTCTGGGATTGTCTGGATATCTTGTATTTACAGATCAAACAGCAGGTAAACAAAAAAAAACAGGTAGGGATGATGATTTAAGTAGGTACTAACGGAAAAAGTGTATTGTCATTTAGGTAACATTCTGAACAACTTCCCATCAGATAATGTGTTTATCAATATTGCTCGTTTGGCCTTTGGTTTGAACATGTTTACCACCATTCCTTTGGAAACTTTTGTTTGTCGGGAGGTAAGGTCTTGTGGTGGGTGGGGTGGAGGGGATTATAAAAAAAAAACAGGATGGCTAATAGTGGGGATGGATTTGTTTGTAGGTCCTGGAAACCTTTTTTTGGCCCTCAAAAGCCTTTAATCTCAAAAGACACTTTATTTTGACATCGATTCTAACTTTGGTGGCACTGATCATCTCCTTATTGACTTGCAACCTTGGTATTGTGTTGGAACTCACGGGTGCATTTGCGGCCACCTCTCTGGCATATGTCTTGCCGCCACTCTGTTACTTGAAACTGGCTAATGGCTCTTTATGGCATTATAGCAAGATCCCCCATTGGTCATGTCTTATCTTTGGTCTAATCATCATGTTTGTTAGTAGTTTTTATAGTATACAAAAGTTATTCAATCAATCCCCATCCCCTTCTTGTGCGTTATAGTATATTCCCCCCTCCTTATCTCTTTTTTTTTTTTACTTGAAATACTTTTATTGTGTTAACAAAAATAAAATGGGATGATTGTGTCTATGTTATGTCTTTTATTATTAATCAAATAAAGTACCATCTTTTTGATTGTTTTGTTTAATAAAAGGATACTTGATTGGTCTATGTAGGTTTGTAGGTTATATGGGTAACTTGAATTTTTTATCGAATAAGCGGAGGATGAAATATCAGTTAATATTACGTGGGAAGTAGTTTCCTTTTATTTTTCACTTACTGTTGGCCGAAGCCCCGTACCCATCCCTCTCGAAGGAGGGGTGCCAGCCATATTCTCATCCAAGAATTGACTGACAAGTTGTTGTTGTTTGTTAATGGAAAAGAATTTAAAAAGCTCTTTTATATGGTGTGAAAAAGAAAAAAATCAAATGATCAAAACCCATGCATTGTCAAATTATAATCATCGTAGTTCGCATTAATGAGATGAAGCCTATAGGAAGCCACTCGTTCTAGGATGTACTGTGTCGGGATTTGAAGTGTAACTCCCATTTTCGGATTTGCATGAATGGGACCTTATGAGACGGGTGCCTTAATAATACATGGGGAATAAATGTATAACTAAAGTGCGCAAAATAAGAAAAAACAAATAGGAGACGGATCTCGTTCATTTATTCCTTATAACCACTGTTGTTTTGATTGACAATGGGAATTGCCCACCACTTGAGGCATCAAAGGCTGTATACTGTATTGTATGTTTTCATGTATCCTAATCCGATAACTTTTTATTACAGTACACCCTTATTATACATCTTTATCCCTCTCCCCAAAAGTATCATTATGCAATACGTCAAATCAACCCAACATATCACATCGATCGCCAGCGTTTATTATATATAAAGGTATATTTCTAATGGATGATCAAATCTATATCTAGTGAAGTCTAATAGTAAGGTCGCCGGACAAAGCATGGTGAGGTTTGTTTGTTTAGAGGCAAGTCGTAAGGTATTCTAATTGGTACCACAGGTACACCAGGTAAATTGGTAGGTAATGGTTCGAATAAGGTGGAAGGCATCATTTCGACATATGGATCGGCCGGAGTCTAAATATGTATATAAGAGAAGGTTTAGATTTAGAGTTTTCTAGAGTAAAGAAATGATAGTTACCTCCCATAAGGATGGAGCTAAGAATACTCCAAGTTCGTAGCTTTTGATGTAGAGTTGTGTATCATTGACTTGTAAATCACCCCAGGCAGCACGACTAAGATTATGAGAGGTCAATAAAAACCAAGCCAGAGCGTATTTGTTTGTATTGCTGTCCAGATAGATTCGAGTAAATGTCTTGATGTGTGGCATAAGATAATGTCGACCTACAGTGTAGCTTGTCCATTCCACCATATGTTCTTCAAACCATGGTCGCTGTTTTTCATAAACGCCTACAATCAAGGTACCCCCCCCAAAAAAATTAGTATTCATGAAAGCATTTGTCACTATGTCATGAGCTATTGTTCTTCTTACTTTCGTCCAGTCGAAGGAATCCACCACTTTCCAATAATCCTGTGCAACTACCAGATAAAACACACACACACACAAAGTATGGAAGTTAGTAAACTTGTTGATACATTCTTTTTTTTGGGGGAGGGGGAATTACCTTTGAGCCACTACATCGACAGTAGGATACACCAGTTTTGTAGTCACCTGTCGAGCTTCGTCCGCATTGTTCGCTGATGATAGGCACCGTTCTAGTGATTGGATAAATCTTGATGTCAAGTTGGCTATGCTGGAGCACTAGTAAAAGAAGAAGAAGGAGCAAAAAAAAAAAAGTCAAAGATTCGTCCCCCCACTTGAGTGTAGTATATATATATGGTTTACCTGTATGACAATAGAAGATTCTTGACAACATTGTTCCGAGAGTTGGACGTAATCCTGTAAGACTTGAGCCAATCGAAGCATCCCCCACTTTTTCAAATCTGGACCTTTATGCCGACCAGGAATGGATCCGATGAGTATGGCCTTGCAGCAGCTCCAGTCGTAAAACCGTAAGCGGTGGGCCACTTCGTTTAGGACAGGTAGATCATAAGCACGGAGATAATTAGACATGTCGCGTTCAAAAGGTGATCCGAATTCAACGCCTTGGATGGATCCAGTGATTGGTGAAGATGATGGTTGTTTCTTGAGTTTCAATGGACATTTCGGCGTCCTATAGACACCTTGGGTCATTAAACTAAAAGAGATACAAATTAGACTAGTTAACAATCATGTTTATTACTTGAGATAATACTTACTTCCAATCCCCTTCTACCATATTTGCTGTCATGATAACAATTTGAGCAGTCTTGAGTCCATTGGTATTGAAGAAGAGTATCATCGCTTTGGTATGATGAGATCCTACATGAATCTTGTCAATAAACATGATTTTGCATGTCTATATATTGTCTTACCATACCGATCACTAAGTTTAGGGGCTATCAATCTAATCCACGGATATTTCTATGTGCAAAGATATTATCAGTATTCAACAAGAGCATACTACCAAAATTAGAAAGTACTTGCCTTGACTACTTGTTTCGCAGTATCAGCATCAGTTGAGTCATAGATTACAACCATAGGGACTTTGCCATTAGTTAGTACTTGTGGATGTAAGTGAGACAGTAAAAAGGCCAAGTCAACCATAAAGTTCAACTGCACAATATATTCCAGGTCAGCCTATAAAAATAAAATCAAGTCAATATGACAGCAAGATTATCATTATATGTAAGGTTGACTACTTACGTGGTAAAGTAAATCATGGAGAGACACTATTTGAAAACAAAAACAAAGTGAGAGAATGCCCAAAGTTAGTTAATCCAACTGTTTATGGTACGGTGTTGTTTATTTACCTGTATCTGTGTTTTCTTCTTGAGAAACGTATGGTGAGGTAACGAGTGAGATGCCAGTATCGGAAAACATTAAAGGGACGGAAAGGAAAGGAAAGGAAGAAAAAAGTTCGACTTTCACCTAAAGTCGGGATTAGAAATTGAGGGGTCTGGATGCATTTCCCATTATCTTTAAGAACAACCAAAAAGCAAAAACTACAATAATATAGGTAGTATTATTCACCTCCCTGATGTATAAGATAAACTAGAAAATCTTTGCCGTTGGAAACAGCATACTATGTATCAATAAAAAGGTTAATATGATCTTGACCTCTCAGGGTGATCGGGGTTTGAATATTGTCAACTTTTTTTTTTTTAATCAAGAAAAAAAATTCATGCAATGGGAGTTGTTGGTGGAGTAGTAAATTGTTCTTTTGATGTATGTCTTAAACTACTATTTCTTAACCGTTGACCACTCCCACTTCGACCAATCACCATAGCAGCAGCAGCGGTCATCAATGCTTCTTCATCTTCATCAGTGGTGACAGTATCATAACTGGAGGTACTATCTGTATCTGCTGACCTGTGATCAGATGTGTTGCTGCTGAATTCGTGGTGGAGATTCTCATTGGTACCGGTAGTTGTTTTATCCATGATGATGCTATTTCGATCTGTGAATCGAACGTTTTTTGGTGAGGTCAATAACGAGTTGGATCGTGAAGGGGAATCTTTGTGATCATCAAATGTAGATGTTGTGCAGGAAAGGTTGCGCAAGGTATTTCGAATGGTTAATGGATCGTCACATATCATATCGGCAAAAGTAGGATCAAACTCATCAGGTTTAACAAACTTATCATCCAAAAGGGTGGTGACAGGTGAGGTAGGAAGTGAAGCTTGGTCAACAAGTTTACCAGGATACACTGGTGTTCCTACTGTAATGATGGGTTGTGTTTTTTTATTCTTTTGCTTCTTATTGGGCTTCTTTTTTCGGTCTATCAGAAAAAAAAAAAAAAAAAGTGTGCCTGAATGAGTATCTATTTTTAGTTTTTATATTTAAATCCCGATTGACCCAGTGAGACAACTGGTTGACCTCCCCCCACTCCTCTTTCTTTCTTTTCCTCCCTCCCCTGTTTAATATAACAGCAATGTATTACCGTTTTCTGTCCAATTAGGATCAACAGATGAGCGTAATAAGTCTTTGACTAGTGGTAGTAATTCAATCACCTTTTCACATTAACACATGGAAAAGATCATGTTGTTTAGTACAACGATTTCCGTATTTTAAATCCCGTCTTTTCGTGTTACCTTCCAGCTATAATCTGACAATGAGAGTAAATCACGAACCTACCGACAATGAATAGTTAAGTAAGTAATCAATACTTGATCTCTTCGGTATAATGTAGCAAGTCATTACAGTATATAATCGATGATCATCCAATACCCCTATATCATGATTTATTTGATCTTGCGTCCATGATCTTTCTAGCCCGATTCGCCTTAGTAGTACAGACGCTCTCTATAAAATAAATAGAAAAGTGTTACTCGAGAAATTGTGAAGCAAACAAACAAAAGCCTTATGTACCAGAGTGTCAGGTAAAAGTATCGAGTTATGTTTATCGAGTAGCATGCCTAATATACAGTCTGTGAGATATAAATCGGATGATGGTTGCCATGGATATAAGTCTTACCTGGATCGATATCAGGGGTTGAAGACTTGTTATCATATATTGAAGTAGAGAGGGATCGTTGAATCATGATGTGGAAAAATGACAGGGATAAAGAAGTGAAGAAGAAAGAAAAGAGAAAGAAAAGAATGGTGGTGATGATGATATCCCCTTTGCCGCTAAAAAAGCAGATTCACACTTTTTTTTTTTTTGGCCACACCTCTCTTGCTTTTATTCCAAATGCAATTTAATACCCGCCACTGGAATAATAGCCCCGACATGTCACACCACATGTCTTTCTTGGTCTTCTTTTGCCTTTCTGAATGTTTATTGATCTCACGATATATATACACCCCTACTATATATCATGTGAGCACAACGACAGATAAAAAATGTTTTCTTGGATTTTGTTTTCTTTGTTCATGCGGTTAATAGGATCTTGGTTCTTCTATCCCCACCCCCAAAAAAAGGCCGGCGGCGTTTGAAAATCCAAATTTACAAATCATGCTCCACTTGAAGGGTAAATGGCACCAAAAAAAAAAAGAAAACTTTGGGCGCTGTGGATCCTTTATCACAAACCCCAGATATTCTAATGTTATTCAAATCCCGCATTTTCTTCTTTTGTTCTTTTTCCTTTGTCATGGTTTTGAATCGTGGTAAAAGGGTTATTTTTAGGTAATCATGGATAGCAGTGAGATACGTACTCGCTTATACTAGGGTATGTTCCATACCCACCCATATCAAAGGAGTGGGAAAGAAAAAAAGGGGAGGAGTTACTCCCTTCGATGTTCAAATCCCGCTCTCCCTGATTTCAAATATTAACTCCTTTTTTTTTCTCTCTTTCTCTTTTCTTTATCAATCACTCTCTCAATTTTTACACCAATGCCATCACCTGTAGGTAGATAGATATGGAACGATTGGACGCTTGTTCAGAGAAGAATGGGATGAACTAACCGATATAAATCCTTTTTTGGGGGTGGGGAGTAATAGGCCTTTGAACAAGCTGCCAAGGATGCCAAAAGCTTTACCAAGCTACCCTCAGACGAAGAATTGTTGGAACTTTATGGACTTTTCAAACAAGCTACGATTGGTGATAATAACACAAGTAAACCTCTGATGGATTTCAAAGGACGGTATAAGTGGGATGCTTGGAACAATAATAATGGTATGTATGGGGATGGGGGGATGTTGTAAAAAGGATTATGACAAGTTACTCATGCCATCCCTCTTTTTTATAGGTATTCCTCAAGTCGAAGCTGAACACCAATACATTGCTCTCGTAGAACGACTAAAACCCCAATACCAATAGTTATAGTCTCACATTTAATAGTGTTGCGATAATTCCCCCCCCCCTCCTTTTTTTTTTTTACCCCCTATATCTTATGAATAAAAACACGCTTTTTTTTTTTTTTTTTTTAACTTGACATCGTTTATACATGTATGGCCAAATTAGGACGCAGACAGCTCTGGTTGGATGAATTCAACCGATCTTGTCTTTTTTTGAGAGGGTATTATTTTCATTCATGTCATTATAAAAAGGAAGCCCAACTCGACGTCACATTGCAAAAAGTGTAAGGCAAAGGACATCAATGGACGAATGAGGTAGCAAGCCAGAGCTCAATCGTCCAGGCGCAAAAAAATAAGAATAACAACAGCCATACTATGTACGGCATTATAGTTGTTAAACTATAAAGAACAGATACTACACTTGATCTTAGCCAAAAGGCCTGAGAGGATAAGGTTTCATCGAGTTTCGTAAGAAAGCTGCCTTTTTATAGTTTTTTGGGGAGGGTACCGAGTCAAACGATAGTTCTGAGTCCTAAAAAAAAAAAAAAAGGGAGGAGTGTAATGGATTGATTTAATTGGTTAAAACTCGCCAAGAAAAAGTTGAACAACTTTTACCTTTTATTCTCTCCCTTCCTCTCGAATTACAATGTTTTTATTAGTTTACTATTATCCTCTATTTTATTGGTATTCACCATTAGTATGTATTAATCAGTATAGTTATCTGAAGTATAGAACTAGTATAAATAACCCTCATTCATTTATTCAATAAAATCTTTATCATATTCACGAAAACTCTAACCCAAGATATTACGAGGAAGAAGTGCGGCATTTCAATATGTCTGTTGTTTCAAATCCCGAACCCCGATTCTTTTCTTTTTTCCCTTTTCATCAATTCGTTTCATTCTCTCCTCTTTTACTTTTTTTTTCCACTTTACCAATCCAATCTTCACTCAAATGACAATACTTGCTCCTTTATTGACACCAACTTGTGAACCTCATCATGATACTTCTTCTTTATACTTAAGTATCTTCTTATGTACTGGTCTTGTTATATCCTATCTTCCTCAGGTAAAAAAAAAAAAAGATAAAGATAAAATAAGCTCTCACTCTCCTTCATGCATAAAAGTTGGGGTCATGTTTACTCATTCTTTTTTTTTTTTTATACAACTTGCTCTAGCATTACCGCATTATTGCCAACAAAACAAGTGAAGGTTTCAGCTCATGGTTTTTACTTCTTGGTGTTGTCTCTTCCACATCAAGTTTATTCAACATCATTTTGTTACAATGGAATGCCTTTGTCTGTTGTAGGTCTTTGGTAAGTAATAAAGGGAACTAGAACATCAGATACTAACCAACAATTTCTTTCTTTTTTCCTAGTCAACTGGATCTTGTTTGGAAAGTCTGATGGGTGTCTTCCAAATTGCTTTACAATGGGCGATGTTTTCGCTTGTGTAAGTATTTGGTACCAGCAGCAACACACACACTTCTCACTCTCTTTTTTTTTTTATAACTCTTATCAGGTTTATCTTGTTTTTGGTCTATTTCCCCGAAGATAAAAAACGGACGGGGACATGGCATCGACCCAACGCACTTCACTTGGAACTACCTACTACGTTATCAAGCAATATCTCGGAAGAATGGAAAATCAACTTGGTGATTGCTGCACTGTGTCTTGGTCATCTCGCTTTCTCCTTTGTGATTTCTGTGTGCTTGTTGGTCTTTGTGGGTGGACCAGATGATCATGAATTGACTAATCTTTGGGCAGGTTTCCTCGGCGTCTTTAGTATGATCTTGGCTGCCATGCAATATTTTCCTCAAATTTGGAAAACTTGGAAACGTAAATCGGTGGGTGCACTCAGTATTCCTATGATGATGTTACAAACACCAGGTAAAAGAAAGGGGAGGGGTTAGATAAAAATGGTATTGATTCTTTCTTTTTTTTTTTTTTTTTTTGTTGGGTCGATGTGATAGGAACGGCATTGTTTGTTTACTCATTGGTTATACGACCGGGAACTAACTGGACAGCATGGATCACGTACTTGGTGACAGGTATTCTACAAGGCACACTTTTAACATTATGCATTGTTTGGCACTTTAGAAACAAGCACTTGGGAATCAATGATTTGGATGGGACGACTACTTCAACACAACAACCCGATGAGCGTACTCGTTTACTGGACGGTAATGGTGTCTCGATTCAATAGTTATAGGTTTAGACCCCCTCCTATCTTCCTTTATTTATACAATTTACCACGTATCATGTCATGTTTTATATAGCTATAGTTTATCTGATTATGTTTTACCGATACATGCTAGACTGTTGTTTTATAAATGAAAAATACCCTTCTTTGATGACATACATACCATCTAATGTTTGTTTATTATAATAAAAACTTCACTCCGTATACTGTAACAGTATAAATGTATTATTCATCATTGCCCTTTGTATGTACATAATGACATAAAGTGGCCTGGTTTCCAAATGTAGATATTGAATCGCCGATCGTCTAAACAAAGGTTCAAGGTGTATATTTTATTGGGAATCAAGTAAAGAATACAAAAAAGACAAACGAATAACAAACTAACTATAACAACATATAACCTATTCTAATAAATAAAGTGGTGGGGAGATGTAAAAAAAAAAAAATCAGTGTGCTTTATCTACATTTGCCGGGGTTGTTTTCTTTGGACCAGAGCGTGTATAGACCAAAGTACCTACAAGGACCATCAGCGAGCCAAGCTGAGCCCCCAAACCAAATTCGTTTTCAAAGTACACAATGGAGATCAGCAAAGAGGTAAATTTGCGCAAGTTGAGGACCAAATTCAATGTCAAGGAGGTACAAGAGGCAGTCATCCGATTCACGCCAGCAATGCAGATGTATTGAGTCACCATGTTCAAACAAAGGTAAGCCCACAGTTTAGGTACCAACAGAGTATTTAAAGGATTGGCGATTAATGAAGGAATCATGCCAAAGAGATGATTCAGAATCGGGACCTGGTCAAACACCGAGAGTAAAGGAGCAGATGTTGTTTGGCTGTACAGTTCCACCTGAGATTGGATATCCTTGTAAAACATCAAAAAGAAGGGCAAGGCGAGGAAGTGCTACATTACAAAAGACAAGATGATCAGATCTCATAGATGAGAGGTTTCTTTTTGTACTTACGGTGTAGAATAATCCTTCCCTCCATTGTTTACCGTACTTCTTGTAAGTGACTTCTTGGAAGAGGCCCATACCAGCTGACAAGACCATGGCGATGATCAATAAAGAGATACCCGTGACAAAATCAGTAGTGCTACCAGCATCTTCCTATATAAATCCGTTGAGATCGGTCCGTCTTTCTTTCCCACCCCCTACCTTAATTACCTGAGATGTAGAGTTGTTGACATTGTCCAAAGTAGCAAGAATCACACCAGCCGTGACACACAAGACACCAATAATTTGACCCGCAGAATACCTAGTATAATAAAAACACATCGCAGTGTTAACATCATGTATAGAGTATTTTTTCCTTTTACCTTTTCCCCAAAACAATGGCACCCATGATCATATTCACAATTAAACCACCACTACGGAAGATGATATGTAATGGTACCGAGATATGATACCCTAAAGCCAAGTTGTTCAAGACGGAGACGGTAAAGAATAAGATCACTAAAGCCAGCCAATTGGTGAGAGGCACCACGGTTTTCTTGAGTCTTGGTCCATACGTTCCCCACTCGATCTGGTGCCTTAACCCTTCAAGTGATACAAACACAAATTGTGCAAAGGTCACCAAGTTACCTATAGAGTAATAATAAAAGTTGGTCGGTCAGCTCCTTTCCTCCTCCTCCCCCCCCCTCTGCACTGCTGTTTTATGATTGGTAAAAGCTTACCACTTTTTGGTGCATCCCTATATCAATTGAATAAAACAATATTAATAACATTAGGTGACCTCATATCTGGTTTTTACATACAAGATACTTACGTTACCAGGACTTCTAAGGCAAAGACATTACTACAGCATCCTCCAAAAATGAGTGACAGTATAACAAGTAATTCAGGAGCAATGATCTGAGCAATGGTAGATGTAGTTGTCATCAATGTGTATTAAAAAAAGGGGGGGAAGAGTGGGAGAAAGAAGAAAGAAAGAGAGAGGTGAAAAAATCGAAGCTGATAATTTATCCTTTACCGTTTTATTTCAATCCCCGCTAGTCGGCATCTAAGAGAGCCGATGACAGGTGGATCCATCGTCCACAAGTATATATGCAAAAGTTTCCCCGAGAATCCGATCCAAGTATCAAGTCAAGACAAGATTACATTATAAAGACATATAGTTGTTTGCTAAAGGCACGTAGTTTTTATTTATTTACTATTATCAACAAAATAAAATGAGAGAATGGAGTCTATATGTAAATAACTATGGGGACAAGTATATATGTGGTGATTGATGTATTTGTGTCGTTTATTCTTGGGTTCTAATCATTACATGCCGGATCCGCGCATGTCTTCGAGACGCTTGACGATAAACAAGCTGGTGTCCAAGAATCGTTCGACACAGTTGGACAAACAAGCTTCTTCACTGCGATCCAACTTGTTGTTCACTTTGGAGATACACTTGTCCTATATACCAAAATGATGAGCGGAATGTTCAAGTCACTGTCATCCATACCACTTTTTTTTTTTTTTTTTTTTTGGACTCACCCAACAACTGTCAGTCAAAGTATGTACGGTTTGTTGAATACGAGCTTTAGCATTTTCGGCTTCAAGGAACTATAGTTAATATGGAGAAGAGATTAGTATTGTGATATCCAGTGCGCGCTATTGTTATTGTTATCAACATCTAACTTGGCCCACATGGTTATACACCTATTGCCTCTACCAATCCTTTTTTTTCCATAATGCACCCGCCTTGATCGTAACCATAATTGATTTACCTGAGCAAGTTCACGTTGGTCGTTTTCGCTGAATTGAGGTTGTTGAGACATGATGGTTGTAAACTGGAAAGAAGAGTATGTTTTTTCCTTTTCCTCTGCCACCCCTCCCTTTTAGTCTTAATTTTTAAAATTTTCAAAACCCGCTCTTCCACCATGCCTGAAACCAGGTTCAAGCCACACTCACTTTTTTATGCCACATCAAGGTTTCTTTCTGGTCATCAAAAAAAAAAAAACACACCGTTTCCCCTTTTTTTTTCACATGCTTACCCCACACCATGCATTTAAAACATCTTCATTTTTTCCTCTTCTTCTTCCTTTTCCATCATTATGAAAATCGAACCCTCTATTGCCGAGAAATATCCTGATTTGGGCGATTATGCACGGCTATACGGGCGGCGTCAAGGAGCGATCGAGTTCTGGGAAGACTATATATCACCTTATTTATCAATTACATTTGCAGACCAAGATAGATTGATATGGGAGTTTGAGGTTCATCACATTCATTGTAACCAGTAAGAAGAAGAAAAATTCGAGAGATCACGATGTCGGGATTTGAAAATGGAAAAATCATGCTAATCGCCCTCATTGAATATAGACTTGGTAATCTGCATGGAGGATGTATTGCTACTTTGATCGACGTTTGTAGTTCATTTGCTACTCTAGTCCATGAAGGTAAAGCAGATTGGGAAAGAAGTAGTGATGTAATGGATGACTAACAACTTTTCAACCTTGTTAGGCAAAAATCGATGGGATATGATTGGCGTATCCACTGATCTTAAGATTTCCTATATGGTGGGAGTATCCTATGGGAATAAAATAAGATTGGAATGCCAAGTTCAACGACAAGGACAAAGCTTGAGTTATATCTATACAAAGGTATATGATGCCGAGAATAGATTATGTTATTCAGGATCACATACAAAATACACAATCAAAACAAAGTCGAATATATAAGAAGGATGGCAATCCAGACAAACACTGGAGTACCATCAGAATTATAAAAAAAAGGTGGACGTAAGAGTGTTTTATTACTATGTCGAAATAAAATGTTGATTTGACTAGATGATATGGTAAAAAAAATAAAATAAAAAAAAAAGAGTAGACTATAATTAAAGGGAGGTTGATCTATGAGTAAGTATCGACCAAGGTATCACGGAGTTCATTAACAATGGCAGTAGGTTGAGCATCTTGTAATCTAAAGATACTTTCCATCACACTGAGTTCTGTTGAAGTAGTATCCATACCAGCAAAAGCACACCAATCGTTAACAACGGCACCAGCCCCAATTACATCAGACCCACGATTCACGGTACCAGCCACGAGAGGAATTTGTAATAGAGAAGACAATTCATCTTGATCTTGAATAGAGGTACGAGGGTGAACCAGTCCACCTTGGTTGCTCAAGGCACAATAAGATCCCACTAACACATTATCGGCTATAGTCTGTCGGAAGACTTCCACTTGAAGTGTATCCGCAATGATTTCTTCGGTTTCCTATGTCAAGAGAAAGAAAGGAGGAAAAAAAAAAAGTGTAAGTAAACCCTACTCTAATGTCATCCCGTACCTTTTATAAATATACTTACTCTGTCAATATCAGGATGGACAAGAGCAACATAATCGTTACAAGCAATCACATTTCCTAATGCAGATAGGCGTTCTTCTACACGTTGGACATGGACTTTATCAGGTAAAGAGTTGCGAAGATGTTGGAGTTCTTGATCAGTTGTGGTGGAAGGGACAAGAAGACCATTCTTGTTGCCGACAGTCAAGCGACCGACAATACGACAGCCTGCAATGGAAGTATGTACAACAGGAATAACATCACCTAATTCACCTTCGAATACACTAAGAAACAAAAAGAGATGAATGTTTAGTCATCCACACTATTCCATTTCCACTTGTTCCTCCCTTTCTCTTACCTATAAAAGTTTTCCGATCCACCAAGAGCAACCAAACAATAAGAGTTCGTCAGACGGGAGAACACACCGATTTCGTTGCTGTTTTCAAATTGTGCACCTATTGATCATCGTTAACAACAAAAATTAGTAAAGGCATTAATATCTACATGGTGGTGAACTAGTTGAATGCTAGACAAGTGACTTACGGACAGCCATAGATGAGTACGATTAAAGAGTTGTTACAAAAAAAAAAAAAGTTTTGTAAAGAGAAGCAAAGAAAAAGGGAATAAAGGAAAAAGTTTTTTAAACATTATATCCGCAGTAAAATGCCGAATCAGCCACCTGCGGGTTACTTCAAGCTGATGTTTTCAAATCCCGCCACGGCGCTTCCCCTTTTGATCTGAAGGGTACTACGTTTTGATTGGCGCTGCGGTTTAGTGTTACCACTTTTCACTGGTGCACTTTCGGCACATCCTCCGTCCCGTCAGAATTCATCATGAAGACCGTTCCGTCCTTCTATACACCAACTGGACAATAGTCAAAAAAAAAAAAAAAAAAGTCTTCCCACATTACAAGGCCTGTTCCACAACACTGATCCATGCATGAATCCCCCCCCCTTTACCGAACAAAACCAATGATCCCACAATCACTTTTGTAAATGATATAATATGTATACATGCTTTTTATTGTTTAAATTGTCATTAAAAACCTAACCTAATACAATAAACCCAACCAAGTTCAAAAAAAAAAATGAGAGATTACATTGTGTTGTGTATATAAAAGGACCAATTAAGCCTTGAGGGCACGGATACCCTTAGCAGGGCGCAAGTTCTTGGCCTTGACAGGTTGTTGAGCAGAGATCACAGCGGAAGCACGGGCAAGAGCAGCCTATATTCATCAAAAAAAAAAAAAAAAAAAAAAAAAAAAAAAAAAGTGGGGATGAGTATTTACGTACCTGGACGGTGTTTTATCAACTTACAGGAAGAAGGTCGGGTCTGTACTTGCTACGAGCAATCAAGTTGGCGACAGACTTGGCGGTGTGGCGACGAGACTTGGCGATAACAGTGCTGTTGACAGACTTGGCGGGAGAGAAAGTCTTCTTGGTGTTCTTGGTGACCTTGATACCACGAGGAGCAGCTTGAATAGCAATGGTCTTTACGATAATAGTAATTGATATGTATATAAAAAAGGTTAGTCACTGTACATGTCACTGCCATTCACAACCCCCTTCTTCTTTTTCAAAATATACCTTTTCATTGGCAAGACCAGAGTACTTGAAAGAGTGGAGGTTGGTCAAGTTGTTGGGTTCAGAGGACAATTGAAGACCGGCACGCTTCACGAGGAAGGAGTTGTTGTTCTTGATTAATTCCCAGACCAAAGCAGAGCTCATGTTCTACGTATGCAAAGAAGAGTGACTTTCAATAGGATAGTATTGATGTGAGTTAGTACGTCTACTTACGATTAGATGAGAGAGAGAGAGAGAGAGAGAGAGAAAAGGGGAAAGACCAACCTTTTTTTTTTTTCCTATAAAAACAAAATTAAAGAGGGCGGTGTTTTTAAGCCACCAGTAGACAGCCAATGAGACCTATTCACCATCGATTATGCAACCAAAACATCGCCCATCCATTTTACTTCCAATATCACAAGTTCTAATCTAAAGTGAAGAGAGGATATGTGTATATATCTAAACTAGGTGTTTCACATCTTGGCATAAAACAATTCATGATCACCAGCCAGAGAGATGTAATCCATTTGATCGACCGTGAGCACCAACAAGCAAAAGTTTTCATAAGCGGCATTGAGATCATCTTGATCAGGACTAGTATACCACCCATCCCCATCCAATCCAGTAATCGTCAGTTGTCGTGGTGGTGGCTTCTTTGACGAGAAAGTGGCACGTAAACCATCATCCAGCAACCCAAAATGTCGTCGCCGTTCCGCTTCCCAATCAAATGATTGCTGTCCGGCTTGTCGTTGTATAAATGCTTGGTTGCCGTGTTTCTTGATGGATGAAGAGACTAGCCGTCCAGAAGTTTTCACCGGGGGCATCACGTCATCACCATCTGCTGGATAGACAAAGACATCTCCACGTAGCCTGAATTGTTCGCCTGTGCCGTTCATATACCAAGACACTTCGTAATTTCTATTGTCCGCGATTTCCTTGAGTTTTCGTGAGCGTGCGTCGGTAGTCACCACAAGCCAATCACTGGTCCAGCCAAGTTCATCAGTATGGTGTTCACCCGCAAAACTTCGAAAGACAACGGTGCGGACACGAGGTAATGGAGGTTGACCATTTTGTTGAGTGGAGACAGTGGCTAATGACATGTAGGTAGAAGTGAGGCCTTGTTTTTCAATGTTCTTTTGCAATTGTTCCCATAAGAATGATTTCCAGTATCGAGCAGTTGCCATGGTTGTTTAAAAAAAAAAAAGTTAAAGAGAGATAAAAAGATAAAGAGAGGCGGACAATCCAAATTTTCAATCTTTATTGTTGTACAAAGGAGTCGGGATTTAAATATTGATGAGTAAAAAAAAAAAGGTAAAGAGAATGTAATGATAAGGGAAGGGAAGGTAGGCAGACGTACGACTAATCGGTTTCTTCTATATAACATTAAACAAAAACAAAAGGGATAATGTCAGTATTTAATACACATAACCCATTCTTTTTTTTTTTCTTACCTGTGTGATAACCACTTCGTCGCATTTCAGCAAGGATCCTACGGGCATTGACGAGTTCGGCATCCAACTTGAGAATCTTGACCTGTTGTTCCATTTCCCGGCGCTTGAATTCATGCACAGACAGCTTGTTAAAATCAATGTCGAGATTTTCACTTTTCTGAGCAACGAGGTTCTTGACTTGTTTCACTAATTCAGCAGCGGCATCCTTGACAGCCTTGGCCGCCACTTCCAGACGTTCCTGAGTACGAGACATAAAGGTGGATTTAACCCGAGACGCTGCCACCAATTGAGCAGTAGCAGCAGATACTTCATTAGATGCCACGATCAATTGTTCCAAAGAATGAGTCTTGCTAATCACACCATCGGCCGCTTCCACCAGGAGATTGGTTGCTACTGCTACTGCTTTGGCTGCCGAGATCAAACCTTCAGTCCATCGATTGTGTTTCTTGTAAAAGGCAGCTTTGGAAGAGTTACCACGACCCTGAGCGACAATTTCTTGTTGAGATGCAGTGGCACACTTGATGAGATTGGCAATGGCATTGGTGAGGGCAAGCACAGATTTCAGGATCAGTTCGTTCACTTGAATGTCGGTTGCCGAGAATTCAGGATTGGCTGGACGGCGTAACAATGCTTGGATCTTGGCAGTGGCTTCTTCAATGGCACGGGCAGCATTAGACATTTCTTGTTCCACCAGATCACCGACTTCACCTTCAGCTAGTTTGTTGATATCAGTAGCCCCAGAGAAGATCAAATCCTCGGTCTTGGTAGAGAGTTTCATCAATGCTTCTTGGACACGCATATCACCTTGGATTACCACTTCAGGTCGTTGAGCACGGGGTAGCATGTTGAGATAAGTTGACATTACACTGCTAAAGTATTGGATAGTTGATTCCGCTGATTGTCGAGCCAGTTTGATGATTTCGTCAATGTCTTCATCTTCCACCACCAGTCGTGTGATACCTTTAGCGTGTAAGAGAACGTCATTGATGGTATCTGCAAAGTTGAGGGCCCGAGTAATTGTGCTTGTATGGTCACCACTGTTGCTTCCGTCCATAAACTTGCTGAATGCTGACATGAATTCCACAGAGGTGATACTGGCCCGTTCGATCATCGATAGAGTTAATTCAGGTGTTGAGTTTTCGTTACCATGTTGTCCGGGAGTTTCGAGTTCATATACACCATCGTTGATCTTTTGGATACAAGTGCTGAGAATGCTGTCTAAGGGATTCACAAAAAGCAAAATTTTAGTATGCGATATAATATACGTTTTTGTTTGTTTGTTTGATATTTACCTAAGATTTGGTTGAGTTTATCTGTCTGTTGAGTTTCCAAGAGTTCGAGTTCTTCTTGAAGATCGGCTTGTCTGTCATTCTATGGAAGGTAGTATAGATAATTAACAAGTTAGGATCTCTTTGCCTCTTTTTTACCATTCCTGACTTACCTGTTGTAGAGCGGCCAGTTGTGCCAGACATTCATCCATACCTGCTTGTAGCACGGCAATTTCTTCATCTTTTTCCTATGTAAAAACAAAAAAAAAAAAAAAATTGGTTCCAGTTTCTTCGTCCCTTCTTGTTCTTTGTTTCCTTACCCTTCGAATATGATCAGCATCCCCTTGTTGATCTTCAAGTTGACGAAGGAATTCATCAATCAAAGCTTGTTTTTCGTTGAGGCTAGCTTCCAAATCGGCTTTTTCTCTGTTGAATTTCATGAGAAGGGTGCTGACTTCATCACCTTTAGATTTTCCAATACGTTGTAATTCAGATCGCGTATCATCCAATTCCCGTCGTAGTCGGTCCATGTCATCACGTTGGTTCTAATCAAACAAAATAAGTTGGTCAATATTCATCATCCTTTCAGCCCGCTTTTTGTTCATCATTTTTATCATACCCCTTGAAGTCTTGCCAATTCGTTACGAGCACGATCCCGTTCACGGATAAGATCAGCCAATTCGGTATTCTTCGCCCGCATATCAGCTTGCATGCGTTCCAATTTTTCAGTTGCCTCTTGAGCGGAGTTGGCCTTGACTTGTAATTGCTTGTACTTGTTGAGAAGGTCAATGTGTTCCTTTCGTAGTTGACTGTATAGTTTTGCCAAGGCTTCATACTTGTTCTTCCACATTTGTATTTCGTCTAATAATATAGATAAGATTATAGGTTAGATCATGTTTTCCATGTATATATGACGATTTACTTACTTTGGAGAGATCGGATTAGTTCATCCTTGGAGGCATCCCGTTGTTGAGCGTTGGTGTTGATCATCTGAAGTTCTTGTTCCAAACCCTTGACCCTCTATCAAGTTAAACCAACAACAAAAAAAAAATGTATGTGAGTGATCATCTATTTCATCCACCTTCTTATTTTTGACTTACTCTTTCGTATTGTTCCAGTAACATTTGATCCCGTTCAAGTTGGTTTCGATAATTCAAAAGTTGCATTTCCAAATCATTGATTCTACCTGCTTGATGATTATGCATTTGTTGACGAAGGAGTTCTTCTTGTTGCATACGTTCCCGTTCTGCCAGCAGTCGTTGTTGTTCTTCAAAGTCGCGTTGTTGTTGAAGTTGTTGTTGTAGCATGCGTTCTTGTTCATCAGCTTGTTGTTGGGCCAGACGTTTCTGTTGATCTTCATATTCACGTTGTTGCTGAGCTTGTTGTTCTGACCAAAAATCAATGACAGGTTCCGGAGAAGGCTGAGCAGCAGGCACACTTTCTTGAATTGGTCGCTTGGGTAGAGTAGGTGTGGCAGCATCAATCAAAGATGGAGGATCGGGTGATAAATTTGGCACCTTGATCAAGCTAGTCAGGTATCGGAGATTGGAGCATTCATAGTAAAACTTTAGCAGGTTGTAATGTTGAGTGTTGAATTTTTGGCGTAAAGGTTGGAGAGCATCAGCAGCATCAGTACCTGTAATAAAATTTATAGGCATTGTCAATATAAATGATGGTACTATCACAATGGTGATGATGTGTTGATACTTACGTTTGTGCATAGCCCGTAGCATACTAGTGATAAATATGTAAATACCATAGCTTTCTTCCACCAAAGGCACCAAAGAAGCAATACGACATTCATTGTTCGAGTGTGATCGAAAGCTAGCAAACACCACCTTTTGGAAATGGTCGATACGGTCTTGTAGCACCATGAGGTCATTGATAGTTTCGAAGCTACACCACAATAAGAAGCAAATATCATTAGTATCATGACATTTATTTCATTGTTGTCTTTTTACTTACCCTTCATTTGGATCATCAATGTTCTTCAAACTGATATATTCATCATAGTCAAAAGTACCATTGAATTCAGGATGACCACGATGATATTGAAGTTTATGTAGCAACAAGTCAACATATTGGCGAATCAATGTTCCATATCCCCGGACACCTTCACCAGAGACACTTCTTGCACAAGTTTCCAACCAACCTGTTTCACGAAGAGCATCTTTAATAACCTAAATCAAGTCAAAATGCCAAGACAATACAAACAATCAAATAGTTTAGTAAGAATATGAGGAGGTACCAAGAGAAGGGGGAGGGGGAGGGAAGGAAGGAGAATACATAAACATAGTTTCAAATAACTTACATTGGGGTGACCATCCTTGATAATTTTGTGTACAGTGATGAGTGACTTGAAGGTCTGGACTTCATCGGATAAGATAGGTTGTACTTTTAGGATATTCCAGATGATAGCCGAGGTACGATGGTCCCAAGTATACACAATGCATTCTATTCACAATAATAAAAGATACAAGATACGATTAATAACAAACAGTAAGCACAAGGATTAGTGAGTTGGAATATGACTTACTTCTGACATGTTTTTGTTTAGGAGCAGTTTCTTCAATGCTGGTAGCTCTTTTAATGCTTTGAGCCAGTTCAGACTCTGCTCTTTCGGCGGATAAGTAAGACATTAGACTTCCAAAGGATGGAAAGATGAAGAAGAAAGGAAAAAATGAAATTGCTTGAGGTGGAATTCTATATAAAGTACTGATCTAATTTGATTGGAACGGACATTGAATTGTTTACAGGCTTACATGATGGAATAAGACTAGTTCTTTTACTTTGTTCTAAAATGCTCGACGAGTAATTGTTCCAATGCTGGTAAAATATGTAATTAAAGCAATAGTTGATGTCTACCTTTATCAAGTATTCAGTAGAATGGTGTTGCCATTGTTGACCTATGATATCATGCTTTTCATCTGGAACACAACATGTTTTGAAATTCCCTCTCCCGCTCTTTGATTTTTTAACATCCCGACGTGATTTTTTCAAGCTCTAAAAGGACGTGTTTACAACCATTGGGCTTTCTTTTTTCTTTTCCTTTTCACAACCATGAACTTTTTCCAAAACTACTCTGCTGCCACTGGACAAAACAAGGCAGATAAAAAAACACAGATCAAACCCTGGGTTGAAAAATAGTAATTCTACACACCATTTGTTAATACCTAGTTTATCCTTTGATTAACCACTTTTATCATTTTATAGTCGTCCCAAGACCATCGATGACATTTCGTCTCAGGAGCAAGCTGTGGCAGTGTTGAAGAAGGCACTCCAATCCAACAATGTAAGCTATACGATCCAAAATCAACTATATAATATGAGAACTTTGCTAACTATTATCTATATGTAGCTTCCACATTTGCTATTCTATGGACCTCCTGGTACTGGTAAAACCTCCACCATTTTAGCTCTGGCACAAGAACTTTATGGGTAATGGGATAATAAAATAAAAAGAGGAAATAGATCCATCGACTAAAACTTCTTTTATTGACTTGATAGGCCAAAACTTGCAAAGTCTCGCACCTTGGAATTGAACGCTTCTGACGAACGAGGGATCAACATTGTTCGGGAGAAAATCAAAAACTTCTCTCGGTCCACATTGACAACTGGTGACAGGTAAAACTTGCAGTATAAAGTATGATATACTGTATACTGACACATGTACCTCTTATTATAGTGACAGCAAATATCCTAACCCTCCATACAAAATCATTATCTTGGATGAAGCTGATTCTATGACTAAAGATGCCCAATCTGCTCTACGAAGAACTATGGAAACTTACTCGAAAACAACACGATTCTGTATCATCTGCAATTATGTCAGCCGGTAAAGAAAAAAAAAAGGGGGGGAGGAGGAGGGATGGATCATGAAATATATCACATAATACAACGAACTTTTATACTGACTACTTTTACATCTACATATATACTATTACTTGATAGTATTATAGAACCTATTACCTCAAGATGTGCCAAGTTTAGATTTAAGCCACTACCTACCGAAGACTTGACCTCTCGAATTGAAACGATCTGTGAAAAAGAAAATGTCCAATTGGCTAATGGCGTAAGTTGATTGGTATTCACATCGACTAAAAGGGTAGGATCGAATACTCATCATATCTATTGTTTCTCTCTCTTTTTTTTTTTTTTTTAGGCAATGAATGCTTTGATCAAGGCTTCAAATGGTGATCTTCGAAAGGCAATCACTTTTTTACAGAGCGGGGCTAATTTGCACAAGAACGACAGTATAACGGTGGGAACAATCAACGAAATGGCTGGGGTAAAGTATTATAACAATCGGTACCTCCATATTATATACACTAACTCTTTATTTTATGTGTGTGTTGTGTTTTGTAGCGCATTCCAGACGAAGAAATGGAAAACTTGATCAAGATCTTGGAATCAGGCAATACTGATAACATTGAAACAGTATCACAGGACCTCATGAACTCTGGTTACTCTGGGGAACTACTGGTATCACAGGTCAGTCATAAAATAACACGGTATAATAGTGTTTGTAACCACTGTCTAATCGAGTGTCTTCTTTTATATCTCTAGTTGAACGATGTCATTGCGCAAAATGAATTTTTAAATCTCTCCACCTTACAGCAAAGCAAGATCTCACAAGTATTGGGCACGGCTGATTTCCGGCTGATTCATGGTGCTGACGAACATATACAAGTCTTTAATCTCTTATTGCAAATGGGTGTCATCATATCAGAATAGTAATCTTTTACTTATAGAATAGCACTTGTTGAATGAACAAAATAAAATGGTTTTTGATTGGTTGATCTTGAATTTGCATGAAAAAATTAGTTTGGCGCTTTTTTAGATGGGGCAGAAAGTCACATCAAAAAATCATTTGATTGGATCCCGCACTTTTATCCTTAATTCTCACTCTTTTTTTTTTTTTTTTTTTTTTACTTCCTTCTCTTCTTTCTCTTAAACTTGGACACAAATGGAAGAAACTCGTGATTTGGACAAGATTCTTATCAAGAACCTGGTACTGAAGAATGTTACTGGTGTGGATTCTTGGCAACGATTAAAATCACAACCTGTGGTCATTACAGTGTGGCTCTACACGGATATTACTGCTGCTGGGGATACAGATCATGTCACGAATTCCATTCATTACGGTCATGTCACAAAGGGGATCACCAAACTGGCGGAAACAAACAGCTTCAAGTCCTTGGAAGCTCTGGCTCATGCTGTGGTCAAGTTATGTTGTGTCCATTTCGGTGCTGAACGAACAGTCATTACGGTGGAACAACCCAAAGCTCTGTTACATGCCTCTGCATCTGGTGTCCAACTCAGTCGTAGCAAGCATGACTTTAAAGACGACGGTGTGGTGGAAACGTTAGGGGATGTCTCAAAACTTGGGTATGAAGATGCGGTGTTTGTCAAGGATTTGCGGCTACATACGATCATTGGTGTCAATCCTTGGGAAAGGGAAGAAAAACAAGTGGTGGTGATCAATCTGACGATCTACCCTTCGGATCTATTGGCGGCTGGTGGATCAACTTCTTCACATCATTTACGCACCATTGTACGCACCATCACTCGTCATATTGAAGCCTCAGGATACAAAACAGTGGAAGCATTTGCGGTGGCGGTGGCTCGTTTGGCTTTGGAAAAATGTCATGTCAACAAGATTCGTGTCCAGGTGGAAAAACCAAGTGCTATTCTCTTTGCCGATGCCTCTGGTCTGGAAGTGACTCGTGATATTAAATGGTTACGAGGGGTCCTGGAAGCTGAAAAGAAGTCGGGACATCACTTTGCTCATGGTGCTACTTTGGATGATCAAGTGGTAGGAAAAAATATACCGGCAGATTACACTCATACTGGTCTGATTGCTTTGGGATCAAACGTTGGTGATCGGGTGGCCAATATCTATCAAGCCTTGGATCTTTTGGAACGAGAATGTGACTCGGTGGTGGTGGATACAAGCTTCCTATATGAAACGCCTCCCATGTATTATACCGACCAACCGGCGTTTTTGAATGGTGTATGCAAAATCATTACCTGCTTGGAACCCACTGAACTTTTGGCAAAACTCAAACATGTGGAACAAGTAATCGGTCGAACAGCAAGTTTCCGTAATGCCCCTCGACCAATTGACCTGGATATCCTCTTTTACGACGACTTGGTGATGGAAACCCCTGACTTGACGATCCCTCACGCTAGTATTCAAGAACGTGAATTTGTATTATGGCCTCTTTGTGATATTGCAAAAGGAATGGAACATCCTCGACTCTACAAGACCTGTGGTCAGCTTCTCTCTCAACTCCTCAAGGTGACGGCTGAAAGTGAACAAGGACCTCTCAAGATCGAAAAGGTGATCCCCATACAAAAGGACAAGCAAATCTGGAATTGGAACTCTCAGACCTATATCATGGGTATCTTGAACACGACTCCTGATAGTTTCTCGGACGGTGGCAACTATGTGGACGTGGACAAGGCGGTGGCGGCGGCTATACAAATGAAGGACGAAGGGGCTTCGATCTTGGATATTGGTGGTATGTCTACTCGACCTGGTGCGGATGATGATTTCCCTGAAGAAGAAGAAATCAAGCGGGTGGTACCTGTGATTCGACGATTGCGTGAACAAGGCTTTGACTTGCCGATCTCCATTGATACCTTCCGTGCAAATGTGGCCGATGCTGCGATGGAAGCTGGTGCCTCGATGATTAACGATATTAGTGGTGGCTCTCGGGATCCTAACATGCTCAAGGTGATGGCCAAACACAAAGTGCCTGTGTGTTTAATGCATATGCGTGGTGATGCTAAAACGATGATGTCCAAGGAAAACACGACTTATGACAATGATGATGTGGTGAATGCTATCTCTCAACAACTCCACGACTTGATCCGCCGGGCTTTGGCTGCTGGTGTTTATCGATGGAATATCATTATGGATCCTGGTGTTGGGTTTGCTAAGACTGCTGAACAGGACTTTCAAATCCTACGACATTTGGGCGATATGGTGGCTGAAGATGCTCTCTTGGAAGGTTTTCCTACTCTCATGGGACCCAGTCGCAAGAAATTCATTGGCAAGGTCACGGGGGTGGATGATGCTGGGAAACGATCTTATGGTACTGCCGGTGCTGTGGCTGCTAGTGTCGCGGGTGGGGCTAATATTTTGCGGGTGCATGATGTCCGTCCAATGTGGGAAGTGGCTCGGGTTTGCGATTCTGTCTGGAAACGTGGTGATCATCATTGATACAATAGTTATAGTCCATTATTTATATTATGTTATGCTTTTTTTTTTTTTATAATCTTGTACATATACTTCTCCCCTCTTCCCCCTTTTTATTCTTTTTTTCTTCATTCTATTCACACATGTATTCTCAATAAACAAAATCATTTTTATTATACGTATATCTTTTTTTTTTTAGACCCTGTCGTATTTCTTTGGTTCATGCAATCAGTCATCCACGTTGATCTATAATGGGATCCATCTGATTGGCTCGCCTTTCTCTTACGATTTTCAAATCCCGGTACGGGCTTAAAAACTGAGTTGCCGCTATTGCCTTTCTTTTCTTTTCTTTCCTTTTTTACTGCTCCCTCTTATCATGAAAATTTGTAAAGGTGTCTTTCTTGGTCTCCTATCTATACTTTTGGTTTACAATGTCAATGCCATTCCTCCCCCTGGACATCGTTTACACAGGTAATGTCATTGGAAAAGAAAAAAGAAAAGAGGCTCGGAAAAAAGGGGTACTTGACCTTTTTTACTAAATGTTGTTAATGATAGGAAAACGTTGTCTCTGTCCACATTGACTCCCAAAGTGGATCCACGCTATGGTCCTTACTACTTTGAACAGCCCATTGACCATCAAGATACTGAATCCACTACAACCTTCAAACAACGATACTGGGTGAATAGCGATTGGTACAAGTCTGGTGGGCCTGTTATTTGTAAGCCTCGAGGTGGGGAGGGTAAACAGTTTACATAACTCACACTCTCGTCTTCTTTTTAAAATATGTAGTGTATAATGCAGGTGAAACAGCGGCTGATGAACGATCTCAATTTGTGACCAACTCTTCTATGGCTCAACTAGCTCAATCACTTGATGGGATTGTTATTGTATTGGAACACCGAAGCTATGGTCAATCGCAACCTGGAGCTGTAAGTTGATCAATGACTTTTTATACTTTTATACTGACTTTTTTTTTCGGGGGTGTAATAGGATTACTCGACCAAGTATTTGAAGACATTGACCACTTACAATGCATTGGAAGATATGGCTAATATCATTCGAAACATCAAGGTATGTATTTATGTATAAAGAAAAGAAACCCCAAACGATTCAATGATATTAACTTTGTATGTAGATTCCCAACCTGGACCAAGATATTCCTCCTGCCCCAAAAACGAAATGGATTGTCTATGGTGGAAGTTACTCGTAAGTAAATAATTGATTCAAAAGGCAGGCATTTTATCTAACATGTATATATTCAGGGGAAACTTGGCAGCGTGGATGCGACACAAATACCCTGATATTGTATTTGCAGCCGTACCTTCATCAGCTCCTGTCCAAACAAGCTACAACTTTTATCAATACTTCCAAGCGGTACAAAAGTATGCTCCCAGCCACTGTGTACGATCTATTGAAACCGTCATCAATTATGTCGATCATATTCTCTTCTCTCCATTCCACAAACCCAAGGATCAACTCAAGAAACAATTTGGCGCTGAAGGACTGCAACACGATGACGACTTTGCTGAATGTAAGTACAAAGGGTATATAAACTACATGGACTAATTACTTTTTTTTTGGGGGAATAACAATAATTAGTGCTTACTTACCCTCTTGGATTGTGGCAAGCAATGACTCCTGATGAAAACCCGTTTGGTGATTTCTGCTCCATCTTTGACAACACAACCACCGTCCACGACAATGTCCAAGCGTATGCCAATTATATCAACAAGACGATTCACTATGCATGTGATGATTTACCTGTCAATCGATGTTTAGATACTCACGATCCTCGAGCACCACAATACACCGACTTGAAGGAGGAATCACGCGCTTGGATGTATCAAGTTTGCACCGAAGTAACTATAAAATAAAAGGCGGGGGGAGGGCTGACTTGCTGGAATTAAACTGGTTGTTGTTTTTTAATTATATAGTACGCTTACTGGCAAACCGCTCCACCATTTTGGAAATCATCTATTGTATCAAGAAAACTGACAACCCAATGGTATCAACGACAATGCCCACTGTACTATGGTGAACATGATGTACCATTCCGACCCAGCTGGCGGTATATCAATCATGAATATCAAGGATGGAATGTCAAGCTCTCTCGAACTTTTTGGATTGACGGTGAATGGGACCCTTGGAGAACACTCAGTGTCCAAAGTGATGATGCTCCTTCTCGATCTGGTACAGGTGATGATGAAGTCTTTGTAGTGTTACCAAAGGCTGTTCATCACTGGGTAAGAATATCGAATATCTGTTTATGATATTGCTACTAATCTCCTCTTTTTTTTTATTTTTATTGGATTGGATTGGATGGATATAGGACTTTTTTGTATCTGATTATGTTGATCAGTCAATTAAAGATGTACAAGCCAAACTGGTGGAAAAAATCTCGGAATGGATCCAACAAGATGCTGAAAACGACGATACTTTGCCCAGACTACGTTATCAGGGTGCTGACAACAACATGGCTTATATGGCATAGTTATAGTTAGCATTTTTTTTATATATTTATATTTGAAATAAAACAGTGATACTGGTATATAAAATGAAAACGTTGTATATATGTGCTTTGGCCGGTAGTCGGCGTTTCATTCTCACATCTGCATATGAATTTTTGGATTTGCAAATCCCGCAATCATTGTAGGTGTGTCTTCATGGTAGAATGGTGAATACCTTGATCTAAAATGATCTGCTTCATTCGAAAGACAGATCAACAACATATTACGACAAGCAGGTATATAAAAATCAATGAAGTTTCACTGTGTTATGTTTACACCCCCTCCAAAAAAAAAAAAAAAAAAAAAAAAAAAGACAAGTAGATCAAATTGGTGGTTTTTATTTCATTCAAAGTAAACTATAGAGAATAAAGATAAACAAGTGTAATGTATAAGACTCTACTTGAGAGGGACGAATCGAGAAGAGTGGGTGGCACCAATACCGGGACGACCGTGACGGACGGGCTTGTAGGTGATGCTATAAAAAAGAAGAGATATTAAAAACCATTCAGACAACACACACACATATATATATATATATATATATATATTATATATAATGTTACTTACGAGAATTCACCAAGGTAGTGACCAACCATTTCAGGACGGATTTCGACTTGGTTGAAAGTCTTACCGTTGTAGACACCGACGACGGAACCGATCATTTCAGGGACGATGATCATGTTACGCAAGTGAGTCTTGACGGTAGCAGGCTTTTCACCGGAAGGAGCTTCGGTCTTGGCCTTGCGGAGCTTCTTGATGAGACCCATGGGCTTACGCTTGAGACCACGTTGGAATCGTCTACGGGCACGGCAGTGAACCAAATCCATGAATTGTTCAGAGGACAAGTCCAACAATTGGTCGAGGTCGACACCACGGTAGCTGAACTTGCGGAAAGTTCTCTTTCTTTGGGTAGGTTGGTCAGCCTATAGTAATACATATACATAAATAATAATAAAAAAGAGGGGCAAAGAATCAGTATCATTAGGTCCATTCATCCTTCATTGTCAGCCCCCATTATCCACCCATTCATCCATCCATCCATCCATTTCCATCGACTAGATCTGATCCATCCTATCCATTCGTATATATCCCGATAATGCTGCTCTTGTTCCTTCGTAGATTCGTCGATGTATATATGTATATCTTTGTTAGGGTGCACTTACCATATTGCAAAGGGATGAGTGAAAAAAAGGAAGGAAAGATTTCCCCAATTACAACTCAACAAAGCATTTTGATTATTTTCCCTCCCTCTATTTCAAATCCCGACTCTCTCTCTCTCACACACACAATGCTAAATATCAAATCAAAAAAAACACTTGGAAGTGTTTTAGTCTTTTAAATAACACTTTATAGTATCAAATACTTTTTTGTACCCTTATGTGTCCATCATCTTTTTGATTCTTCCTTTTCCTTACAGTGATCATCACTAAATATCACCACTTGCAAATTTTGAATTCCCGCTTTCCTGGTTATTTAAAGAAAAATTTTACCGCTTTGCTTTTTCTTTCACTTTTTTTTTTTTAATACTTGACACAATATGAAGCGACAAGCGGGTGGAGTCGGCAAATCTGAAAAACAAAAACGTACCAAAAGTTATCATTGTGCAAAGGTAAGACATATTGTTTTAGTAGTGGTGTCTTTTTTATAGTTAGTCAAGTGACTAAAGTTGATCGATTGATTGAATTATGAATAGGACCGTGTGGGTGGAAACAGCCAATTCCATATTCAACCAAATATGAAAGGTATTCTTGTCATGTGTACTCGCACAAGAGAAGCTCGAGCAGTCAAAGAAGCGATTGATCTATTCAACCAGGTATACGATTTAAAAAAAAAAAATAGCACACACATTGATCTAAAACTTTTTGGTTTACTATTGACATTATATTTTTGTAGTATGCCGAACAACTCTACCCTGACGACACTCCAAAAGAACAAGACGATAATGACGACAATGATGATTTGGAAGCATCGATTGCAAAAGAACTGGCCGAATTGAAAGATACCAAGAAAGACAAGGTGGAACGATTCACAAGTATCTCTACCGCCACTGACTGCAGTAAGTTGGGGGAAGGAAGCTGGTGAAAAGATGAAGCTAACGATTGTGTATATAGTGCTCTTTATCAAGACTGGCCCTGGAATTGAACCTTCAAGCTTTGTACATGATCTGTTGATGGATATGGCAGCCAAACAAATCAAGAAAACAAGATACCTTTCTCGCTTTTTACCCGTGCAACAAACATGTATGGCCAACATCCCTGAAATGGAACGTGTCGCCAAACTAGTGGTCTATCCTCAATTCAATACACCAAATGAAGACGGCACAATCACGAAAAAGAAGGTAATGTATAGTCAACGAAACAAAGGAAACACAGATGACTCTATTGCTAACCTTTCTTTTTTTGGTTGGGCGGGGATGATCTTTATATAGTTTGGCGTTGTTCCTCGGTTACGGAACTGTACTGGATTGGATCGAATGGAAGTCATCAAAACTTTTGCTGCTTCGGTTGGAGATGATCATGAAGTGAATTTGGAAGATCCTGATCTGGTGATTCTCGTGGATATTACAAGGGTAAAAAAAAAAAAAGGAAGAAGAATAAAATGTGGGGATAGGCGTAGGATACAACTAAATGAGGAATATACTAACGTCTATTTGACATGATGTTGTCTTTTATCTTTTATCTCTAGACGGTTTGCTCCATGTCAGTGGTAAAGGACTTTGGAAAACTACGAAAATACAACTTGGAAAGCTTGCTCGGACTGAATGATAACTCTGGACCTTCTGAATCAAAACGAAAACCTAACAACAACACCCCTGTTGCTGCTACTGTTGATAATAACACTTCTGATAATACTGACACTACCAATGCTGATACTACCAATGCTGCATAAACGAATCACAGAGGGACGCTGGAAACAAATCTAGTCACTTATAATACATGTAGGATAAACATATTGGTTATAGTTTGAATTGGCATTATCATACCCGTTTGGGAACATTTTAAATAAATAAACTTTGTATGTTAAATGATGTAGACTGTATAGATAATTTGATTGATGCAAAGTGTGACAAAGAAGGGTCACTGTGTGTCGAAAAAAAATCGGAAGGGACTATCGGAAGGGGATGACACAACTACATGTCCGAGAACGGGAAAACAAATCAGACCAGCCGTTGTATCCAACTGATGATGAGGCGGTGTTTCCTCATAAAGTAATAAGCTGTGCTTTACATGGGCCATTTTCATTAAAAAAAGTGACATGCCCTGAACCCGGTCGGTCGGATCGGGATTTCAAATTGACGACGCATATAAAAAAAAAGTTTGGGGAATTTTTCCCGTACAGCCATCTTCTTTCTCTTTCTTAACTATGAAACAAATCGTCGATATCATTGTAAACGGTGCTGGTCCTGTGGGTCTTTTTTTAGCCTATCTTTTAATCAAGGCTGGTCATTCTGTTTATTTACTTGATAAAAAGGACGGTCCTACTGAACAAAGCCGTGCTTTCAACATCACACCACGGAGCCTGGAAATCCTTCAACATTATGGTTTGGCTCATCGTATTCTACAACAAGCTCTAAATATTCGCGGTGCTCTCCTTTATGTCAATGGCTCTAATGTAAGTATGCAAAAAAGAAAAAACCACAAAACAGCAGAATGTTAATGTTTGTCTTTTTCTTTTTAATAGATTGGTGAAACCTTCTTTGAAGAAGTCGATTGTGTCTTTCCTCAACTAACATCATTGGGCCAGTCAAATGTGGAACGTATCTTTATGGAGGAAATTGAAAAACTTCAGGGTAAAATAGAATGGAAAACGGAACTGGTGGGATACGAACAGCTAGGCGATCACGTGGTTGCTCGAGTCAAAAACGGCGACAGCGACACCAAAGAAATCTCTGCCAAGTATATTGTGGGTGCTGATGGCTGTCACTCCAAGGTCCGGAAACAAAATCCTAGTTGGACGTACGAAGGTCACTCTATCAAATCTCAATTTGCCTTGGCTGATTTAGTCCTGGAGGGCCCTGATATCTCTAGAATACGAAATCGACAAGTGGTCTTTTATCATTCAAAAGGTGAATATATATATATATATATAGTAGGGGGAGAGGAAAACATTGACTAACTATCATTTTGGCTCTCGCACATAGGTGGCTGTATCTTGATTCCTTTACCCCATCAAGGTACTGATGATCAAATAACTTTGCGTATGGTGGCTAATCTAGGGTCTTATGAAACAAACGATGGATCAAGAGTGACTCATGGTGTAGATAATCCTCGTGAAGTGCTTACTTTGGACAAGGTCAAGGAACTCATGGACGAACGAATCGTAGGCTTAAAATTGAACATTAAGAAATCTCTTTGGCTTACCTACTTTAATGTCAACGAAAGAATCGCCAATGGTTTCAGGCGGGGTCGGGCCTTTTTGGTTGGAGGTAACAAGTTACAGGAATTGGGTTATTTAATAACATTGACACACTTTTTTTTTTTTTGATAGATGCTGCACATTGTCATTCACCCGCAGGTATGTATAAACCGGTTATGCATTTGGAAAAGATCAAGTGAGCTGAATATTATTAACTAGGCGGTCAAGGTATGAATATTGGCTTTCATGATGGTAAGTGGGGGGGGGAGACAAAGTTGGTTTGGGTATGCGTCTAACATACTTTTTATTGTCGTAGCCGAAAACCTTGCATGGAAACTGTCTTTGGCCTTGAATGGCGAATCGTCGGATCCTGAAAAACTACTTGATTCCTATACAATCGAGGCAAGTACTGGCATTACAAAGTGAATAACCTGCAATTAACTTGATCCTTTTTTTTTAGCGTGAACCTATGGTGAAAGCAGTAATGACCACTGCTGGTACGATGTCAAGAGTACTTTTGGCGGATTCCTATATAATGGGTAAATAACGAAGAGAGGGGGGGGGACGGAAATGGATCTATGATGCAGACACTAATCACTTACTTTCATACATATTAGGAATCATACGCTATCTAGCAATCACAACAGCCTTAAGCATTCCACCCATTCGACGAAACATAGTCAACCGACTTCTTCAGGTAACATCAAACCGAAAATAACAACAAAAAAAGGATCGTCAAAGATGAACACATTTGATTTCTCTATTTTGTCAGATTGACTTTAAATTAGGCGAATCTCCTATTCTTGCAAAATCAGGAACCAATCAACATACACTGATACAACATGGACAGTTTATAAAGGATACCCGGGCCCTACTAAATAAGAATGTGGCTGAAATAGTGGAAAGGAAAACAATCTATCAGATCATGGAACCATTCAGCAACAAACATTTGATCTTTTGGGTAATCACACGACAAACCTGGCAGCATGAACCTGAAACTGAACTCACAAACGCCTTTATAAATGGAATCGCGGGATACAATGCATGTCGTGGCTTGGTATTCCAATCCATCAGTCAATATGGTCAATACAATGATGACAACCTCATAATAAAGGACAAGAAAAAGGTGGATCACTGGATCGATACACATGCCATCTCTTCAACAGATTCTTTATCAAGTAGATTAGGATTCACTACTTATTTAACCTCCACTAAATCCAACACTCCTCCTGCTGCCATGGTGGTACTCCGCCCTGATCGTTATGTAGCTTATAGTAGTTTGGTTAGTAATCTAGTAGAATTAGAACACGCATTTACTTTTTTGAATGGCTATCTTTTACAAAACAAATAAAAAAAACTCGATACTTTACAAAAAATCCATCGCATCTCAGCCTTTTTTCATTCTTTTAGGCAATGGGTTGTTACACCAAAACGAATTTCCATGGGAATCAATCACACCTGATGGTTGTTTTTGCTTGTCTATTAAACATTTTATTATAATATGTAATCATTATATATGCAGTGCCTTCAGAACAGAAGTTACGGATGGCTTGTCATACGTCCTTTTTGTTTGTAGTGTATGAGGACTCGCCTTGAATCATGTGCACAGTTTCAATCCCAGCACATCCAAAAATGTCAAGTAGATCAAGAGTCGCCTTGGTCAAAGTTATTTTTAAATCCAAAAATCTTTTTTTTTTCTTTTTTTGTTTTTCTTTTCGTTTCTTTTTTATCTTGAAAACACAACACACACACACACACACACACACACTATTCCTTTCTCTTTTTATACACAATGTCGTATTCCCAAATGCCTACGATTATTAGGTCATTACCGATGCCTGAAACAACAAGACCTGTCGAAACAATTGGTCAAGGCACAGCAATGGATCCCATTACCAGTATACCAATTACATCACCAACAACGACTCCAAAAACTACGCCACCTGCTGATCCAATCACTACCACTACTACAACGGCTGATCCTGTCACTACTACAACCCCAACAGATCCTCCAACAACGACACCTCCTAATAATGGTAATGGCGGAAACAATAATGGGGGAAATGGAGGGAAACAAACGCCACCCAATAACAACAACAATCCACCTCCACCTCCACCAACTTCAAATGCACCCATTCCAGCGTCAACATGGACCTCCATTCCTATTCCACTGGTTTCAACAAGGACTTCTGGTAATTCCGTCATTGTCGTCACTTCAACAATCTATAGTTCCAAGGCTATTCCGGTCCCAACTTCCAACACAACACCACCACCGACAACTGTTATAAGTCCAGGTATAATTGCGGGTGGGGTCGTGGGCGGCGTGACATTGTTGGCTATTATCTTTGTTTTTGTCTTTTACTGGTCACGGCAACGCATCAACCAACGACAACATCATCTCTCTTTTACAACAACCACAGGTGGTGGTGGCGGATTACAAGAAATGATAATGGCAAAGCCTACTGATTTTTACAACAACAATAACATTAACAGCAACAACAATATGGGTGGGGCAGCAACAACGGGTGGAACTTGGAGTGATTCAGGCAGTTATCGCATGTCAGCAACCCCAACTGTGGCACGACCTTTTGTAGCCCCTCTTGGACCTGGTGGATCTCTTCCTGATGAAGGTAGTTATTACTCACCTCCATTACAACATCAGCAACCACCTTTGGATTACTATGAACAACAAGAAATGTATCCTCCTGCATCTTATCAATACTTGCCTAATCATCCGGTACAATATCCTTCTGAACGACATGTCCCTGACGAATTCACACAACCTTCTTCACCTGGACGGCATGTACCCGACGATCAAACTGGAATTACACGACCACCTGAACGCCATATTCCCCATTTGGTACAAAGATATTCAGTAGATATACCTCATTCAAGAGATGAATAGTGTTATTTTTATCCACACATACGTACACATATGTACACATATTTATATATTACCTTCTTCCCTTTGTGTATTATAATCATATATCAATTAAAACCCCAAGCATTCTTTTATCATTACATCATACTCTTCTTCCTCTTTTTTAATGTCTTTGGGCGGTCATCAATGGTGTGTTTGGACTCTTTTATTATGTAAGTAATATAAATAAAAAAAATGGGGTAGATACTATTATTATTGTATCTCATCTAGGATCTTTTAACATATAGGACGAACCATATGGAAAAGAAACAAAAAAACAAGATCTGCATGAATGGGATGGTGGAATTATGGACAGCAAACGAATCTTCACCGAAAACACCAATACGACCAAGTGTACCAAGATCACTACCTGGAGGAACCACTGGTTTACTTGGAGGTTGCTGCTGAGGAATGCCTGGTGGTATATTTGGCTCACTGTGTTGTCCCATGGGTGGTTTCTCTTGCTGACGGGGCGCCACGGAGGCCAATCCTGGTTTAATGGTGGTGGATGGTCCGGATGGCTTATTGGTGGGTGGGTGAGGTAATGGCGGCGGCGACGATGACGACGGTACGGCAGCTGGTGGAGGAGGATTAATGGCAGCTTGCTTCAAACGTAGCGGTGTTTCTCCTTTTTGTATTGGTGTCTCTTCCTCTGGCATGGTCTTGGTGGGGATCTCTTCTTTGGTAGATGATGATGTCTGGGCTGGATCGGTAGGCATCTCTTCTTCGGCAAGGATTGGATTGGCCGGCGTCTCTATTTCGGCAGATGACGAATGGGTTGGATTGGTGGGCATCTCTTTTTCTTCTTCTTCTTCTTCGGGTACATGTGGAATTGCAACTTTTGTTTGAATATCTGGTGTTTGATAGACAGGCTCCTCTGCCATCTTTTTTGTCTCGATCTCCTCTGGTTGTTGCTCTTCTAAATGAAGAGCCAAAGGATCATTGATTACTTGTTGTTGATACTGGTACTCTGAATAATCCATCTTTTGTCCATAAATCATATCTGGTAGTAGTTTAGATTAGTCTTATTTTTATGTATGTCACTTGTTTAAATAAAGTTATTCTTCCTCCTCCTTTTTTTTTTTTTAATCGCGTACCTTCGCTAGGATCGATTGGAAACGAATAGGCATCAGTGACCATGTCTGGTATGGACATTTTGTAAAGATGCTCAAATAAAAGTCGGATGGATTATGTCTTTTGTCTTTTTTATATGATTGTGAATCATGATGAATATTTACCACGGTGCTTACACTCCCCTTGTTTATTCCTTCGCAGGAAAAAACTCCGGGTTTGGCGGGGTGTGAATTTTTGCATGAATTAAGTGTCAAATCATCCTGGTCACTGGAGCTCGAATTAGGAGTGAGACAGACTTTTATCGTTGAAGTGATGTTTATATGAAATGTAAAAAAAAAAATGTATTATACTCAATATCAAGTATGTTTTCTTTTAACTACCTTGTTAAAGAAAAGGCACCTCGGTTAAAAGAGATCCATAAGCCATGTACGCTCAATGCAAATATCTTTCTCAATCATATTCAAATCCCGATACCCAAACTAGGATTTCGGATCTCCTGAAAGATTTTAAACATACAAAAAAAAAAATGTTGCAGCCACAGTTGTTTAAGCTAAACGACTTGATGGAATGGGGAATTTCATCATATAAATCATATTATCCATATGTTAAGAATACGAATTGCAAGGTATGAATAGTTAGTCAAGGAGCATTTCGATGCTTCTTCTTTAGTAAGTTTCTTCTCTTGGGACAGTAACAACAACAACACTATCCTATCCTCTTTCACCTTGATCTCCCACCTCCTATATATGTATATTCCCTCTTTATCATTAGTATTATATCCTTATTGTATGTATCCATTCGTTTGTGTAGATAAAAATATATTCTGTTGATACCATTCAATCCTACCTTTAAAATTTTTATTTTTTTATTTGATATGTCTAAACCCGCGTTCAAGCTTTTTTTTTTTTTTTTTTTTTTTTTTTTTTTTTTTTTTTTTTTTTTTTGCTTATGTTTTTTTATTTATAGATTATTGTATGGATTGGTGGTAGCTTTGCATATGGACTTTCGGAATTCCTCTTGATTGATATGACTGCTTGCTTCTAAGTGGTAGTAGAGACCTTGCATAG
>JAIWND010000044.1:0-198214 GCA_025330725.1 Chlamydoabsidia padenii | reverse complement strand
AAAAAAATTATCATCTGTTTATCACTTTATACATAGTACTTTTTCGGATATATAAACGGAAAAAGTCTTGGGAACAGTATGTAGTGGAGTGTGTGTCTGTCACCCTAAATACATAAAGACATATATACATGATAGGAATGATGCGGTATAAACATGACATGGCTCGTTATTGGGATCGCATGAGTCGAGTCGATCGCATGAATCGGCATATGAAAAGTGTAGTTTGTCCTGTCGGCGTGAACTTGGTCCCATATGTTTTTTTAAAAAAATAAAAAAAGTGTCAAGGTGGTAATATACATGTATTTTGACTCAAACTTGCACAATACAGTATAGTATGTTTTAGGTATTGTTAAAATGTAAATTTAGAAGTTTCAGACCAATTGAGGTCCACTTACTCGCATTAAGATCTTTTTATACACATCTTTGCCAAATTTGGCTCAGGAACAAAACAAAAAAAAAAAAAAAAGGATCGGAGGGTCGAACTATCCAAATGACTTGGCCTCAAATTTGATTAGTATGGTTTGCATAGCATTAGAGTCATTGAGACACTTTATATTTTGGTCGTGTTTTTTGTTTTTCTGTGTTGATTGCCTTTACAAAAAAGAGATCCACAGCCCCACCCACCGCACACAAACCAGCCACCTCGAATCAAGCAAAGAAATCATTAATTCACATAAAGAAGACAAGAGAAGGGTATTTTTTATTGCAGACATATAAACAAATGGTATAAACAAGTAATGATAATAATAATAATAATAATAATAAAACTAAGGTAAGCGGTTAAAAGAGATAAAAGAGGGTTTTTTTTTTTTCATGAAATGAGAAGGAGTCGAAAAACACAATTGGGCAATCACATCATCTTGATATTTGTGAACCATGTCACCAACGCATTTCCTAAGAGTCAGCATATGTTCAATCAAATCGGGGAGACGGTCACCAAAGTCATATCTGTCCACGGGAATGTAAAAAGTGCCCAGCTTGAATAACCTGTAAAAAAAATGTGTTGTCCAGATCCATCACATAGAGGTTGCATAAGCCAATCGAAGTCAGTCCTTTGTAATGCATGCAATCAATAAAATTATCCATCATGTTGGCCAATTTGAGCAGATTCATATCATCTTTTTCCTTTGTTGGTGGCTTTATCTTCATGATGATCAAGTTAGTGATGTCGTTTTCATCTTTGAGCAAGACTGTGATATCCGCCATCTTCCCACGTAGGCTAGGGTCAAACTTTTTCTTGATGTTTCCAAGTTTGCCAAGGTAGTTGAGCAGCCATGATAGGATCCACCTGATACTTGACAAACGTGTCTTCGTTCATGTTGTCCACCCGCAAACCATCATATTTTTGAGCCAAGTTAGTCAAGAGCATCCTTATAAACTTCTTTGTTGCTGTGATTTCATCCAAAGTAAAGTCATTCAAAGTATCCAAAGCCAAGCTCGTGCTCATTCTTGCAGCCCGCGCAAACTTTTGTACAAAGGTTTTGGTTGATTTCGATAATTCCACAATTGGCTTCATCTTGATCATTGAGAGAGTAATGTGATTCCATTCCTGCCTTGACAAGAAGGCTGGATTTGATTTGTCGATGTTCACCAGAAAGATAAAGTTGAGAGCCATGAGTTTGGTAATAGTCAAACATTGTTGCTGTTCTGCTTTCTTTATAATTCCACATCGGTAGTCCATAAAAATCGAGGAGATATTTCATCCATCCAAGATCCACGCCAAAAACAAAGGATTATCCAATTCTTCAGTATTGACTGTTGATACACCAGGTCCAACGAGGTAATCAAATCTGCTAATGGGATGTTTAAATTGATGGTAACTGCTGCCGCTACTGTTGTCGCTAACGTTGGAATCATCATCAAGCTGGTTTCTTCTTTTCTTGTTCCCATATGCATGTTGCTCTTGTTGTTAGGTTAGTGATATCGGTGCTTGGCCCTGCTGCTGCTGCTGTTGTTGTTGTTGTTGTTGTTGGTGGTGTGAGGGTGGTGGAGGCGGTAAAGGAAAAGCACCAGTGATAGTGTGGTTGGAATTAGTGACAGTATGGTTGATGATGGTATTCGTTGGTTTGTCTGTCGTAACTTCGCTGAAGGCTGATTTGGCTTCTTTCGATGTCATTGCCTAAAGAAAAAAAAAAAAGGTTAGATAACAAGGTAAAATGAGCGCTTTTTTATTATTATTATTGGAGGACGAACTTACCAATACTTTATCAGAAGCATCTAATATGCGTTGCAAATGTTGGCGAGAGAGATTTGCTTTCAGTTTTACCAAAAATAAGTCAGTTTTATACCAGTGAGACAAAGAAAAGAAATCGTGACCCGCTGATATACATAAAAAAAATTAGGAGTCTGAGGATTTCTCACTTGTGATTGGCTAACGCTTTAAAATACAAATTCAAAACCCGCTTACTCTCGCCTTGAATCTTAAGAGAGCTCTACTGCCTCAATGAACAAGTGATGCTAATGACAAAAGTGACCATGTGCATTCCTTAGCCTATTTCCAACAAAGTTTACATAATGGTCAATATACCAAGTCCACTGTATGGAGAAGTATAGCCTCAAGATCGTTTTAACCTGACGTTTGTAAAAAAAAAAGTGACAGAACGAAAATTGACACACAAGATAAAACTTATTTCAAAACCCGCTTACTCTCGCCTTGAATCTTAACAGTGTTCTAATGTCTTAATGAGCAAGTGATTGTCGTGACAAAAACGACCGTGTGCATTCCTTAGCCTATTTCCAACAAACTTTACATAATGACCATTGTACCAAACGAGACCTAAGCTTCACAAAAAAAGCGCGGAGAATTCAACCCCCGCCAGATTTTTCATATCGTGGCGGATCTTTAAAATCCGTGTCGGTCAAGTAAATTTTCATTGGATGGTCCAAAGAAAAACCTATTTTGACTCACAGTCTCCTTCTCTTTATTTTTATTTTTATTTTTATTTTTACAACCATGCAATACTCTAACAATCCTGATTTGCCTTGGGTGGTGCAAAAGTTTGGAGGAACAAGTGTTGGTAAATTCCTAGACAACATTGCTAATCAAGTTGTAAAGTAAGTAAAAGACATTCATCACAACTCATCATGACAACAATGGATGGATTGATTAAACCTTCTTGTAGGGAATATGTCAAACACAATCGACTGGTGGTAGTTTGCTCAGCTCGAAGTGGTGAAAGCAAGCAGAACGGGACAACAAATCGATTGATCCGTGCCGCCAACTATGCGTTACAACCTGGATGTGATGGATTTTGGGAAGAATTGGACGAGATTCGAAAGGAACACACTCAGGTGGCTAATGATATGATTCAAGACGGTACGATTCGAAAGAATTTGGTTGCTGATATCGAACATGATTGCGAAAAACTCACTTCCTTTTTAAAGGCGGCGCAAATCATCAATGAAATTTCTCCTCGGTCTCGCGATATCATTATTGGTGCTGGCGAAAAGCTGTCTTGTCGGATTGTGGCTGCTGTATTACAAGATAGGGTAAGTTATATATATAAGAGAGAGAGAGAGAGAGAACTCACTTTATTGTTTAGGGTATTGATGCTCAATTTGTGTCTTTGGAAAACATCATTGACCGCGAATTCCAAGTCTTGGATCAAGCATTTTATGACTACCTTGCTGAAAAAATGGCCAATGCTGTGTTACAATGTGGTAACAAAGTACCTGTGGTCACTGGTAAGTTTAAAAAAAAAAAAAAAAAAAAAAAAAAAAAAAAAAAAGGAAAGGGAGAAAGAAAAATGTCAACTAATTTTTTTATCTAGGCTTCTTTGGGATCGTACCTGGCAGTTTACTCACTACCGTGGGCAGAGGTTACACAGACCTTTGTGCAGCATTGACAGCGGTCGGACTCGGTGCCGACGAACTCCAAGTATGGAAAGAAGTAGACGGGATCTTTACTGCCGATCCACGTAAAGTCAAATCGGCCCGTCTCTTACCCATCATCACACCAGAAGAAGCGGCGGAATTAACCTATTATGGGTCTGAAGTCATTCACCCTTTTACCATGGAACAAGTCATTCGGTCTCATATCCCAATCCGGATCAAAAATGTTGAAAACCCTACAGGCGCCGGGACCGTAGTTTTCCCGACCGACGCTGTCCATAGCACTCCTCATTCACCCAAACTGTTGGCGGAAAATGGCTACTCTCTAGATTTATCTCGCAAGTACCCTACAGCGGTGACGATCAAGGATGGTGTGATTGTACTGAACGTGCATTCGAATCGGAAAAGTGTCAGTCATGGTTTCTTTGCCAAGATCTTCTCGACGCTCGATCGGTATGGCGTGGTGGTGGATTTGATCTCAACGTCAGAAGTGCATGTGTCCATGGCCCTGGGGGTGGATAGTGCTGACAAGGATTTAGCGCGAGTGATTGAAGGACTCAGGTCGGTGGGTGTCGTCGACGTGTTACAGAATATGGCCATCTTGTCCCTGGTCGGTAAACAAATGAAGAACATGGTGGGGATCGCGGGGTTGATGTTTACTACTCTGGCTTCGGCAGGTGTTAATATCGAAATGATCTCTCAGGGGGCCTCGGAAATCAACATTTCGTGTGTGATTGAAGAGTCTTGTGCTGTCACGGCCATGAATGTCATCCATGATCAACTGCTAAGCAAACGCAGTAAATTGGTACTACCTACTCTAAAAAACCATTTGGAATAGAATAGATCCCCCTTTATTCATCTTTTATAAACAATTTTTAATAGTTTTAATATACTTACTTAATTAATTTACAATGCATACTCATTCTTCTTGTAAATGTTTATTACATTTAAAATAATAAAACTGCACTTGACGTCGGGATTTAAAATAAATGTTTCTAATGGGGGGTGGCGGTTTCTGTTTCTTTCTCTCTTTTTTACTTTTTCTACTTTGAACTTAATAATCCTGTTACATTTACCTTTTTATCTATTATATATATATATTTATTTATTTATCTATCTATTCTTACTATTTATCTAATGAACTATAATGCTTCTAATACAACAAGCATGCCTGATATCCGACCTGGTGTGAATTACGACATTCGTCCTTCAATACCGATTCCACGAACGAAACGTACCAGAGCCAAACGTAGTTGTGATCTTTGTCGTAAAAAGAAAACTCGCTGTGATTCCGATGTCAAGAAACCTTGTACAAGCTGTGCCAATGCTAAAGTGGATTGCAAATTCTTGGTGGAACAAAAGAAACGTGGACCTGCCACTGGGTAAGTCTCAACCATTACATGACTACCTGATAATACTCACACTTCCCCCCCCTTAAAGGTTCTCTACAAAGAAAAACAATTATGTAGAAGCTCTGGAATCTAGATTGAAACGTATGGAAGCATTGGTGGCAACAATGACAGCAGATAAAACGGGATCCACAGATATATCACTTGACACCATGGACTATGATCCGCAAAGTGACGACGATATTGACAACACATATGATAATAGTCGCAGCAGTAGTATTAGCAGTAATACCAGTAATCATCAAATCAATTCTATTGACAACACAACAACGACAGAATGTCACGCATCATCATCGACATCACCACCACAAAGACCGACCATCACCACCAAAGGCAAAGAAAAGGACAAGATGGCTGATCCATGGCTTATTGAAGATTTTGAAGATAATATTATTGGTGGCGGCGACGACAAGCTTACTAACGAACTGGCGTCGAAATTGGATAGAATCACTATTGCGGATTATGAACGGACACGATATATCGGTATGAGCTCAGGTGTACATTTGCTTCACCAGGATCTCTTTTCGACAAACAAACGACATCGGATCAAGGAGTTACCTTCTTGGTTTGTACAAAAGGTGAACGACGATCATGAAGAACACATCCTCATCAAATCTGAAGCTCTTAAATCACCACCTCAAGGTTATTTGGATCGTACTTCGGCTTTTACCAGTCATATTCCTCACATTCGACAGGATCGACTTGACATCTTGATCCAAACGTAAGTTTAATATATATATATAAATCATATGACCCTTCTTTTTTTTAACTCGTCACTTTTTTTTTAAAAAATAGATACTTTACAAAATACCATTCAGTCTGTCCCATTGTTAACAAGATGACCTTTTTGGAACAATACTATTATCAAGACCCCGCCCCATGTGATGAATATCTCCTAAGTGCCATGTGTGCTGTCTGTATGCGAACAATAGGCTTGTTGGACCGAGATGATCTTCCTGTCTGTATTGCTGAACTCACAAAGGACGAATTCTATGAAATGGGCCGTGCTTTCCAAGTCAAGGCCATCAGTATCCTGGAAACGATTTACAAGCGATCTCGTATTAGTTCGGTGCAAACATTGATTCTTTTGACCATGTTTGTGGAACTACCTGAAGGCGATTCAGATGACACAAGTTATTGGTTCAAAACCGGAGTTGCTATAAGAATGGTAACAAGAATGGATAAAAAAAAAAAAAACAATGGTTGGATTGGTATTAATAATCATTGGTTTATATATAGGCACAAGATCTGGGTCTTCACCGTAGCTCTACTGGCTGGCATATACCTGAATGTGAATTGGAATTACGAAGGCGGATTTGGTATGTGACTTACTTGATGGACAGATGGGTAAGAAAGATTAAGAAAAACCTAATCTTTTGTTTATTAATCCTCCTCCTTGTGTCAGGTCGCTGCTGAACTTGGACGACCGGTGACAATTATTGATCAAGACTTTGATGCAGAATTACCATCCGTATATGAAGTGGAATCTTGTCATTACAAGGATTTGTCTGAACGTCCCTTTGTGCCTGATATCATCCTACAAACTTCAATGGACATCAAGAACAAGACATCCATTTATGCACAATTCAATTATGCTATCCGTCTTGGTCAAATCTTTGGTCATGTACTCAGTGGACTTCACTCTCCAAGGTCAATTCATTCTGGTCGGCGAAGTCACTCGTTGGTTCAATTACTCGATCAACGACTGAAGGATTGGAAAATTGGTATCCCTTCTGACATGGTCTATGATAAAGGTGATACACGACGACAATCTGTTAATTCAGGTAACTACATCTTATGGTTCAATTGGGAATTCACACTCACTGACACTCTTTATCTATAGTGTTATTATTCTTGGCCTACAACTGTGTCCTACTTTTATTGTATCGACCTTTTATTACCAATCAAGAATCTGAAGATGTGAACTTTGCATTCAAGGCGCTCAGTACATGTACCGTGGCAGCAAACAATATCTTATCAGCAGCGGAGAACATGGATGTCTTTACAATGTCGTGTATTCCCTGGACCATATCCATTTAGTAAGTGAAAGAGAAAAAGAGAAAGAAAAACGCTGATCTGGGTACTTGCTAACTTTCCCTTTCTCTCTCTTATTTATTAGTTCTATCTTTCAAGCCGCCATCATCTTTTTACATAACGCCAAAGGAAACAACAGTTATGTGGCAGAACAAGGGGCGAGGAATTTACATCGGTGCTCTCAAGTGATTCGGCGCGATCAATGCCTGTCATCTAGTCGTATTGCCATTGTCCTTCAATCCATTGCTGCTTGCTTCTCCGTCGACTTGGAAGATAATCAGCCGACACGACGAAAACGCACCAATTCCAACACCATCATCACACCAACAAGTGGGCAAACAGAAAAACATCCTCGAACTGAATTGGCACTACAATTGACACAAGTGGATGATGATGGAACAACAGCTCCTCTCCCGCAGTATTTACAGCACTTTACAAGCACTCGTCCCGAGGATATGTTTTTATCATCACTCTCCCGGGTCCCGCCAGCGGATGCTATTGTCGATACATCCTACCAACAACCACAATATCTACCATTGTCAGTCGAATCACCACCACCACCCATGCAAGATCAAAAACAGTATGAACAGCAAACAGATATATTGGCATGGAACTTGGAACCACATTCTTTCAATTCAAATTCATCACACCAACAACAAACTTGGCAAGTGGAACCTCAACCACCCTTCCAACAACAGCAGCAGCAACAGCAACAGCAGCAGCAACAACAACCCTTTGATATAACATGTCTCTCATCTGAAGTGCCTCTAAATAACATGCCAAATAGCGTCATTTGGGAAGATTGGGATGCTTTTTTGAAATCAAACTTGAATCAATAGTTTAAATGTAAATAGTATAGTTGTTTAACCTTATTATAATAAAATACTTTCCTTTTTTAAAAACAACAATAAGAACACCTGTCATCCTTTGTATAGTTTTTACTTTCCATTGGTGCACAATGAAAGCTTATATCATGTGATGAGAACTTGATTTGGGCAAAGAGCGGCGAGGCACGGATATCTCACCCAAAAGGGGGACGAATCGCGGGGTTTGAAATGTGGCTGACGGGTATATTTCAGGGACGATCTTTTTTTTGAAAAAAAAAAATTGGACAGGTTAGATGATACATCGTTCCATATCCTCTTCATCTTGGAATGCCATGACATAGTCAAGTTGAAAAGAGGGACTCGAGAAAGAAAGTAAAAAGCCACAAGCCTTTTCATGCATGAGGTTATATAAAAATAAACACAAAAAAAAAAAAAAAAAATGGTGGAACATTCTTTCATGTATCCTTGTTTGATCACATTCTTTTATAAAGCTTGGGCTTTGTTGTGGCACGAGGAAAAAAATGAATACGCCAACTGGGATCAATAAAGAATAGGGGGTATTGCTTTATACGTACATGCATAATAGATCGGGAAAGGTACTGGTCGTCTTTTTTTTGGTGTCACCATAAGAGAGTGTCGATATTTTAAACGCCGACATCACTGTTTGATATATTGGGTTAAAAAGCCCAATTTTCTTCTTCTCTCTCTTTCTTTACACTCCTCGAAGGTCAATCTATTAACAAAATTCTCGTCATTAACGAATCTCCTGTTTTCTCTTCTACAGCCGTAAGTCTATATAGAAAAAAGAAAAGAAGAAACATTAACTCTTTACTCTCTCTCATAGTCTTCTGGCAAACCATGGTTTCAAGATCAAGAACACCATAAACTTCATGCCCACATTCTTGCCATTGAAGATGAAGCTGGTGTTGAAGGTCTTGTCAATACTCTCAAGGAACTGGTGATTCATACCACACAAGGCAAGAGTGATAAAGACGGTAAAAAGACACGGTCCCTTTTACAACTGGCTACTCAATCAAGTCAACCGACTGGTGCCGAATGGGTGGCTCAGGCTCTAGTGAAGAATCTCAAAAGTATTTTTGGCATCACTCCTCAACGTACCAAGGCTATCAAGGAAGCACTTCATTTACCCTTCTCTCAAAAACGGGTACTTATGCGTGGTTTGGTGGAAAGGTATATATATCTGGATTTGAAAAATAGGTTTCATATTAACGCCCTTTTTTATTAGACTTTTAGGGGAACATGCTTTGGTGAATGACCGTACGAATACCTTTGAAGCGGTGATGCTTATTCTTGGTAATCTGGGTCCTGATCAACAAGATTTGGCGGTTGAAATCACTCAACCTTTGATTAAACTATATGAAGTAAGTCTTGACTAGTTTTGTTTTTTTTGGGGGGGGGATGCTCTTCTAACACATATATACCTTTGAGAATAGGATGACTTTAAAAAGCCTTTTATCAATTATGTGGGTCATAATTTCCGTACAGCTGATGGAAGTTACAACAGTATCTGTTTCCCTGATGTGGTAAATCTCACTCTCACTCTCACTCCATTCCCTTCTTTTACTAACACACCTATATCTAGGGTAAAGCAGGAAGTAACTATGTCCGGTCCGTTGTAACACAATCTCCCGTCAATAACAACCTTCCACCTCCTCATATTGTGTTTGAACGTCTTTTAAAACGACCTGAAGGTCAATTCACCCCACACCAAAGTGGTGTCAACATGTTTTTGTTTTATTTGGCCATCATCATCACTCACGATATCTTTTACACCGACCCCAAGGATCCCAAACGAAACTTGACAACTAGTTACCTTGATTTGTAAATATAAAATTCCAAGGGATGGGAAAAAAAAAACCAACTAACCAACATGTTTGTAGATCTTCTTTATATGGGTACAACCGAAAAGATCAAGAGTCTGTACGTCAAATGAAGAATGGGTTATTGAAGAATGATCAATGGTTTGACAAGCGACTCGTCATTCAGCCTCCAGGTAACACACTCAAATCTTAAAATTCGGTATGTACTCCTTTTTAATTGATGCTTATTTTTTAATTTTTTTTATAGGTGTCGCTGCTTTATTGATATTATTCTCTCGTAATCACAATTACATTGCGAAACGATTGTTGGAAATCAATGAAAATGGTCGGTTCTCCTATGGCCCTGGCAAGAATCTCGCTACTGAACAAGATTTGGATGAGGAATTATTCCAAACTGCTCGATTGGTTAACACTGGATGGTAAAAGATAAATACAATACATATATATATATATATATATATATATACATATTGACTCGTCTTCTTCTTTTTTTTTAGTTTTTCCAATGTGGTGGTGCATGATTATATTCGAACGATTCTCGGTACTTCTCAAAACTCTGCCTTTTTCTTGGATCCCTTCAAAACACCTGCCTATCCCGTTTATGGTAATCAAGTATCTATTGAATTCAACATTATCTATCGCTGGCATGCGGCTATTGGGAAACAAGATGAAGAATGGTTGAACACGGTGATGGAGACCTTGGGACCTCATTTACGTTACAAGACAAACAACTCGGCACAGACATCTGCTCAAGCCTTCCCACCTGTGCCGCAACAGCAACCTTATCAAGAACAACAACAACAACAATATAACAACCCTGGTGATGGAAATCCTGCTGGCACTGATCAAGGTATATTTGATCGTTTGATTCCCTTATTTAATGAACATTTCGCCCATGCTACTGCCGAAGAATTGGAAAAGGGGTTGCCTTTGGCTGGTGCTCATCGAGATGTCAACACCGGGGACTTTGGTAATGCTGATTTGGCCAATTTGTTGCGTCGCGGTTATGAACAAGTCGCCTCTGAAGTCGGGTAAGTAAAAAGGGGAGAGAGAAAAAGTAGAAAACATTTGACAACTCACCTGAATTGTTTGATCAGAAATGGATTGGCTACACCTGCCGCTTTAGCACCGATCGAAATAGCTGGGATCATGCAGGCGCGAAATCTTCGTTGTTGTTACTTTAATGAATTCCGTCGATTCCTCAAATTAGTACCTATGGGAACATTTGAAGATTTTAGTGAAAAGGTAGAAGTCCAAGAAGCGCTTAAGGAACTGTATGGTACTCCGGATAAGGTGGAATTGTATGCGGGATTGATGGTGGAACGAAGCAAGGTCACTGGTCTTCGTTTACCATACACCATGGGTCGGGCTATCCTGAGTGATGCCGTGAATCTCTTACGAAATGGTAAAATATATGGATTATGTGTGTGTGTCTGTGTTTTAACTCTTTTTCTCCTTTTATTTAGATCGTATCAATACACAAGAAATGACACCAAGTAATCTCACTAATTGGGGTCATGAATTCATTCAAGGTGAAAAAAGCCAACATGGTCGTATCTTCCCCAAGTTGATTCAACTTCACCTTAAACAAGAGGGGGGTGTGCCTGCCTTTACCGAAGAAGAACTCAACAACCTCTTTACGGTGCCTCAACAACTACAAAGATCTCCTAGTAAATAGTCCCCCCGCCCCTTACCATATCTTTTTTTTTTTTTTAACAAAGACTAATATAAATAAATAAATAAAAACTGTCATACCATCATTGTCTTGTTTATATATGTGTCTTACTGGCTGCATTAATAGGTTTTTATTACTATTCTGACGAGAGTTTGAATGCACGTCTGCATTTAAAACTACAATACTTAGTATGTACTTGTAAAAGAGGAACTAGGGAATAAAAGATTCATGTATAAAGGTTATCTTATCATATCGTATCACATTTCAAAGTACCAAGATAGGGGTTTAAAAAGGGGCAAGACATGGGACATGTTCTATTGATATCCTACTGTATGTTATGCCTCATCTCATACATCATTAAATCATAGATGTGAAACTCCGGTTTCCATCATACAAATAAATTATTCGTCTTCCTTTTGATCACTTACTTGGACATGGCGGCTCGAATGTATCAATTACCTTGCTCCTCAAATCTTTAATGGGGTTACTGAAGAGAGCAAATTGTCACCATACATAATGCCTTTGACTTATTTTAACAAGGTGAACCGGTCGCATCAAACATGACTTTCCCCGTCTGTTGGACTTGATAGGCGCTCTTTTATTCCCTCTCTTTGGTTGTAAAGGATAGGGGGACTACACAAAGTAATGGTTTTGGTGGTCAAAACGGTAGCTCATACCGGATGGAACTATTGAAGATGAACAAGAATCGCAGGGGGGTGAAGCAAACTGACCTGGTAATGGGTGTGGACACATCTTTCTTCTGGCTGGGGGGGGGAGGTAAAACAAACAAACAATAGAAAAGAAGGGTGTGAGGGTGTTATATACTGTTGCCTCTGGGTCAACACCTTCTCAAGACTCTGATACTGATACTCTTGTTTTTTCTCTCTTCTTGTATACTCAGGTGGAACAGTAGCAAACACAGGAGGCAGCAACTAGGGCGATTCATCGTCTGTATTGATGTCTTTGGCGACGAATCTGCTCATCAGACGATGCCGCTTACAGGTGTATCTTTGACGTACAGCTACTACATACCTTTGACGAATAGATTCAATCGGATGGGGCGGGTTACAGTTAGCAATCAGCTTTTACCTTCAAGAACATCCTATTGACATTCGGCCTCGGTGGATCTGGAAATGGCAACATGATCAAGTAAACATTCCTTTATTCAGTAGGATCAGACAAGAGGAAAGAAACGGGTGACTCTCTCTCTCTCTCTCTTTAACACTAGATTGGACGATGAACAAAGTGGTGATATCGGCTCTCTGGTGGCTTTATTTATCTCTCTACCCTCTTCACACATAGCTTAGTAACCTTTTTTACATAGGCTCAGTATAGAAATGATTGTTGTATTACACTAAATGTATGTAATAAACTTTTTTTATCGATTATCACAACGTTTTATTTTGTACAGTTAGCGCCAGTGGGTATCGCCTATCGAGAATTAGATTGACTAGTGTTGACAGTGACCATAGTGTTTTCACGCATGCGTTTTCATAAATATTTAAACGACCGAATACAGAGTAAATAATCTTGATGCACCGATCAAAATAGGGATATGGAGGTGAAAACAAACCCCCTCTTTTACAGTATCGCAAAAGTTCGCCAGTAATCTTATGGTGCTGTAAAAGTTTTTCACCTCCATAACCCTATTTTGATCGGTGCATTAAGATTATTTACTTTGTATTCGGTGGTTAAACGTTTGTCACCAGGCCATATTTGAATATATTCAAAACTATCATTTGGTCTTGGGAAATGCTAGGCGCACGGAATTTTGGAAGAGCTCTACTCGCTCAATGGTTAACTGATGCTAATGATTAAAGTGGCGATGTGGATACTATTGCATATTTCCAACATACTTTACCGCAAAAGCCAAGTTCCAAGACCCTTGCGTCAGTATGTTCAGGCTTGCGATGAAGATTATTTTTATTTTTTTCTGCATAGACAAGGAAACACCATTTTCAAATGCCGAACACCAAATTTCTGTGTACCTAGGCCTAGCAATTCCCTTTGTCTTTCTCTCACTTCCCTCTTCTCCATTTGGTCATTATACTTTAGACATTAGTTTACTCTCTTTTTATTGGTATTATTCTTTTCATCCTTTTTATACATTATCTTCTTCTTACTAGTATAAATAGCCTTATTATTTTACTCAATAAAGAGCTTGTCTTACTTTTATCTAACAACTCCATTTTATTGTCTATTGACTTGTCGCTTCGTCGTTTTTGATACTTGATATATTGGCTCCGAAAGGTGTTGGCGTTCTTGTAGTTCAACAAGCCAGCTTCGGTGCCTTCTTTCAGGCACGCGACCCAATCCATCTTGTTGAGCCCTTGATCAACTCTAGCTTGCTTAAAGTTGTTGACAAATTCTATTGCTTGTACATATCGTCCGTTGTCGAATCTGTTGCTGGATGAGGAACCGGTCGCCTCTTCGCTTCAGTTCATCGTTTCTTTTCTTGGCATCGTTGATAGCTTCGATCAACACGTCAGGCGATCCCGCGGTACTTGTTAATGACAATAGCTTTTCATATTCCCGTTCTTGAGCTAACGGAAGGAGCATTATGGCGTATGTTTTCTGCCTGTCTTTATTTTCCAACGCCAAGGTGTACAGTTGTTGCGTGGTAGGGTCGTCGGGGACCCTACGATTCTCAATAGCGAGAGCACATTCCACGAGGCAATGGCTCAGCGTGGCGAATGGTGTTGTCAAGTTGGCTTCGGCAAGGCTCTCCTTTGACACCGTGAAGCAACCCTGTGCCCAAGAATCACATAGAAAGCCAAACACACCACGAAAGCTGCTTTCGGTGGTGGTGGGGTTTATTCATGTAGGCATCCGTGCCGTTGACGCATATGATCAGAATGATCGGACCCACTTTATAACGATTGCGGGCTTGGAGACAGTAGCTGTTTGCCCGTTTCATGAATACCTTGTTAGTGGTGTTCTGAACTTCGACAATGGGGGGGATCCAATGCAGACGATTATGGTTCCAATACTACATCGGACCGAGAAACATCAATTCATTCGGTGTTGCCGATAAAGTGATCGTCATTTGCGCCCGTTAAAGTCATGGCTATGTGGTTAACCACTATGTGATTGTCAAATGCTGGGTTAGAGAGGACCTTTGGTTTAGAATCGGCGTAGAAGCTAGGAGAGAACATTGGTAGATTGGTTTTATATAAGAGTTGAGAAGAATCAAGAAGAAGGGGGATAGTAAAAGAGCAAAGTGAAGAAGAGGGTTGAAAAGTTGTCAGCAAACAATCAAAGAAAGTAGGATATTCATACTGTAATGTGAATCGATATTGATCTAACCTACTTTATCTGATATGTGTTTTTATGTCGATCTCTGGTATCAAGTGACGATGATACTGGTTATGTTGAAACACAAGACCATGGCCATGATCTCGACGAACTAACAACAAATATGAGGTTTCTCTCCGGTAAGAAAAAAAAAGTACTGATTGATGTGGATGTAAATGAATACTAATCTTTTGTTTTATTGGTCCATGGTGAGTGGAGGCCATGACAAGTAAAAAAAAAAAAGGAGCTGACTGATGTCTATATGAGCGCATCATTACATTCAATACCAATTCCATATATATTATCTTTAATAAAATCATCTTTTTTATTATTTTCTCTTTTATTGATTGTCGCCTTTTATCTTTTTTCTTTATACTTTATTTGGCTTTACCCTGAGTGGTGGTAGTGCTCTGTTTAACGTGTCAGGTTGATATGGATTAAACTCACTGTAACCTACCATCCGTCATCTCATAATCAGATTCCTATCATTAGGCACTAAATAGGTTAAAGGGCTATTGATAGGCTATTGAAGCTATCATAGTTAAACTATATAAAATTATAGTCTTATGTATTATATGAACTTTTTATGTACAAATCTAATGAAACAGGTCTACATTTAGGTGTTTTATATAAACAGACTATTTCATAGAGGTTTTATGCGATCAAATACAGTATCAAAGTCGAATGTAATATGACGAGTTTTTAATTGAGTGTTTAGTTTTATAGGTATAATATAAAACTATGGGTATACTATACTACATCTAAACTATTCATTGGTTCCAAAAAGATTATATGTGCTCACCATCCTTCATAGTGTCAAAGGTGGCGCCATAGTTCACTTGACACTTTTAAACTTGTAAACTTGCCATAATGTTCAAATTCCGATTTGTCAAAAAATTCGTGTATGCCTTTGTAGTCCTTGATAAAAACATTATCTTTGATTTACTAACCTTTGTTGGTGACACAAATCGGGTTGCAAAAGACATGAGGACACCATCTGTTTAATGTTATCCCTTTACAAGTTTTTTTTAAAAAAAACAAAGTAAAGGCTTTATTAATTTTTGTCAAGGAGGGTAAGTATGGAGGAGAAGTTATTATAAAAAAGTATATGTGTGTAATAGGAGAGAAAAGCGTTAATAACTAAACTAACCATGTTACAAGTATGTATATTATATAATTGTAAAAAAAAGGAGAGAGATTAATGTTTTTGAGATTGGACCCTATTGGAGAGAAACGTGAGTCATCATATCTAAATAAGTGCTCCACTACTTACATTTGATCAATTTCGTTCTTGTAAAGTTTATTGATTTCATTTCGCTTGAGTTTCTGAGCAGCCGTGAGCACACCCTAGGAAAAAAAAAAAAAAAAAAAAAAAAAAAAAAGTCAAATGAGTCAATCGACTATAAAAAGTTGAGGGGGTTCATTATTTACCATTTCAGTTGTCCACAAGTCCTTGCAAATCCATACATCAGCAATTATTTCGGATCCCACCAGTCCAGATTGTTTGCCCTGCTCTTGCAAGATCGACAATACCTTTTGTCTAGCCGCTGTTGATGCGCACAAGACACCCCAATCATCTGTTTCTTCTTCTTCTTCCATGAGAGACTGTAATTGTTTTTCGACAGGCACCACCAACGCGACAGGTTTAGGACACAACGAATCGGCATAGACACACATGTTTTCCACCAATACTGAGGACTTGTATCTCTAATAATAATCCATTATGAGCAACCTACTGGATCTTATCCCTCCTTTTACTTACTGATTCCAGTTTTTCCAATGCAATGTATTCACCATTACTGAGTTTGGTTATGTTTTTTATCCGGTCGATGATATTTAGTGATCCATTATCGTTCCATTCTCCTACATTGTTTTCAACATGTAAGTGGTATCAAAAAAGAGGATCCAATGGGGGGGGTTACCTATATCACCAGTTTTTAGCCATCCATCTGAAGTGAATGTTTCCTTGGTCAGTTCTTCTTGTTTAAAGTATCCGGATGTCAAAGATGGACCACGAATCCAGACTTCACCTTGAGGTTTGGGCTTGTTGGTAGCAAAGTAGCCTGCTTCAGGGACATCGACCAGTTTCACTTCGATACATGGCACAGGAGCACCGACAACCCCATAAGTAAAGTGATCCTATAAGGTATCAAGTTGGGTTAAGTACATGTTAGAGTGTAAAAAGGCAAGGATCGACTTACAGGGGATACAATAGAGCACATACTGGTATTTATACATAAAAGAGGGTGAGTTGATGTGGAATGACTGTTTTCAATGTCCGACTTACCCGCAACCTAAAATGCATGAATGTCACCAAGGGGTAAAAAAAAAAACCACGACAACCGTTAAATCATGTTCTGGTATTATTATTTTTCCCGTGATACCTACTTTCTGTCCTATAATATTAATAATAATAAAATGAGTATTCGAGTCCATCCAAATAAAAACAGAGACAGACTTACATTCCATAACCAGCCATGATGGGACAAAGAGCCAGAGATAAAAACCGTTGAGTCTCCACCGACAAGGGAGCACCACCAGACAAACCATACCTGAGATTTCCACCCAATTGCTTCTTGACATTTTCAAATACCACCTTGTTGATGATACCTGTTGGCAGCCAGTACCCATCGACCATTTCCTTCAAGTTCAAAGCAGCATGAAAGATACTTTCCACCCTGGGACCCCGTTGTGCCACCTTGGCCAAGATTGTCTTTTTGATGGTTTCCCACACTTGAGGCACACCTGTCATGATGGTAGGACCAAATTCTTGAAGATCACCTTTACAGTTACGTACCGAGGCATCAGTGAGAGTGCGAATAGAACCATAGCCAAGAGTGAGACCAAGGAAGATACAGACAGATTGGACGAGAAATTCAAGGATATGACTAAGTGGGAGGTAAGCCATCATTGTATCACCGGGTTTTTGCAAATGGCTCAACATGAGAGATGTACCGGCAACTAACAAGAATCAAAACAAAGTTAGTTTAGGCCAAGTGGTGTATGGGATCGGAATGTTTTTTTTACCTGCTGCAATGACATTTCCATGGGTAAGTTGGACACCTTTTGGGTTCCCTGTTGATCCAGAAGTATACATGATGAGTGACAAGTCAGTGGGAGTTGGTTTCACGGTAGGTGAAGGATTGGCGATTCCCAAATGTAGCAAGTCGTCATAAGAGATCACATGTTTGATATTATCAAAGGTCCTTTCTAGTCGTTCCAGTTGATGATGATTGGCATCACCTCGATAAATAATGGTTTGTATAGCAGGACAATGAGGCAAGATTTGTTCCAATGTGGTCAATTGATCCCCATTGACAAAACAACCCTTGGCCTCCGTTTCGTTGATGGAGTGTTGTAATCCTTCTTTTCCCAAAGTATCATATGCAGTGGCGACAGTAATCGATTGAGAGAATGCACCTATTAAAAAAGGAAGAAGAAAAGTGTTCATTTCTCTCCCTATAGATGCCCCCTCCCCCTTGTTATTACTTACCGTGCACCAAAAACATCCATTCGACACTATACATTTTTCAATTAAAACCCCCAATTTAGTTTTTCTATTTTTTATTTATTTAGTCTGCTGACAGACAATATTATGCTTACCTTGTTGAGGCAAAGAAATGAAGCTTGTCATTTTTACCCAAACCCAATTGTTTTAGTCCTGCCCCAAGAGCGATAGTCTTTTCCAAAGCTTGTTGATAAGTGTAATAATGATACCCAGACAGTTGGAAGAAGGTCCACCTTTTCTTTTCCGTCACCAGTTCACCATTCACCTTGGTCGTTACTTCCTTCTCTTCCTGGAAAGTATGTTCCAACTGTCGATAACCAAAGCCATTCCTATCAGGATAAGTGTTTGCGCTATACAGCAACAGGTCGTGTAAGGTGGCAACGTCCGGAGCTGGTGTAGAGACAAGGTTATGAGGTGAGATCACTGAGCGCCGAGTTTCTGTTTCACCAGGTTTTGCATCTGCTACTTTTGTTGAAAGATAGTGAGTCATTGTTATTGTTGTAGGCTGTTCCAATGTTCTTGTTTTCCAATGGGGGAGGGCTGTATAAAGTAAATGTATGTGATGGAAAAGGAGAAAAGAACAGAAGGTTTCTATTTTCGCCCAAAATATATGTTTTATTATTTCAATCCCCGACAATTTGTCTCTCTGTGTGACATAGTAAAGGTCAATGTACCCTCTCATTCACTGAATGATAGATGAAAATGATCATTTCAATGTTAATATTCATCAAAGAAAAAAGAGGAGAGATACCGCATATTAGCACTCCTTGTCATATGTGTGCCATCGCCCAAACCTACTTATAAGGAGAGGACTAGTAGTATTATACACTGGAAATAATACATATCTTGGTTTATTCTTTCTATTCAATGGCCATTGTATATTGCACTCATGTTTCGGAATACTCCCGGTAGTGTGCGAAGGAACATAATACGCGGTGATTCAATTTTGACACCGCCCGGCTCCTACCTTTTTTTTTTTTATCTTTCCCTTCTTTTCCCCTCCTTTTTTTTCCCCCTTCATTCATTTGCTTTGCCATTTAAATCGAAAAAAAACAATTCCCACCTCCCATGACCACCTATGCACTAGAAAAGGTGCTTGAATATGCATATTTTAATGGTTATAATTGTATACAGGTATGCGACATCTTTTTTATTGATGTTTTTTGTTTATTACTCACTCTCTTTTCACTTTCTATTAGTGGGAACAGCCAATTAGACAATGCTTGGAACAATCGGATCAAGACTCAAGCCCGGCTCTTTGTGGTAACTGGTGACTCAACCCTATACTAATGGTAACTAAAAATCTGTTTTTTTTTTTTTCTTCTTCTTTTGACTTTTGTAGACCTTTTGTTGAAACACTTCTTTTCGACATCACGGACCCACAGCATGTTGATAGAATCATACATGACGTTTGCCTTGACGGGTGGCTCTACTAAAGGACTTGATATTGGAGACACTCTGATTCAAGGAAAGCTATTTGTATCTCGTTTGGTCAACAGGGATATCAGGTTTGCCAGTAACCCCAAGTATACCTATCAATGGACCTGTCTCCTTAGACTTTTACCTTCTTTGCTGGTGGACGTGGACGGGGACCGAAAGGAACACTTGACTCTGGCACCCATGTTAGCTCGACTCTTGATCATTCTATCTCACCTTGTTGCCGTGGGTCTCTATCAAAAGGCATCTCCTAATGACAATGACGAAGAAGAAACAACAACCAAGCAGGATTCGTCACACATGTCCTTAACGAATAATACAACTCAACTAGCCATGGTTTCTCAATCGACATTGGATCTTGATGCGACTTTGGATGCGACTCTAATCGACGATGTAAAACTCGCCCGAGCAAATGTACCTGTAGCAGCAACAACCAATGTGGACACTCTTCTTCAGCAAGACCCTTTACAGCATCCATTGGAGCGAAGAAACAGTCTGGAATGGGAAAACGCCGTTTCTGCCGCCAAACTCATTATTGATTTGATCGAAAAAAAGGGTCTCAAGCGCATCATTGAAAAGTATAATCAAGGTCACATTGGTGGTGAACATGAACACTCGGATACAAATGGTAAGCAGAAAATGGGGGGGGGGAAAGGAAGGAGTGGTTAAACTCACCTCTCTTTTTCTTTCTTTTTATTACTAGATCCCTGGGTAACCTGTCATAGTATTCTTATGCCTAGTAAATCAACATCCGTCTTATCAAAACCAACCACATTATCAACAGCGGACACTCACAATGTATATATCCAGAAACTGTTACTCTTGATTGAACGTTTGACTGACCGGGATTTGGAACGACGATTGGCTGTACATATGAAATACCACGAATTGGAAGACGAAGGGACAGCAAGAGCAATGCCAAGTGCTGGATTGATGGGATTGGTCTATCATATGGTGCAAATATGTCCTACTTTGGATGATAATGAACTTGTTAATCGACTGGTCAAATTACAAGCCATCAAGGTAAGGAATGGGTAAGAGATCTAAAGGCCGGGATTCATATCCTCTTTACTATTTTTTTTTTAGGGATCATTCGATGAATCATTCTACTTGGAACTATGGTTTGCTGCTCTCACTGGGTTACGTGAAGCTTCCCTCAGTACAAGCTGTCAAAACATTACACCATCCGGTCAACATGACAATCAAACGAACAACAAAAACTGTAATACAACTGTAGCAACAAATCGTTTACTTTGGAAGAATTTGGTTTTGGTCAAGGTAAAATATGGATTAATATGATGAGAAATAGTAACCTTTTTTTTATATATATTATTCGTCTTGGTCGGTCTAGTTACCCCATTTGATCCACCGTTTTCAAGAACGAAAGGAAAAAGAAGAGTTGACCCGACATAGTCTGAAACGCGATTTATACCGAAAATCACCACAATCACGAAAGGACGATGAAGTAAGTTGACACTGTCTCTTGTTCATTCTTTTCTAACCTCATTGTTTTAGTCTAATGCAATAGAGTCATCCTTGATAGAGCTTAAAACATTCACTGGCCTTTTGAATGCATGTAATCCACCAGCCTGTTGTCCTGAATTCTATGTCCCTTCCTCAAAATCCACAAACTTGGTCAATCGATTTGCTTTTGGTGAACAACAACAACATATGATCGATGATTACGACACTTTTACCGATTTTAATACACCGGCTTTTATCAAGGCCATCCAGTCTATCAGCACAAACGACATTTTTACCGATATTATACACAGCTGCCAACCTTACCATTTCCTGAGTGGTAATAAAATCAGGGACAATGTCAAACTCGACGATGAATCAAAATTTGAACAGGACAATTCTTGTGATGATGTGCCGGATTGTGGTGGTGACGACGATAAAATGGATGTGGATCGACAAACTGACATGGATAATGCAATAACAGAAATTGATCAGGTAAATAAAGAGAAAGGGGTTACAAAACTTTTTGATTGACAAGATCCTCTTTTTTACAAATAGAATATAAACCAACGTATGAATGCAATCCAGTCAAATGCAACAAAGGCTTCGATTATGGAACTGATCCACATTGGTCTTATATCCTTGACACACTGGCGAAAAATAGTGGAATTCTTACTCATGGTAGGATGAAAACAAAGCTTGAAATGAAAAGTATTAATATAACCTCTATTACTCTAGTTATTACATGACAAGGCTCAAGCAGGTGATGTTCGCACTTTGTATAGATTTTGTGGTGCTCTTAATGACTGTCCAGCAGCCATCGATCTCATCCTTCAAATGCACTCTCCAACTGTCTTATTGAGTCCTCTAGAAATGATTTGTAACGAATGGAATCCTTCTGATGACTATATGGATGTGGATGACGGTGCCAGTGGAAGCAATGATCATGATGACGATGATTATATGGATGGTATTCAAAATTGGTATCACAAGTTTGGAAATATTTGGATTTTTGTCCTTGTTGTAGCAAGCAAATTCGATGTAAGTTGTCCTTTTGATGATCATTTGAAGAAAATCATGTAACTAAAACTGTTTTCTTTTATTTTAGATCACCAGTGTCATTGACACTATATTCAAGGAAAAGAATGGATTATGCTATCAATTCTTCGTCACAGGACCTATTATCTATGGTGTACATGCTCATGATCAAGAAATGGAACATCTTGTTGGGCAATGGTTATCTGCAATGGGTGGGGATGGTATTTCTGATGATCTTCTTCGGTAAAAAAAAACAACATTGATCTGTTATGACATAGGCACTCACTAAAACTAACCAACCTTTTTTTTTAGAACAACCAAGCTACAAATGTTACTACGAGGAACACCAACCATCATCGACCGTCTCCTTTGTATTTATGACGCTGGACGTATTGAAACTGAAACATTTAATGGTGTACTATCCTACTTTCGGAAACGATTCTTACATTTTGTACTTGTACCTGGTGTCATCCATGTCCTTTGTGATGAATTATTGAACCGGAATGCATCATCAGCGTTAACCTGTCTGACCCATCTAGTCTCGGCCCTGCCTGATACCCTCATTCACCTCTGTGCCAGCACTGTGCTTGGATCCTTGGGGGTATGGAAGGAATCTCAACAACAATACAAAAAGCTACGTGTCCCAACATCCAAAGATCAAGATCAAGATCAAGAAATCACCCGCCTCGAACAATGCTTCATCACCACACTCGACGTGGGTATGAACAACAAGCAGCCCATGATAGGCGTGAACCGGCGGACTCTGATGGAGAAATCTCGGGAAATGTTTAGATATATTGTGAAAAGTGGACGGTCGATGTACATGAATAATGTGGATGGGGACGCAAGAAATTTATGGGCAGTTAATGGGAAATGGCCTCAACAAGTGGTATCTCATTATCTGGATTTGGTCATGTTTCAGTCGGCGCTTAAAATGCACGGTGCTCGATGGTTTATTTGCATGATTGTTGACGAGGTGTTGGAAGCGGGTAAAAGTGGTGGAGCCGTACGCGCAGGTAACAATCAAATATATATATATATATATATATATATATATATATATATCTTGCTGATTTTTTTTTTTTTTTTTACGTAGCTGAATTGGGGTCTTGTTTACTGACGACACCACTGATATATAATACGTCCAGCACAAGTGCTTGCCTAGCCATGCTTCGGTGTCTGTTACAAGATGTCATCCCTTCGTCTATCAAGGATTGCTCCACCAAGAACACATCCTTCTTTCAGGGTCAAACCGTGGGTGTTTTTGTCAGTGATTGTTTGGTCCTCATGTATCAAGAACCAAACGACACCATCGACACATTGGGTTGCGACTTTTTTGATGCCTTGGTGATTGATCGGGTCCGTGGAGGTGAGGTACCCCAGTTGGTGGTGCCTCGACCAAGTAAAGACGGATCTAGATTTGGCGTTTGGGATGAAGAGGTGGTGAATAGTCCTGTATGGCGTGGGTTCGTGAAAGGTCTCATGAGTAATCCTTTTATCAAGGAAATGTGGCCGAACGCATACGCATCATGATGTATAGAAACTTCCCCCTTTTAGTATATAGACTTGCCCCCGTTATTACTTTGGTTATCTTTTATGTGTTTGAAAAAAAATTGTATTCTCTTTTTTACCATTCTTTCAAATAATGTTGTCTTGATTGTCTCCTTTTTTTTTTTTTAAGATGATCATCACAGATTTTGTCTTGGGGTCGCTATGGTGACTCGATGCGGGGCTTTTACAATGTGTCGGGGACCGACATCGATATTCCATGAAAAATTGCATTTCCTCTCTTTCCCTTCCTTGCACTTTTTTTTTTATATATATATATAATGACCCTCCCTACTTATTTGGATATCATTCATTTTAATGATGTCTATCATGTTGCTCCTGGTAAAGATGAGCCTGTAGGTGGTGCATCTCGGTTTGCGGCGGCGATAAAGTCCACGACGGCCCAAGATCCTTTGGTCCTTTTCTCAGGTGATGTGTTTGGACCATCCATTGAAGGCTCAGTCACCCGCGGGGCTCACATGTAAAAAAGTATTGCCTTGCTATAAAGACATATTAACTCTTTTATATATATATATATATATATATATATATATATATAGGACGGATGTTTTGAATGCATTATCGATAAATGTGGCATGTGTAGGAAATCATGACTTTGATTTTGGTTTGCCTCAACTACGAAAATTGTTACATCAGTGTCAATTTCCTTGGTTGATATCTAATGTATTATATCAAGATGGTCAACCTCCTTCCCCTTTGACGCGGTGGCATGTGCTGAACCATCATGGTTTGAAGATTGGGGTGATTGGCTTGGTGGAAAAGTAAGTTATCTAAAAGTGATAGGTAGTCGAAACTAACCTCTCTTTTTTTTTTTTTTACTAGGGAATGGATTCAAACGATCCCATCGTAAGTCATCTATACTTGCCAATAGTGGAAAGTGACCTATCGCTTTTGATAGATTCCCTACTGATTTATTGTACCATGATTTTATCGAGGTGGCCAATGAACTCGATACGATGCTCCGCCAAGAACCTTATAATGTCGACCTGGTGATTGCTCTGACACATATGCGTGTGGCTAATGATGTTAAACTTGCCCGGGCTTCTTCCGTTGATTTGATCCTTGGAGGGTAAGTTCATGTCACTATGGAAAAAGGATAAACTGACCAAAGACTACTTTATATAGGCATGATCATTTTTATTACGTATCCAAATCCATTGAAATCATTGGTGATGACTGTCGTGAAGATTATCTTAAGCAAGTAGGGTATGATCCTGAACAAGATGCCCCTGAAAAAGAAACACTCTGGATCGTGAAAAGTGGTACTGATTTCCGTGAATTTGGACAATTGCGGCTGACATTGGATTCGGATCCTCAGGGCAAGACATACATCAGACACATGACAGGTAAACACACTTTTTTTTTTTTTTTTCTCTTTGCCTAACCTTTCTCTCTCTCTCTCTCTAGCTGAACATCAATGGGTTAATGCATCCGTCACACCTGACCCAACCATGGAAACCATTGTGGCCAAAGTATCTGACCTCGTCTCCTCACACACCCGACGAGCGATCGGCTACACGACCGTACCTCTCGATGGCCGAAGCAGCAAAGTTCGTACTCAAGAAACGAATTTTGGCAATCTCACCGCCGATCTCATGTTGGCAGCATATTCCGATCTAGGGACGGAGATCGCCTTGTGTTGTGGTGGTACGATCCGCAACGACAGTGTCATCGAGGTGGGTGAATTGACCTTGGGTGATATTATGTTGGCTTTCCCTTTTCAAGATCCTGTGGTGGTGATTAAACTGACGGGTCAACGTATCTGGGATGCTATTGAAAACAGCGTGTCTGAATACCCAAAACAAGAAGGGAGGTTTCCTCAAGTGGCAGGGATTACCGTCCAATGGTCATCCCGTCAACCACCTGGTCAACGTGTGCACTCGATCCTAGTGGGTGATAATACTCCCTTGGAAATGGACAAGGAATATGTGGTGGTGACAAGAGAATATATGGCATTGGGTTATGATGGGTATAGTGCCCTTAAGGTATCCGAAGATAAGATGGTGGTGGATGGTGAAAATGGTGTGTTCATCTCTACTCTCTTCCGGCGTTACTTTTTGGGGCTCAAATATATTAATGCGTTTAGGGAACATGCTATCAAACATGGTGGGCATCCCGGTCATGTGACGGAACCGACCAAGGATTATGTAGACAAATTGGTGGTATCGATTGCTCGACAATGGCATAAAGAAGCGGTTGCGAAACTCCAGGGTGACGAAGATATGATGAAAAAATCTTTACATGGATCTCAGCTGGGTCATCCTTCATGTATTCGGTCTGAAGAAGAAGAAGATCCTGAAGAAGATCCTGAATCTATGTATGATTGGAATGATACAGGTATTAAACATAGTCAACAGGCGTCTTGGATTAAACGGTGGGCAAGTATATCTCCTGTTGTACAAGGAAGACTAGTACAATTAGATTAGTATAGATGGATGGTTTATATATAAATAATAAAAAGTTATTTGTTTGTTTGTATTGATGTGTTTCAAACAGTTTGTGGATAGGATTTGTCTGGGTTTAGATTGCATGACAGACGGTGCTTAACATTTACAACATCAAGTTTTACAAAAAGACATTCTTTTATTTCCAATAACAAATCATCATCATCATTAAGTTATTGATTTAGGTGTAAAGTTCATTGATGTCATCACCGAGGAAGGGCACCGATTCACCTTGTAGATCGACCTTTTCCAAAAACTTGAGAGGGAATTCCACCAGATGGCCACGCACTTCACCCAAAGTGTCAATAATTTCATCGACAGGCATATCAGGATCATGGACATGTCCAATTTCAATCATTTCAGGATTGGGGTAAAAATCATGGTATTCTTCCCATGTTGTCACTATATAGAAAATAAAAATATAAGTGGGTCATCATCCTGAGAAGAAAAAAAAAAAAAAAGAAAGGCTTACCATTGTCATCAGGCACACAGTGGAAGACATGACGGAATGCTTCAGTATTCTTCCTTGCCGTCGAGTTCCAGAGATCCAAAGTATCTTCATCCAAAGGATCTTGTACGAGTTGGTCATATTTTGATTCTAGAGTGTCGATTTGAGGTACAGGTAAAGGTAACATATCATTATTCACCCTATCGGAAGGTTTATCCTTAAGTAACCCCAAATGTTCTTTCCATAACTTGCGGCGCAATTGAGTGGCAAATCGACTGACTTCATACTATATAAGGAGATGGGGTTAGATGATACCTATGAAAGGGAAAGGAAGGGACGATCCACTTACATCTTTGCCATTGATACGAGAGGGAATCATGTCCTTGTCTTCAACCACTAGTGCAATTTCAGAATCACGATCTCCACATTGAGATCGATCGTTCAAATTGGATGAGCCCATAATCACAAGACGATCTATAACAAAAGGTGTGTGTGTCAGTTCACCTTATTTTTTATGTGATAATATACTACTTTACCATCAGCAATCAATAATTTGGCATGAATATAAAGTTCTTCAGAGACAAAATCATGAGACACCCAAGGTTTTTTACTTTTATGGTACCGACGACCACCACCATGATGCTGATGCGATTCACCAATGGCCATATCTTCAACTTGGTCTTCCAAATCACATTCGATAGCAGTATACCCTTCGACTTGGGTCAAGACATCTTCCACCACCGAGCGTTTAATTCGATCATGACTTCGTAGACTATAGAATCGAATATAATCCGAAGCATTGATTCCAGAGTTTTCCAATTGTTCAATGATACTTTTACCACCACGACAAATGGAAATGTATTGATAATGCATCACCAATCTATTACAAAGAGTAATGAGAATGCGTTAACTTTTTTTTTTTTTTTTTTTTTTTTTTTTTACCTTGCAGTGGCTGCATCTTTGGTACTAAGATCGGCAGGGAAGGCAGGCATCAATGGCATCAGTACAAACACCTTAAATTTCTCTTGTTCTTCATGAGCCTTGACAATTCGTTTAACAATAGCAGCACCGATTTGGTTCTTGAGGATATAATCCTTGTCATCTACTGTAGCCGTGACTAGAAGAGAGAGTAAAAAAGTGTGTGAATGGACAAGTTTTTTATTTTTATTTTTATTTTTTTATTTTTTTATTTTTTTGTGGGACTTACTAAAGAATTGGTTTTCAATATGGATAAAGTGTTGGGCACCCAAGATGGCTTCAATATAAGCATTTTGAATCGAGTGCTATGAAAAAAAAAAGGGGTGAGGTCTGATTATTATTTCATGTTCTTCTTACCTCGGTCTTGATCCCCAGACTCCAATCAGCACTACTTCGTACCACCTGAGCACGACACGTTCCAGTAACGCCTCGAGTCCCATGACGATAACGACGACGTTGCCAAGCAGGTACTTGATCATCTTGAGGCAATTCAAATCGTTGACGATTACCAACAAATCCACCAAGAGGAGGTTGTAAAAACGGGATGGCTTCAATATCCTTGGATTTTTCATTCTTGACAAAGTTCCAACGTTCACAAAAATGACGAGCCACATCCAAGACCGGGCCACCAAGCTGAAATGAAAGAAAAGTGTGAGTTTGGGAAGGTTACACAAAGCAGCCTTGTATACTTACCATACAGAGTGACATGTCGTGCCATGGCATTCTGGGAACCGTCGTCTTGTCAATTAATCTCATATCCCAATTCTTGACTGCAAAAAGGAGAGGTTAGAGTAACCATTAGTCGGGGGAGGTATTTTACCTTCTTCGAAATCACGGACACGGGCATCACTATAGTCTTGACCTACAAAACAAAAAGAGAGAGTTGATGCGATGAATGGAGTTGGTGGGGGGAGGTTGTTTTTACCAGGATAGACTTCATGCAGAGGATCTTCTTCCACAAAGTCAGCCAAACGATGAGCATGAGTATCCCAACGACTACCAAAATAAAAAGAAGGAGATGAGGTCCGAAGTATACATAATACGCACCTATTGATTCTTTTTATACCCAAAGCAAAGATCAATACCACCAAGAAAGGCAATCTTGTTATCGACCACGACAAACTTTTCATGATGAGACCAAAAGAAAGTACCACCCACATCATGATTCGGATGACGTTGTACAATGATATTTTCATGCAGTGCTTGTAATGTTTCCTTGGTATGTCTACTATCCAAAGTTAGCGCCATTTTGACTTCCTGCATAAAAAGGTAGGTGTGAATATGGATAAGAGATGGATTACCGCTTGTTTACCTTGTAAACGACAATGTAGATCTTGACCCCTTGTTCGGCTTTTCGTTGTAATAAAGCATCCAGACGGTATTCAGGGTATTTTGCACACGGACGACGAAGATACTAATAGATGCCAAAACAAAATCGTTAGTCTACTCCTGTTCTGTTTTAACCTTTTTGTTTTTTTTGTTTTGTTTACATACCAACTCGGGTGTCTGGACAGATAAATAAAAAGTGTGTGAGTTAAAAAAAAAAAGTAAACAGTTTCGTCTTTTTTTTGGGGGGGGGGCTACTTTACCAACCACCAATCTTCAATAAAGATCACTTCTTGTGCATTTTCAATGGCTTCAGATACAGCCCTAGACGAAAAAAAAAATTGATATAAAGTGGTTGCAAGTTGGATAGGCTTACCAGCAATAGTCTTGACCATCCACATAATGTTTGACTTGAGCACCATGACGCACAGGAGCAAAAGATTCAAAGCGGTGAGTTTCAGTGTTAAGTTGTTCTTCACGTTTTTCTTCATCCACTTCACTGTCAAACAGTTCAGTTACTTTGGTGACAAGATTAGTAAAAAATGCCATTTTAATTGTTGAGAAGAGAGTAAAAGAGAAGAAAGAAAAAATAAAAAAGTTGGATCCAGCATTTTTATATTCTGATGTTACACAATAAAGAGATAAGCCCATTTTTCCTTTAATAAGAGCATGAATGGATTTTATTTATTTACAATAGATGGCAAGTATAAAATGTGTGTATATAATGATTTATGTGTCAGGGGAGTTATCCGAATCCAGCGGAGGAGTAGGTAAACGATGTATAAGAGGGGTATAAGTATTTACATGTAATTGCTGTTGTTCCCGTAAATGATGCCTATATAGTTGATCACCATATTTTTGAAATTCCTCCACCCGGATGTTCAACACAAACCCATTCATTTTTAAAAAGGCCACCTCCAATCGATTCAATTCCTCGACTGCCAAACCACCTACCTAGAAATATGATATAACAAGTGTTTAAAGCTGGTATCCATGATTATTATTATTATTATTATTTTGTTACAAGTTACCTTGGCATAACGTGTATTGGTATAAAAGAGATCAGAGAAGAATTTACAAGCAAGCATGACCCCACAAAGCACCAACCGATGTATATTATAAGAATCGAGTCGTAATTGAGTTTCATTCTGTGCCATTCGGTCAAAATATACCAAGACACTAAGAAAGCAGGCATTAGGGCAAGGACAATACTTGAGGATACGAAGTAGATAGGATTCTATATCGATCGAAGGAATCGCCCGTGCATGGAAACAAGTCGTTGTGGTTGGTAACAATCGGTCGTTTGTGGTTGTTATCTTAGTAAGTAGTCCTGTTAACATGGTAATTGTACTTTTTACTGGGTGGTGTTTTAGATCGTAAGATTTCGGTATCATGATGAGAATGTAATTTTTAAAGAGGAAGAAGAGGTGCAAATGAAAAAAAAAAAGGGGGGGGGGAAGATGGAAAAGAGGAAAAAAAAACATTTCGATTCCCGCCTAGATCTGATTCGCTTTGTATCAAATTGTTCATCTTTCTTGTAATGTGTATGTAATACGCTTGGTTTTCAATGTTTGTTATCTTGGTTAATGCGTCATTGAGGAAGCTAAATTAGCGTTCCTTTTCGGCATAGGAAGCCTCTCTTTTTCTTTTGGAATTTCAACCAGACAAGACTGTATTCTAACTATTGATACCTTGAGAGAGTAATCTAACTGGGACCCCGTGTGTGTGTGTTCAACACTTGTAAGATAAAGATCCCTTTTGGTTCAAAACAAAACAAAGCAACTCTCATCTGTATTATGCAAATCCTGGTCCATACAGGATGAACGAATGAACCCATTCAATAAACAAAATGCATTGGGCATAATATACAGTATGTACCACGTGAAAGATCGGGGTATGAAAATTCAGATAGGTATACACATGTAATTTTTTCCTCGACCCCTGAATGTCCACGTTGCTTATTTTCCCACGGCTAATCTCTCCATTTGCATAAAAGAAGCTATACTGAGGGAGGATGGCATGGCATGATGAACATGGACGAATGGTACGATGATGATGAAGAATGACCTTGCATGACGAATCACCCCTGGCTCCATTCAATCGGCGCTTAAACTCTTTTTGGACCAACCAACTTGATGTTTCGTCTTTTCGGGGCCAATTGACACCATTATAAAAGGCTTATACATAGTCTCTATTATACTTTTCTCTTTTCTCTCTCTTCTTCTTCCTATCAAAACAATGATTCATTCCATTACACCTCAGGCACTTTATGATTTGATTTCAAGTACTTCTCCTTTTCTTGATTATCAATTGATTGATGTACGGAACCATGATGAAATAGAGGCGGACGGCAAGATCAAAACCGCCTTGACTCTTCCATACCCACAAAGTCAATCCCAACCTAATCTATTCTCTGCTGTCCTGGCCGATCTCGATCCATCCCGAAAGGTATTTTCTGCATAAAATCATGGACGTAACTAATTTTATTTTGTTTTGTTTCTGGTATTAAAAAAAAAAAAAGGTTATTTTCCAATGCCGATCGGGTCGTCGAAGTCAATTAGCCGCCCAGTTTGCACTAGATCATGGTATATTAACAGAAGTGTATAATCTTGAAGGTGGCATCTTACGTTGGGTCGCTGAGGGATTTCCAGTTCAGCCTTTTGCCAACAATCATTCACCTTGGGTACATACTATCATGGACTCAGAAACTAATACGGCACAATACATTGTCACTGATTTAGGTATGATTCACACACACAAAGGAATGGAATGAATATTGATATATTATTATCCATTGTTTTGAATTAGAAACTCGGGAAGCTTATGTGATTGACTCTGTCTTGGACTATGAACCTTTAGCTGGTGTGGTATCTCCAACAACAGCACGTACACTCATTGATTTCATTCAACATCATGATCTTCATGTGACCAAAGTCATCGAAACTCATGTTCATGCAGTAATGTATAACACTCGGTTCAATGCGTCGGAATATTGACATCTTGCCCTTTTTTTCCCAGGATCATTTAACAGCTGCTTCGTACATTAAAGAAAATCTATCTTCAAAGGTACGTAAACAAAAAAAAAAAAAAAAAAAAAAGATACTAGTTCACTCATATACTTTATTTAGCCCGAGATTTGGATAGGAAAGGGAGTAAGTCAGGTGCAAGAAACGTTTGGAAAAAAATACAACACGACGGGATTTGAAAATACTGGTGGAGTATTCGATCGATTGGTAGAGTCAAATGAGACATGGACTCTTGGTAAATCAATCCAATGTTCAGTCATCGCCACCCCGGGACATACACCAGCATGTGTCTCGTACCTTATTGGAGATGCTGCCTTTGTCGGTGATACTTTATTCATGGTAAGGGAACTCGCTATTATCATTTTAGTTCATCCACTCACCCATACCCTTTTTCTTTTGATAGCCTGACTTGGGTACAGCAAGATGTGATTTCCCAGGTGGAAATGCGTCTGCCTTGTACAAAAGCATTCATACCATGTATGATTCTTGGCCAGAAGACACACGTATTTATGTTGGTCATGATTATCCGCCCCCTGATCGCTCCAAGGTACATGAAAAAAAAAAAAAGACAAGAAGACTCTAAAGTGACATTTTTGTTAGTTTGATGTGATGACTTCTTTAGAGAAACAGAAGCAGTTCAACAAGATGATCCATGTGGGTGTCAGTTTGACTCAGTTTGTTGAATGGCGAAACACTCGTGATCGTGGTTTAAAAGTACCTAGGTTGATCCATCCTTCTTTACAGGTAAGAGAGAGAAAGAAATGGAATGAATCTGAACCATACTGTTATTGATAGACGAATTTGCGTGGTGGAATCCTCCCTTTGAAAGAAACATCTATTCATGGTGATGGTCAAGTGGATCATTCCTTTTTTAAAATTCCTGTACATTGGCAGGAACAATCAAAATAATCAATCAGGGGTAAATTTCCATTTATGGCGGACAAAAGTAAAAAAAAAAAAAAAAAAAAAAAAAGCTTATGTCTTAATAAAAAGCGATATGTCTTTGTGACCCTGTTCTTCTTTTATATTCATTTTTCGTAAAGCAAATGGCTTTCTGTGCAACCATCCTGTTTGGTTTTATCGTCAAGGATTGGATGTCAATCGCACAATGTAAGATTGAATGTTTTTTTTTTTGTTCCTATGTAACTCTTTTTTTAAGCCCCACGTGTCCTATCTGATGCCCTCCAAGGTCCCAATGTATGGTTGGCAGTTAACAAGCGATCGTGGCCACTCACTGGTTATATAAGATCTCATCCTGTGAGTTGTGGTGGATTGGGTGTTGGTATTGCTGTATTATCAATGAAACAATTCTATTTGCCTCGATGAACAGATATACTTTTAAATAAAAAAGTGTCACAATCATACGCCGGGTTTTGGACTCTGCAAGTGCCTCTCGTATAAGCATGGCTTACTCATGCTGTGTAAAGGAAAAAGGGAATGAGGCTCAGTTGTCGGTGTATGAAATGCATTATTTCTTTGCATAAAGAACATTTGCAAGGGGGAAGGAAGAGATTTAACTTTTTTCAGATAATCTGTACGTCATTTTTAGGGAGTTCATGGGTTTCATCTCAAGAGGCCAAATTGAATTATTTTCTCTCTTCTCCTATTTTTTCCTCTTTTCACTCTTTATCTCTCTCTCTCTCTCTCTCTCTCTCTCTTTCTTACATTACTCTACAATGGTCGACATTCCTAAAGGTGATGCTGCAAAAGGTGCCAAGTTATTCAAGACCCGATGTGGTTCTTGTCACCATATCGAAGAAGTAAGTGGTTTATTCCCTACACACACACAAACTTATCTCTCTCTTTCTCTCTCTCTCTCTCTCTTAGGGTAAAGGTAATGGTGTAGGACCCAATCTTCACGGTGTCATTGGTAGAAAGACAGGTCAAGTCGAAGGATACAATTATACCGAAGCCAATAAGAACAAGGGCATCACTTGGTCTGACGAGACCTTATTTGAAGTAAATGAGCCAACTTGGTTTTCTTCTATTGCGTACTTACCTTTCTTTTTTTTTTATTTGCTAGTATTTGGAAAAACCAAAGGCCTATATTCCTGGTACCAAGATGGCTTTCCCTGGTTTGAAAAAGGTAAAAACAAAAATCATCACAACGATAATTTTTACTCATTTTTTTTTTTCTAATAGGCTGGTGATAGAGCCGACTTGATTGCTTACATCAAGGAAGCATCTGGATAGAACACTTTAGAATGACTTTTTTTAACTTCTTTTTATACAATAAAAAATATTACTTTGGTTGCGTTTGGTGCGGAAAAACTAAGGTGGGACAAGTTTGGATGATTTGTTTGTTTGTTTGTATTGTGACAGGGAACGCTTGTATAGCAGGGGGTGGGCACTTCTTCTTTTATGGCTTGTTTGATTCGACTTGTTCTATGTTATGGCTCAAGAGACCTGTGTAGTGCTAGTGAATTTTTGAGCTGGGGGGTTATCTTTCGGGGTTTTCCTCAAATCCACGCTGGACATTACTTGGTACCTTCTTTTGATTTTAATAAAACACACTCTCTTTTACTTGAACATTTGTTTTGTCTACTTTACCTCATTCTAACCTTTACTCGTTTTTATTACCCATATTACTGGACTTCGACAACTGCTATAGTATCGGCGTTTGAAAATAGTCCCTCTGCATGAATCGCTCCCCACAAAAAAAAAAAAAAGTTGTACATGCATATATAACCGAGGGAGGGTTGGGTGGCAAAGAAGATCCATCTCGACATAATATACCAGACCAGAAGGAAAATGAGGTCCCTTTCAACCATCAAGTTTAATAACAAGTGGCGTGATTCCTCCCTAAATTATTCCATAGACATGTATGGCAACAATACAACTGTATAATCATAAAGAGGTCGATCCATTAATAAACTGCAGGTGGTCTCGACCGAAAATTGGGTTGTCGGATTTTGAATATACATGATTGACTCGGTCGATCCTTTTATTTGTTATATTCCTCGGGGGGGGAAAGATCATATACAAAAAAGTTCCCCCTGTCACATTATAAGAACTTTTAAAAGTAGAAAAGCTAATTATCAAGGTGACTATGCAATGTCATGTCGCGCTTATGTGGAGTTGTTAATGATATCACAAAAAAAGAAAATATTCCTAGATGAAATGACGATAATAACAAAGAGGATTTCTGGAATGATACAAATAGCATGACAGAAAAAGGAGCGAGTCCCCTTTTCAACCCATATAACCCCCCTATTTTTATTTTCAAATCACCGCCGCATAATTAGTGTTTCTGCAAGAGGGAATTCTGGATTCTGTCTATCTATATAATGCTATCCTCTTTGCTTCTTTCTTGTCTTTCTAATTGTCAATACATCTGAATGACCACCCTTGATCCTCCTCGACCTGTTTTAACTCGTTCACATCCATCAGAATCTACTTTGACTGATTCTTCGAACCCACCCTCCGTCATTATCGATCTTGATTATCGTCATCCAACACCACATATCAATATTGAAGAAAAGAAAAAATGTCACATATCAACTCATGATTCTTCCTTGATTCGTTCTTTTACTAAATCCTATCAATCTTTCCGATACCAAGTAAGCTTTCTTTCTTTGGGATGATCCTTTCTCATTTTTTTCCCCTTTATAGTATCGTCAGTTTTTCGCCGAGTTCCTCGGTACTTTTGTCATGATTCTTTTGATTAATGGGATTTCTGCTCAACAAACTTTACAAGTAGGAAGTACGAAATCGTGGCTTACCATGTCATTTGGAAATGGTATGTATGTATGATGAACCAAAAAAAAAAAAAAAGCGATCTCCAAATGCAAACCCCCTTTTTTTTCCCTCTTAATTAGGATTGGCTGTCTTGGTAGCCATTTGTATCTCGGGACACGTTTCTGTAAGATCCAAAGTTTTAAAATACCAACCAAAAAAGTCTAACTAGTTGCTTTCTTCTCCCAAGGGCGCGCATTTAAACCCCGCTGTCACTCTGACATTTTGGGCATTCACCGGCTTTCCTCGATCAAAAGTACTCATGTATATCACAGCCCAACTAAGTGGTGCATTTACAGGTGCAGCGGTATTATATAGTATGATTCAACCTGCATTGAATGCGTATGATCAAGGTCATCGTCAGATCTTGGGGGCCCAAGGCACCGCAGGCATCTTTGCTACTTATCCACCAGCGGTGTTTGCCGAAGCCCAAGGTACGGCGGTGACTTCCGAAGTCATCGGCACCGCTCTACTTTTACTGTTGATTATGGTCACTGGTCATCCTAATAATCTCCCGTTTTGTTCGATGCAAGGTGTGATGGTCGCCGCCGGTTTAATGGCCATCTCCCTAGCATTGGGCTATACATCTGGTTTTTCACTCAATCCGGCACGTGATTTGGGACCACGCTTATTTACTGCCATGGCTGGTTGGGGGTCTGGGGTGTTTACAGAAAGTCATTATTATGCTTTGATTCCTTCTTTTGCTCCCATTGTTGGCGCACTCATTGGTGGTCTGACTTATAAACTATGTATTGATCCTTCCAAATGAATCCATCATCACGTTTTTTTCCCTGTACTTCTAGTGTTTTTTCTTCCCCTGCATTTCGGATAAAACTTGTCTTCAATAAAGCTGCCATTTTCACTATGCATCACAGTAATTTGGTTTTTAGAGTCTTGTCTAACCTCGCATGGTCTGTATATGGTAATAAAAGCTACGATAAAAGAAATCATTTTCTTACTTTTAGAGCTTACTTCAACTATGGGGGACTCTAAATCATTTAGCGCAGGAAAAACAGAATGTTTCCGCCCGCATATAAATCAAGTGAGAGTATTCGGGATTTCAATGTTGCATAAAACCTAATTACAACCTTTGAAACTTGATCATTGAATGACCAAACCTTTCAAGGAAGGTTCTACTACAGTGACCACTTTATATTAACAATGACGTTTAACAATGACCACTTTTTATGTAATAAAAAAAGAACAGGTTTTGCCAAGGTTGGTATAAAAAAGTATGATGTTTTTTTTATGGTACTACTTTGCCTTTCTCTCTAACGAATTACTTCAACATGAGCAACGTTCCAACTCTTGTAAATTACCCTTGTCCTTGCTGTCATCTCCGAGACACCTTTTGCACCAAACAGTACGCACGCAGCCATGTGGCTAATAATAACAATATGGCACTTCCTCAGGGAGTGTTCAATGGACCCAGGCAGCGACAGGGCTTCGTACCACACCACTGCCATAATGTGGCAGAGTATCCTGGATAAGTGTTACATGGTTGTCTTTGCTGCACTCGTTTGCTGGTTACCCGGGAAGCATTCCGAAATCATATCGACAATAATCATCTTCCTGCGTAAAAAAGACATCTACACACTCTCAAAGGTGCTCTGACTAATATTCTTCATTTTCTTCCTCCCCCTTTTTTTTTTGTTTTCGTTGATAGGGGTGCTCAACCACAAAACTTTGACCCTGACATTGTACCCCAGGAACACGTCGATGATTTCTTTGGTTTTGATGATGTACCCAACGTTATTGATTTTGATGATGGTTCCAATAATCAAGTTGGTATGCCACCTGCTCCTGAAGAACCACCAGCTCAACCAGGTCACAGTTGGGTTGTCATCATCCTTTTATTCCTAGTCTTCATCATTCTAGTCATTGATTCTATCTTTCGTTGCCGATCCCTGCAGTTGTGGGAAATTTTAATACTACAAAACTACCATAATAAACATATTGCGGGGTTTAAGGATTTCGGAGTCGTATTTGTTTGATTGGTGGATAATGTGGTAGTTGTAGGTATAGTAGTAATGCTAGACTGTAGTAAATACTGAGTCAAAGGTGTAGTCAAGTTTATTAGATAAAAATGAGAGAGAGAAAACAGTAATACAAAGCATATAATGTGCACGTTATGTCGAGGTTTGAAATACAAATCCCGATTCATGCAGCGATCTCGGTCAGCTTTGAATAGGTATATCTTACCCAGATGAATGATCATTCATGATAAAAGTGCAAAACGATATATACGACATTTTTTATTATGTAAAGATGAAAATTGGAAAGTGAAGAAGCATAGATCATAAGAAAACATAGGGGAGACATAAAACAATCGAGCAAAGGGAAAATATAGGAAGACAATGTGTAAAAAAAAAAAGAGGTATCAACAAAAGAAAAAAAAAAGTATACATGGGGAAGGTTATAAAGCTAGCAAGGTCGTAGGCATCAATACAAGTTGTTTTTCAGATCGAAGTTCTTGTAATCGACTTTCTAATACCTTAATCTTACGCTCTAAATGCACCACTTGTAAGCCCAGATCATCATAAGCAGCCAAGAGCTCTTTTTCCTTTGGTCCAAGTCGTGTCGCACAGTAATGCTTGTTTAGATCGGCTTGACTGGACGTGTAGGCCAATAAAAGACTATTGAAATGAACCGAGATGGTAGCGAGGGTATCATTGGTAAAGGCAAGTTCGGATGCCAATCGTTCCATTTGAGGAGTTGATCTTGTGAGAGATGGCTGTGGCTGTTGTTTTTGGATTCGATAACTGGGTTTTTTGGGTAAGGCCCATTTCAAAGTGTGAACTTGCATAGTCTTGGAAGGCATAGAGGAAAGGGAAAATGAATAGTGTCAAAAAGGGGGTCAAAGCGAAGAGAAAAAACAAAAAGGAAAGGTAGGTAAGTGTACCTTTATATATACTTGATTGTCACACAATACATCTCGACGGCTAATAATATCTTCCCTTCTTCAGCCACGGGAACGTGGGTCAAGTCCGACCTACTACATTTGGGCAACACCTGAAAATCTGTTTTTCTTTTTTACTTTATTTTTTTTTTTGGGGGGGGGCCTGCATGAAGCGGACTTTTTGTAATGATTAGCCTCATTCCATTGATCTTATCAATTTAATCAATGTGGATGAACGACTTTTTTCGAAAAGTAAAAAGTAAAGAGGAAAAAGGAAAACGGGGCCAGTCGGCTCCGATCCTATCCGTTAAGGTAGGACGAAGAGGTTGTGTAATGGAGTTTAGAACGTTCTATCATTAAGATTTGTCATTTGTACCTCCCTCACCCCCATCTTGAATCCTATCGGTCTTGACTAAATGTCAAAAGAAAAGAAAAGAAAGAAAAGACATGCTTAGAGGATATTATGAATATATTCTTACTAAGGGCCAATTTTTTGATACCGATGGCAAGAGGACAATCAAACCTATGAGGACATTTGAAAAAAAAAAAAGTATCGGTTGGCGATGTTATTGGAGGGGGGGGTTTGGTTTTCTTGTGTTTCCTTTCGGCTTTTTACTCAATCCAGACGGCTCCGAACAAAGAAGCACCCCTGACTATTTATTTTATTTTCATTTCATTTCATTTCAATTTTTTTTTGTTTTGTTTTCAGCTTATACCCTTTTGGATTGTGGCTTTCCTTTTTTTCCCCAAAAGTATGGATAACCGCCTTGAATGAAGAAAGCTTTTCAGTGGAGGGGCAGTGATACCCGTATTATCCAAATGGAGTCCTTTACCGCCAACGCCGAGACTTTTTGGGTAACATGTCACAAAAAGAAACCTTCCCTATAATTGTTCTTTTCTCTCTCTCTCTCTCTCTATACTTGGTCGAGTGTGGCTAATCAACACACCGTATACAAAAGAAGCTGGGCGAGTTTCACTGACTAGAAGATTTGTAAAGATGAAAAAAAAGTGTCGGGAATCTAATTTGTCGAACGGGATTTGAATTGCATGATTTTCGCTTTTCTCAAGATCAAGGCAAGACAACATCTGTAGGCCCAGATATCAACCATAGCGAATAGTCATCTGAGAAAAAGTCCTTTGATGCATAGTTTCAGTCATATTTTGGCGGATGTTAAATATGAAGCTATAAATACTCAAGGAATGGCGAGTTTTTTTGTTCTGGTTTTCTTCTCACTATTCCATCATCCTATTTACCATGCCCAATGTTGGAGGAGACAAACATCAACTGGATGCCATATACACTACTCTGGTTACTTTTTTTTTGCTCACATTTACGATCAAAAAACTCGAAATGTAAAAGATTTTGCCGTCACTTATGGGAGCACTCCCGAACAAGCATTCATTCTGAAAATGGAATCGGGCAAGAAAAGACCTTGTAAGTAAAGTGACATTATATACTTCAAACCTTCAACAACATCCCATCTGCTCTCTTCTCGTTGAATGATTTGTGTTGTAGTTGTAGATGTAGTGTGAGACTGTACAAGTTTATTAGATAAAGTTCATTTAAGGCCAAGTACTCCAACAGGTAGTACAGTGACTTTTGGGTATTTAATACTGATTCCTTTTTTATATTTGCCCAATAAAGTAATGGTACAAGTGGTGACAAAAATCCTATTTGAGGTGTCTGCCTCCTCTACTCAAGCCAACCGCCGGAATCTGGAACTTGCTCAAACAATCCCAGGTCATTTACACCATCCAATCGTGCAAGTGTCGGCGGATTTCATCCCACTGACACCGATCACAATGAAATCTTGACTACTCGTATAGTGTCAGCAGACCCTGGATTACTTGTACCTGTCTATATCACCATCTTTCAAGCCTACAATCAATACAACGCACAAGACCATGGGCGACCTGTCAAGACGTACAGCTTTTTGATATTTCCTACACGCTCTACACATTGGAAATTTATCGCTCTTGTACCGGAAAACAGCCTCCATCATCTATTAGTAAATAAATAAAGTGTATACAGCAAAAATGATAGTGTGTACACCTTTCCTGACTATATGTCGTGATCGCCTCCTATTCTAAGTTAATCAGTATTGATATTCGTACAAAATAAACTGACGTAGGGATAATAAACAATCAAAGAGTAGTACATACATTCAATGACTTATTTTTTCTTTATTACAAAAACCATATGATATAACGAAAGTCTATTTATTATAAACAACTAAAAAGAAGGGGTAGGGGTAAGGGGATAAAAGTATACCATGTAAAGGAATTAATAGGGTTTCCTAGGCGGTAGCAGTTGATTCACCCTTGATCATACGATCAAAGACAGGGATCAATTGTTGAGCAACAGTGAAACTGAAGATCAATTTAGGACCAACCTATAATATAAAATCAAAAATCAAGATCAGTCATCGCCCACCATCAAATCTATTTATTATTATTTCCCCAGTACTTACCACCAAGATCTTGGGAGTCAACCCCTTGAAGAACCCAGCAAAACCTTCTTGTTTGATCAAATTCTTGATAATGTTAACACCAGATTCGGGGTTATCAAAGTTACGGTTTTGGATACGAGTCTTGACCACATCCAGAGGAGCAGCCACCGTGATCGAAGCCACCGCACCACCAATGGAAGCACAAAAGTTTTGGAAAAACGTCGCGGTATTGTAGTTTTCCAAACCAAACATGTATTCTTTGACAAAGGCCGAGCCACCAAACAAGGCGAATGAACCGGGAGCGTTACGAGCCGCTGTCCAGCCTGCACCACGGTAAAGACCCATGCCTTCGTCTCGCACGATCGTCACAAATCCACGACCCCGGAATGCTTCAGGGTTGGTTTGACGTTTGATCTTGAGTACATCCAAAGGCAACAAGGCAATTTCACCAATACCCACCAGACTACCGGCGGTGGCATGCATCATGGTCTTGCCTGACTTTTCCCCAAAGGCCGATGTAAACATTGCCTTGTGATGTTTGTCCAAGTAGTCCCGCACAAATGGTTGACCACCAAACTTGTAAACTCGTTGAGCGACCTTGTAACCAGCTGCGAATCCAAGACCAGGGAATAAAGAGGCATATTTTTGCAAGAATGCCTTGTTGGCCGCATCCTAGAGAGAGAGAGAGAAGGTGAGAAATTTAGGAGTGTTAAAGCCGGGATGGGTTGAGTTTACCTTGAAAATAACAGCATTCATGGCAGCTTTGTTTTGAGAAAAAGTATTTTCGGGTAAGATTATCTATATACAAAAAAGATTCTTTCAATGTCAGATATTCCTTCCTGTCATAATTACCCTTTATTTCCTTACCTTGGTTTGGTTACTCATTAAACGCTTAGCGACAGTATCCACAGGATGGAAGATCAAGAGTTCCAAGATACCAGAACTACCACTACCAAGGAAGCGAGCAGTACCTGATTCAGATTTTCCAGTAGCAATGGGTGGAGACATGGGGATAAAGAAAGGGAAAGAGAAGGAGAAAGGGAAAAAAACAAATGTCCCTGATAAAAAGAGAAAAAAAATTGTAGCGGGATTTCAAATGTTGAGTTTTTTTTCCCTTCTTTGCTGTAAACCATGGGTATCTTGGCTTTCTTATTCATTGCCTCTGATGCATTCACCCACTCCAATCGAATGTAGGACATACTGCCAGTGTAATGTACACTACTTCTTTATTTGGTTCCACTTGGAGATTAATTGTTCTTTATAGACGCATAATGATGGACCATCAAAAAGAGAATATGTGACTCACAGCTCCCATCTTTTCAATTCCCGCTCATCTTTTTGAAACAGGCACATGAAGAACCCAGGATTGAGGGGTAAAGCATTTCATTGATTGGCTTTGCGTTTTACTTAAATATAAGGGTCACTGTTCGACTTTTAATGTTTATTTCCTTTTCAACTATGGATCAATCAGACTCACTACTTAAATCTCTGTATTAATTTGTGATTGCTTTCACTATCATTTGTATGTTTTGCTCTCTTTAAAATTGATAGCTTGTTTTACACATTACAAGAAAAGGAAGACTTCTTTTTAGAAACCATTCAGGGGGTCGATTTTCCGAGAATTTACTTATTTCATGACAAATCGGAATTTGAAAATTATGGCAAGTTTACAAGTTTAAAGTGCCAAATCTATCTCAAACACAGTAAAAACGCATACGGCTTCATTATGTACATTCATAATACATGTATAGAAGTTTTTTTACTTTTGGATGTATGTAAGAAGTCGAAAACACATAATTGTTGTTTTCGGGATTACAAATGGTTAAAAATAGCTCTAGTCAACAAAACCCTTTACAAAAACGACACAGGTGCCTTAAAACTTCCATACATGTACTATGAATATATAGAATGAAGACTTATGCGTTTTTTACTATGTTTGAGATAGATTTGGCACTTTCAACGTGTAAACTTGCCATAATTTTCAAATTCCGATTTGTCATGAAGAAATGGTGGAATTTAAAATACTCGAATCAATCTTGGGTCTATTTTACTTCTTTCTTCTTCTGTTAATTATTACATGATTCCTCTCAAACCGATATTATTATGGCTGCCCACGATTCTTTCTGTCTTTGCCCAATACAATCATGACAATCCTTTTACATTGACTGGTGACAGACTTGATCCAACCTTTAGCAAAACAGGCACCATGGTCCAAATAGGTCGAACTGGAGTCACGGCGATGCACGCTGTTTTACTAAAGTAGGAAGACCTCTCTCCAATATCATAAACCCCTCACTGATCCTTTATTTTGATCTAGTGAAAACAACATTCTTATCATTGACAAGGGTAAAAATATCAAAACAACCACATTACCACTTGACACTCATTACCTTTCGTCCTAATAGCCGAATGGAACGAAGCCCAGTTGGATTCGGGTGTTAGTGCTTACTCTTGTGAATACCATATTGACACCAATACATACCGAACTCTGGCATTACAAACGAATACTTTTTGCTCAGCTGGTGGTTTCCTTGGTAACGGTACAATGATCAGCACTGGTGGTGCGGAAGGGGTTGGGTAAGGTCAAAAAAAAAAAAAAAAAAGACGGTGTAGAACACTAGAACGCTCTCGTTTTATAGGAAATGGGGACTCAAGGCGAAAAAGGGACATCAAGCAGTGCGACATTTTAAACCATGTCTAAACAATACATGTGAATGGGAAGAATATGCAGCAAATCGAATGACAAACGACCGATGGTATCCGACGGTGGAACAGTTACCAACCGGGGATCTTTTTATTCTTGGTGGAAGTACAGTAGGCACCAAAGTCAATCGGGATGAAATCAATGTACCTTCTTATGAATTCTGGCCCCCTCGACCTGATCGAGGTAAGGTCCACTTTCCCTTTTTAGAAGCACCAACAATGCCATATAATCTGTAATAAACCTGACAAACAAAACATCTTTTTATTTTCTCACTTTTTCTTTTTTGCTTTTATAATTAATAGATACCCTTTTGTCTTTTTGTTACCGGATGGTCACCTGTTTATCTTTGCCAACACCAAATCCATCATCTTTGACTATGAAAACAATGTGGTTGTCAAGGAATTACCTGATCTACCTGGTGTGCCTCGATCTTACCCACTAACAGGCGGTGCGGTGCTACTTCCTCTGGACCCTGCCAATAACTACCAAGCGGAAATACTAATATGTGGTGGATCGGAACGAATGCATGCCAACAGTCGAGCAGACGATACCTGTGGCCGGATCAATGTGAACGCACAAACACCACAATGGGAAATGGACACCTTTGTCTACCCCCGTTTGATGCCTGATGGTGTCCTTTTGGCGGATGGATCGATCGGCTGGGTCAATGGATGTCAACGCGGATGGGCTGGCTATAAACAACGCAACCATGACCCCACATTCACACCTGTCATTTATCACCCTCACCAACCGTATGGACATCGATGGCAAACAGGGTTGGCAAATACCACGATTGCCCGCATGTACCATTCTGTTGCCCTGACTTTACCTGATGGCCGGGTGTGGGTGGCAGGATCCAACAATAATGACCCTCCTGATATCAATGCCGAGTATCCTACCGAATTCCGAGTCGAATACTTTTCACCACCTTATTTATATCAGCCCACGCCGACTCGACCATTATTGTCTCATGTACCACCACGATGGGTGTATAATACCAGTATTGAATTCCTTGTCCATCTCGATCCAGACCAACACTATGATGTTAAGGTGGGGATATTGCGTACGGGGTTCAGTACACATTCACTCCATATGTCTCAACGGTATGTGTTTTTGGAACACACTGTCTTGCCGGATCGCCAAACTATCAAGGTCCAAGCTCCACCAACGGATTTAATATTTCCTCCTGGCAAAGGCTTCTTGTATCTTATCCATGGAGGTGTCCCGTCTAAAGGTGTCGAGGTGGATATTCAATTGTCGTGATTTGTGCAGTACAGTAGCTATAGTATAGATGTTACTTTACTTTATCAATCAATTAAATAGATAAATATCAAACTTTTTTGAATAATCAATATATATACAAACACATACATGTATAAAAAGACATATCTTTATTAATTAGATTGATTTAACAAGTAAAACAAATCTCAAACTCAACTTCTTTAATCCTAGTCTTTTTTTAAAGTGGCGACTGTGTGCTGGAATTCACTTACAGTACAGTGGGGGGACAAAAAACCGGGTGCTGTCACCTTTGAGGCGGATCACCTCTTTGACTCGCTCGGGCATACTGTCAATTAACTTATTGACTTTTTCAATGTCAATAGCTTCCCAGTCAATAGCTTCCCAAGCAGTGCGAATGGCATTTTCAAAGTTGGCAGCAGACATACCAGGTCGATGTTCTTTTTGTACGGCAACTTTTATCTGGTACCACATGTTTTCGATTGGGTTTAAATCAGGCGATTGTGCTGGCCAGTCCAAATTCATAATCCCCTGATCTTCACGCCATTTTTTCGCTACCTGGACTTCTGTGAATGGGTGCATTATCCTCCATGAACAAGACATTGTGATCTTCTTCAAGGAAATTCACCAGCGGACCTTCGCAGGCAATCTTGACAAGGTCTTTGGCCGAACAAAGGCTTTTGCCCTTATCCTTCTCAAAAAACGCAATGTCTGTTTTCCTATTGTAGGCGATACCACCCCAAACCATTTTCGACATCCTGTTTCCCTTGAAGGTACCCGTTGTACACTCCTTTCGGTTGGCTTCATCCTTTTTACGCCAGCAACGTTCCACTCTGCTGATCTTCCCTTTTTCGAAACTGGATTCGTCGGTGAATATCACCTTTCTCCAGTGTTGCAGGGTGAAGTCCTTGTGTTTTTTCGCCCAAGCAAGTCGTCGAGAGATGTGAGTAGCGCTCAGGTGAGGCTTTTCCTTACAAATTCTTGAGTGATACCCTTCTTTATGCATGACGCGCCGAAATGTGCACTCACTCACATCAAAGCCTGATTCGAGGTGGGTTTTATTTTTTGGTTTTTTTCTATCCGCTTTAACTTTACGCACAAGATACCTGGTATCACGTTCAGAAAGTTGGAGTCCAACGACTTGGTTCTTTTCAGCTAGTGTTAGAGGCATATTATTTTAAGTTACAAGAAGTTTTATTCACCAGTTCACCCGAAAACTACGTATTCCTATTGGGAATGTCTCGTCTGAGATTTTCCGGAATTTGAAAGTGTGTACTTTTTTTTTGTCCCCCACTGTAATAGTACTTACCAATCAGATTTTCCACAATGATGTTTACTACATCTTTTTCTTGTAGTATATATTTCGAAGAAGTTTTGCTAAAGCTTGCTGATTCATGTGACGTTGATACAAAGTATGGAGTTGATACACGTATTTCGTTTTTTTCTAATTTCTTGTATCAGCCTAGTAATTTTGATACAAATTTTATAACTCCGTTTTTTTTGTATCAAATCAACAAGGTTGATACAAAAAAATTGGAAAAAAACGAAATACCTGTATCAACCTTGTTGATTTGATACAAAAAAGAACGGAGTTATAAAATTTGTATCAAAATTACTGGGCTGATACAAGAAATTAGAAAAAAACGAAATACCTGTATCAACCTTGTTGATTTGATACAAAAAAGAACGGAGTTATAAAATTTGTATCAAAGTTACTGGGCTGATACAAGAAATTAGAAAAAAACGAAATACCTGTATCAACCTTGTTGATTTGATACAAAAAAAAAGCGGAGTTATAAAATTTGTATCAAAGTTACTGGGCTGATACAAGAAATTAGAAAAAAACGAAATACGTGTATCAACTCCATACTTTGTATCAACGTCACATGAATCAGCAAGCTTTAGCAAAACTTCTTCGAAATATATACTACAAGAAAAAGATGTAGTAAACATCATTGTGGAAAATCTGATTGGTAAGTAGTTTAGTATGAAGGAGGAAATCAACTTGTTTAATTGTCGTATTTATAGGATTAGAAGGACGAGATCATTACAACCCATGGCCACCGCAATGGCCCAACGGAAAAATATCAGATATTGTTTATATGCCCGCCTATGATGCTCCAAGAAAGTATCCCCCTATTATTGTTGAAATACAACATACTGTCGATGTTGCATTCATGTTTCGACTGATGTCTTATTGTCAGCAATTATTCCGTCAACAAAAAATTGTGCCAGTGGTTCTTATTTTCGTTGTTTCTCAAATTAAGCACGAAGTAGCGGTGAATTGCAAAACGTCTAGCAAGCATGCATTCTGTTCATTGTTATGGACAACTGCAGGATTCATCACTCAGCGTTCGTAGTAGATGCTATTAACAAATGAGGCTACAAACCTCTTTTTATGCCTCCTTATTCTCCATTTTTGAATCCTATCGAAGAATGTTGGGCAAAAATCAAGAGTAACATCAAAAGAAATCCTCTAGATTCAAACTCGAAACTCACGCCACGCATTGTCGAAGCTTGCCAATCAGTAAGCGTTAATGACTGCTTGGGATGGATTAGACATGCTGAAACTTACTGGGACAGATGTGTAAATAAGGAGTTGTACCTTAAATAATAAATAGTTGTTATCATGACCAGACTCTTTCTTTTGCATTGATCGGAGTTTATTTAAAATCCCGCCACATTACATTCTAGCTTCACATGCATTGATTGATGGTCAGTATGAATTGATCGTTTGTAAATAGTAAAACTGACTCAAATGCATGTAATTCTAACGCTTACCACATTGATTGACAAGGGTTTGCTCCATTGAATTGGTTGGTTCACCATCAATTTTCATTCTTCCGTTTCCCCAGCACTGATCACCTCCTATCTTTAAGACATTCTTATCCATTGGTTTACCATCAATTTTCACACGCTGTCATTTTCCTAGCACTGAACACCTGCTTTTTATCACTTCCTGTATCCTATAAGGCTCTACTGCACTGTACTTCACCTTTTTTTTTTCTTTCTTCATCCATTATGTCTTCTTTCCGCTCTACTTCATCCACTTCCAATATAAACTCTCTCTCTCTCCTCATTCTTCTTTCCGTTCTCCTTCCGCCACTGCCAATGTGGTCAGCCAGGCTTCAACGGTTCCAATCAAACAGTTCATGTGGTGATGCTGGCCACTTGGTATGAATCCGCTTTCTGTCTCTCTCCATTCCTTTGTCTCCACTCCTTTGTCTATTCCCAGTCCCACTCCTTCATTATGTTCAATATTTTCTGGGGGGTAACCGATTCCCCAACATCACTGCACTTCGGTGGTAAGTTTTATCATTTCCATAGACAAAAGGGGCTGATCACATGTACTAACTGACTGTTTGATTTCTTTTCATATGTATTATTGCTTTTGATTATTTCTATCAACTACTTTTAAACATCGTATATTTTATTTTTGATTTTATTTAATGAAACTGTATCTAGTAAACTACACTACATTAATTACGCAAGACCCAGCCTTTATTGATCCGACGAAGGAATCGTTTATAAGTGAGGATATCCAAGAGAGGTCTCGAGCTGTTTCGAATATAATCAATATCTTGAGACGGTTCGGCAATCCGTAACAAGTCGACGACTTGATCATGCGTCATATGTTGTCCAGGTCGATCTGCAAACAAGTGATAGATCCGAGTGAGTTTTGTTGAGCCAGGAGGACGCCAGAATTCTTGAGGAAAGTAATGTAATTCGAATCTTGCCGGGATTCGTCCAAAGTTACCACTGACCATGGTCATCACAGAGTCGGTTGCCGTCTGACTTGTCGATTCACTAGAAGGTGCCGATTGACCGTCTCCTTCTTGTTCTTGTTCTTGTCGTGGTACCATTGGTGAGAAATCAAATGCCAATGGCATATCTTCATCTTCACTATTGCGTAGAGGTGAGTCCCAAGGTACAGTTTCCTGATTGGGGTTGTCATTGTTATCGTTATTAGAGGAGTCATTTGTCAGTTTGGGTCGTTTTGATCGTTTTAAATCGTCATGGTAATTCGCAAACATACGTTCCTGTTCCTTGCTGCTGGTTGATGATGTTTGCTGTGTATGAGTCTGTTGCTGTTGTGGTTGCCTTGATACTGCTGCTGCTGCTGCTGGTGGTGGTGGTGGTGATGAGGATGATAAGGATGCGTGGGTTTCGTTGGGGTTTGGTATGAGAGTGGATACTGGATTAGTTGCACTAAAGACCAACGAGATAGATCCATTACTATTACGTTCCACCACAGGTGTCGCAGATCGTCTTGCTGCTGCTGAAGGTGTTGTCTTGTTGTTGTTGTTGTTGTTGTTATTGTTGCTACTGTTGCTACTGCTTACACTGTCCAAGTCGTGACGAGTGAGACCAAAGAAGCTTGGTCCCAAACTTGATTCCGTATCCGATGCATTAATCTTTTCGTTCATATGTTTAATACGTTGGTAATAGTCGCGGACAAGGTTCGTGCTGTCACCAAATCCTTTTTGTTGCTGACTGGTGAGTTCTCCTGGTGATGCTCGTTGGAATGTGGCTGGTGGTCGTAATATGCCTCTAATGCTGTCTGCTGTTTGTGAGCCAGTGACCATACCTGTATTATCAATAGTTGTCGAGTCCCCCAAGGCACGTTGTATAATGGGATCTTGTAAGAATCGACGCCATGTGGATGGTAAGGTGATGGGTGGATTGTCAGCCGAGAATGGAGGTCGATTGGTTCGATGTTGTGTCTGTTGTTCTGGTGTACCATGCCCATGCAACTTGAAAAAGAAGAGCCATAACTATCCAAAAAGAATCAATGTTAGTTTAGGGTTAATGTTTGTTTGTTTTTTACCTTGCTTTGTTCCCAAATATCGCGACTTGATTGAGTGCATTCGTCGATTGCAGGAAGGATCCGTCTAGTGATAATATTATTACATCGTTCAAAGTTTTGATCAATGGCCAATAGATTCTGTGTAATGATTTGTTGGACTTTTTCTATTTGTGCGTCGAGTTCTTCATCTGTAATAGTGTCTTCGTCTATTGTTATTATTGGGCAGGACATGAGTGGGATGATGGATGAGAAAAGGGTGAAAGAGAAGTGTACACGCGAAAGATTTTAAAAAATGGCGTGCAATGTATTTATATTTTTTCAGTCACACAACCTTCTTTGCATACTGATCCATCCTTATTTCAATACTTTTTATAAAGTAATCAACCAAGATAAAGATAAATGATAGGACTCCAACTTTGCTCTAGTTTTTCTTTTCTTTGCTTATCTTTTTCTTTTGACTTTTGTCAAAAGAGTGCTACATTCGTTTGATTGTAGGACATCAAATACTGCTGCCATGCGCGGGTTTTGAAATATTTTTTTAAAAAAAAAGCTCAAATCCCCAAACAATACCTCTCTCTTTCTTTTTTAAACCTTCTCCATGGACATTCCTGACCCTGTCACTGATTTCCAAGCTTATCAAAATTCACTGTTTAAAGCATTAGCAGCGGCGACGAATGCGACGAATGCTATCCCTATTGAAGATCTTGGCTTTCTTCGTAGTTTAGATCGATCTTTGGCTAAAGATTTGGATCTCTCTGCTAGTGCTCTTCTATCAACAGCCAATCGCTTAACGACTCATTGTGCCAAGGATCTCGGTTTGGATGCGACTCAACGGACTAATGATATTGATGATGTCAATGATCGCTTCTCAGCTGTGATTGACGTGATTGATGGATTATTTGAACGAGCAGTAAGTATCATAAAAAAAAAAAAGGAGGGAAGGGATTAGGGACATAGAACTAACAGCCCGTTGTAAATAGGATGTTTGTTTGGATGAAATGACAGGCAAAGACAATAAGAATGATGTGAATAATGTCGTCAAGGCACACGTCACTCAAGTCCACTCAACGGACGATAACAACAAGTTGGAATACAAGCTACTTCGGGCCAGTAATACCGTGCGACCTCAACTTCAATTCAAAGATCGTGTGGATAATTCACCAACTATTCCATTTGAACGCAAAATTGTCGTCAAACCTCATGCACAAGTCCCTTTGGAACACCAACCACCTATCACTGACAGTGTGGTCGCCTCGGGTATTCCACCACCCATGCCACATCCTTATGCTCATGAAATCGAACATCTCGTTTATCCCGATCATCTCTTCCAATCACGCCCACCTGTACCTTACCAACCTTACGACAAAACACAAGCTATTTGGGTGGATACTGAACAAGGTCTGGATGATATGATGAAGGCTTTGGATGGTGCTCAGGAATTGGCAGTGGATTTGGAACATCATGATTATCGCTCATTCCAAGGGTTTACCTGTTTGATGCAACTCAGCACACGTGATCAGGATTACATTATTGATACATTAGCTTTACGACATGCTCTATGGAAACTCAATGAATATTTTGCTGATCCTAACATTGTCAAGGTAATAGAAAAAAAAAAGGGGGGGGAAGGAAGAGATGGTTCACTTACTTTTGTGTCTATTTTTGTTTAGTTACTTCATGGTGCTAAAAGTGATATTATTTGGCTCCAACGTGATTTTGGTCTCTATATTGTGAATCTCTTTGATACTTATGATGCCACTCATCTACTCGGTAAGAAAATACATAACATGACAAATCATTACCACCCTTGGATACTAACTGATGACTTTTTTTTTCCCGAGTAGAATTCCCTCATCATAGTCTCGCTTACCTGTTGAAAAAATATTGTAATGTGGTGGCCGACAAGAAATATCAATTGGCTGACTGGAGAATCAGGTAAAGAAAGACACATTTAAAAGAAATGACTTTTGTTGGTAGGGACCCTATCAGACTAATCAAGTCTCTTTTCAATAGACCTTTACCACAGGAAATGATGGATTATGCACGATCAGACACGCACTATCTTTTATATATTTACGACCAATTACGAGAAGAACTTTTAGCGGGCTCAGGAACTAATCAAAACCTTCTCCGTGCTGTCCTCCAACGATCAGCATTGACGAGTGCACTTGTATACGAAAAGGAACCTTACGACGCAGAAAATGGACTGGGACCTTCAGGCTGGGCGAACCTGTTGACCAAATGGCGACATTCAATGAACCAACAACAACTGTATGTATTTAAAGCACTCCATCAATGGCGTGATACTACAGCGCGACAAGAAGATGAATCGATCCGGTTCGTGTTACCTAATCATATGTTGTTTGCTCTCGTCGAACGTATGCCGACCGACTCGCCAGGTGTGATTGGTTGTTGTAATCCTTGTCCACCCAGTATTCGTCGAAATGCTCAAGTGATTTATATGCTCATCCAACGCGCGAAAGCCGATGCCTTGAACCACACCGATAAGAAACCAACCATTCAACAACAGCAACAAGAAGATGTAGCTAAACCTATACAACAACAACAACAACAACAACGGGTGGTTAAACAACACGTTGATCCTTCTGTATTTGATTTGGAAAAGATTTATCAGGAACGCCAAGATACGTTGGCTCAATTGGCTGCACCACGATGCGTCTTGTTTGGTGATATGAATAACAAGACCGTTAGTAAAGCGGATCGGGATGCTCAAAAAATCGCGCAACATATCAGGGCTACTTTGACTATTGCTTTACCGATAGATGAATACAAAGTAAAAGCGGTACTGGATCATGAAGATATTAAGCAAAGACATAAACAACAACAACATCAACAACAACCAGCCGTGGATGAAACTGAACATGTGTTTGCCAAGGCTGAAGATCGTGAAACCAAGAAACGTAAAGAACAACCCAAATCTGATAAAGATGTTATCACTGTTAAAAGTCTAGGAACCAAGAAAAGTAGAAGAAAAATAGAATAGTTGAATAGTATATAGCTTTTTTGTTTGAATACAACCTTTTATGAATAAAAAGCATCATCATCATCATCATTACGCCTTTCTTATATATAATATGTTGGAGTGGATTACAGTGTGTTAAGCCGCTGCTTTGATTGGGATTTAAAATTATCGACTTGACCAGTTTTATACAAATAAACCAGACAAAAGTCCAATCACTATAAGATAGATAGAAAGGTTTGAAAAGGAAAAGAGAAGGAGGTGCCACTTGCGGTTTATGCGTCAGACGGGGTTTTACTACCCGGATTATTTTCTTTGGGTGTTTGTACATATCCACGTGTGAAGACATTCGGTACCAACCCACAGATTTCAAATAAGACCAATGACGGAATGTTTCTGGAGGCATTGACGTCTCGTTACCATAAAATGTGGCAAGCATTGCAGCTTACAACACTATGCAATTTTGACCGCCTATTGTCACCAACACGTACATTATCCAATGATCGTTTTCCACATCTCGAGCACACCTTCGATGTATACTGTTCGTTCACATCCACCACAAACATTAAGTGTTGTCTTTGTGCCAACTTTGTAGCTTTCCGGAATACCTTTACTAGACCGCGCGGTTTTTCACGGGAAGATCTTCGATCGAACTTCCGTCACCGACACACAGTAATGTGATCTTGTTTGATTCTTCAAAGGGATGTTTTTTCCATTTACGTGTTTTGGTCTACACAGCACTCCCAAGAAAAACAAACTAAAAAGTTATACTATGTATCACTCTTTTCAACAAACATTTTCAGACAAATTCGCTTACTGTATGGAAGGTATTCCTTGGGAAAATTTGCCGAATTGATGCCGTCGTTTCTTTCAGCTACCATCGTTCTTCGATCACTGCCGGTGCACGAAACAACTATTGCCTCTGTCAGAAAGACGTTCATACTTGTGTCCACCAGCAACAAAGATTTGCACCAGTTTTTCGGGTAGTCTTTTGTTTGCCACGGTCATTGAAGAACCGAACTTTTTGGAAATCATCATTATAGAACAAAAGAAGTCTGTCCAATGATATCATCTTGTTAACAATGTATTCTTTTATACGTGCGATTGATGCAGTTTAAGGTGACCCCATGGTGCTTTCGATGGTACTGATTCCATGCAAGTCTTTCCAGTTCTTCATCTTTGTGGTGGTCTTGCTATACCCTGCCGAGCAGTAAAATTCAGCTGCACTGAATTTTAGGACCTGGTGGCGTTTGTCTTCACGAGTGGCCAAGATTGGTTCATCAATCATATCAGTTTCCAAGGTATATGCATCAGGGTCAGAAGAATTAGACGCAACAAACACTTCAGTTACCCAGGGTCTATCCCCCATAGGTCAAAGTATTGCATCATTGAACGTTCTATATCATGCAGGAAAATGGGAGTGCCATGTGAAGTTGCCGTGGCCTTTTTTAAAGAAAAATACAAGGAAGGATGATTACTTCAGTAACCCCAATGATGTTGCGGACGGCCTTTACATTGATGGGTTCAAACCGATGAAACGGGGCAACTAACTGCCACTATGGTTCAACTGATAAATTACAATATCCATCCAAGGGAGCGCTATCAATCACAAAACCTGATGCAAGTTTGTGTCATACCTGGAACTCGCAAACCAGCAAGTCTTTGGTCCTTTTTTGATCCCATTATTGATGAATTGAAAATACTGTCCGAAAAAGGAATGATCGTCGAAGTCGGCGATTTAATAATTCATGCAAAAGTCCACCTTGTTTTGGCCACCGATGATATTCCTGCTGTTGCTGACATCGCTGCTCACATGGGACACAATGCCAAGCATGGATTCCGTATATGTATTACTGAAGGTGAACGTTTGAACAGCCGGGGAATGTACTTCAAGAAGTCATTGGAAACAACAGCATTGCGAATAGTTGATTCCTGGACTGATGATCCCCACACAAGACGACAATTAAGTCTCAGGAACACCTCCCATTTTGTATCTCTTCCCACCTTCCACGGACCAACTTTTTGGGGGTTAGACGAAATGCACTTATTCGGCCATGGAAACAGCAAGCTCATATTTGGTCTTTTGAATAACAACTTCGACGACAAAGGCTCGATGTTCAAGTTACGAGGTAATTTGTCAATGGATGATATCGGATCGATAATGCCAAAATCTCGGGGAAGTATTCCATCAATATTTCTGAGCAACTGGACTGATGTAATGTAATCCAACACCCATTATCATGCGGTTGATTGGCTTGATTTTCTTTCGTATGTCTTTCCTGCTGTAGTGATTCCGAATTTGGAACATGAAGAAACCCGCGTTGCTTGCACACACGTTATTGAAGGAATAATGATTGCCACCAGATGGGACAACATCACCCAGTCAGACTTGGAAAAGATGGACAAAGCTTTTGGTCATTGGCATAACTTTTTACGATCGCAGATTTCCCATGGCACCATCAAACTCTCATCTTTTACTGTTACCCAGCATTACCTTGGGCACATAAAGCTGCTGATTTCAAGTATGGGCCCTCTCCCCTCTATTTCTTATCGCTCCCTCGAGCGTATAATCGGTGTATATGCTGCCCAGACCAAGTCGAAGCGCAAGCCCAGTGAAAATCTTTCTAATGTTGTTGAAATCATGGCCACTATCAACCATCTCAATAATGTGGAAAAAGTTCCTGTCGATCATGCACGATTTAAATTTTAATTGCCCAAAAAATGAAGAAAATCAAGTCGCATGAATTGGACCCTTCGATCATTGAAAACATATTCACATGTCTACAGAGAAGTGGTAGTTCTGGTTTTACAATGAATGTCCATTCTAATGACATGTACAAAGTGGATCGCTTGACAGCCACGGATGGATTAACTTTCGGGGTCGAAAAGGAGGAGACAGGTGATGACCGACGACAAAAACACCTTGTACGAATTCAAACCCCTGGGTAAGTCTTTTAAGCAAATGTGACAGCATACCTGTAACCTTACCTTTTTTCTGCACAGGAACTCACACTATGGGTCTATTCAATATTTCCCAGTTGTAAAATCATCCATCGCGCAAGACATTTTTGTAGTCTGTAAAATTCTCTCTCTCTCTCCCTTAATTTTTCTATTGTTTATATAGGAAACTCATCCATGTAGGGGAGCATCTTGTTGCGATCTTAGTTTTAACCATTGACATATCTCTCGTCGACGACTCTTCTTTTATGGGTATGCAAGACGTATCTTACTAATACAACGGGATAAAGGTGATCATCAACAGGGAACTCTGACGACAATGCATGGAGTGCTCTTGGAAGGGGGAAAATCTGTATGATCAAGTAGACTGATTGACTGTAGGATTATGACCAACTTCAAGGATAATGGTGCTATGGATGGATTAGCTTTACAAGACAAGCAGTTAAACTAAATAGGATTGGTTAATGAATGTTGGTTGACTTGATACCAAACGAGATAAAGGACGATTGGATTAATACATGTATATTAGATTAGTAATAGTAATAGTAATAGTAGTAATTTTTTTGAATTATGTGGTGGGATTGGGGATGGTAATACCATCATTGTAATAAAACATCATAATACTGTATATATAAACCTTTTGATCTTTGATTAGTATGATGGTATTCAATAATGTGTTAATTTGAATATATACATATATATATATATATATATTTAGTGGCTGACTTTAAGAAGGGGTAATATGTATCTATCATGCATGTAGATAAGACATTTAAATCCAGCTTATACGATAAAGTTTACGATTAGCCAAGTATCCTTACTTCTTTAATTGTGTCAAATAAGCATACAACAAAAAGACAACACCCCCATTCAAGACACAAGATAAAAAAGGTGATACTATTTATATGTAAGTTTTTATTTATTTAACAACAATGGGATGTAATATGTATGTAAAAATGTTTTTATTTTTATTTTTGAGCCTTGAGCACCCGTTTGACGATCTTTTGTTCTTCGATCAAAAAGGCACGGACAATACGGCTACGGACACAGTGACCACAACGAGAACCACCATAAGCACGGTTCACAGTCTTTTGGGTCTTGGATACATTGTGGAATTGACGAGCACGGAGAGCCTTGATCTATATACAATAACAAAAGAGGTGAGTTCTTTTTTCTTCTTTTTTTCCCACTTTAGTATTCAATTTTACCCCAGCCAAGTTGTTGCCACAGTCACCGCAACGAGGAGCCTTGACAGGCTTCTTTTGGTATTGGTAGACCAACTTAGCACCTAATCAAAAAAAGACGAATAATTTAGTTTCCATCTTGTCAAGTGAGAGGTGCCATTTTAAATCGAGTGTCAATAATATTGTCTAGTTTACTGATATTATCGTCTAGGATATCTTACCAGGGGTCTTGACGATCTTGACACGGTTGGATCGAGTGTTGTAAGATAGACGACGGCGGTAAGTAACTCTTTGGACCATGGCTAAAAAGATAAAACAAAAAATAAAAGGTCATCCATCCATACATCCATCCATTTCGATAATCATCCATCTATCAATCCATTTGTCTAGTCTTTTCCGTTTCCTTTTTATTTTTTACCTTCCAAACGATATGTGATGAAAAAAAAAAAGGAAAGATGGAAAAAAATGAAGGAGGGTGAACCAAATCAAACGGGCGGTAATTGAAATGCGAATGCGGGAAACGAAAATAAGCGAAACCAGGTTTCTTTTCTTCCTTGACGAATGAAGATACATCATGCATTATCTGTTCAAACCATGTTGACACCAAACCAGAGGTACGATCTGTTTCTTTCTACTTTAGTGAGACAAGAGTATTCTTATACATTCAAGTCGTCTTTTATCAACACAAAGACGCATTGAATTTTTTAAAGCGCCGATCCTAAAAAAGGAAGTTGTAGACTCCTATCATTCATGGGATACTCCTTGAATATCACTTGACCAAAGACCCTCCTTTTTCAACCATGGGAGTTGAGATATAGTTTTATTTAAATAATACAAATGTAGGTAAAAAAAAAAGAAGAAGAGAGTTCAAAGATATAAAAATAATGAGATACATATGAAGGAAGAGAATAGTGATCTAAGAAGATTTCTTGGCGACGGCAGCAGCACGGCGCTTACCGTAAGTACGACGAGCAAAATCCAAGAAAAGGTAAGTGAGGGGCAAGAGATAAAGAACGTTAAGCAAAACAGCAAACTTTTGACCCTGGGTGACCAAACAGTTATCAATAAACAAGTAAGAAGTAGCCGCCGTCATGCCAACCAAAAATTGAGAGATTTGAATGGAAGTAATATATCGTTTACCAGGCACATGGATACCCACCGAAGTCATGGCGTAATATAGATACATGATGGAATGCACAAGGGAATTGAAGACAACAAAGATCCAAATGGGTTGAGCGCGATACCGGATCCCCGCCCACATTGTGATCATGGCACCAGCATGATGATAGGTTTGTAACAAGGAAGACCGACGACCTTTTAAGAGAATAATCATGGTATCAATCACTTCATAGAATTTAGACAAGTAAAACAAGTATCCCCAGTATCCCAATGCATTATCCCATAAAAATCCATCCTTATCACAATACTACAACCCATAAAAATAATAATTAGACTTCCGCACCCCAACGAATGGTTTTGTTTTTCATTTTCCGTACTTACAGCATCATGAATGGATTGTCCTCGGTTATATAACTTGTGCATGTATTGGACCATGTTGTAAAAAGTAAGCATGGAATAGATGGCCAGAGAGAGATTGTGAGCAAAGACAAAGGCAGTCATCAAACCGCTTGATTTGGAGGCAGTACCAGATCCTTGATTCTTGGCTTCTACTCGGGATACCTTGGCCTTGGTTTGAGAAGGATTCAATAGGTGGACAGAGACAGCATAAATGGTGGCTATGATCAATGGAGTTTTCCAATTCATAAAGAGTTCATAGTATTCCGGGAATGGCACACCAGGAATAACAGTCAATGTATCAGGATCCATAATGAATGATTGATATAATTTATATTTACAAAAATAAAATAAAAATAAGTATGAATGGAAATGAAATAAAAGAAGAAAAGAAAAGGGTTTTTTTGATTTAAAACTTTTTTTTTTTTATCTGACAACTCATAATCCAATCTCCGACTCCCCAATTTATGGGTTCCTGGCAGTCTTCCACCCAACAATCAAAAAGTACCTTTGGTGTTTTGTAAATTTCTTTCAAGGAGAGGGGGGATGATGATGATTTCTAATGGTGAATCAGCTTTCTCTCTCTCTCTCCTGTTCTCAAGGGTGATATGACTTGTTTTGGTATTCTGTCACAATCTAGCATGTTTTGCATGTAAACTTTACCCCTTAATCCAAAAATGATTCCTTCTTTTCCGATGCAGAATAGAAAGAGTTTTTCTTCTCTTTCACTATCATATTATCCTCTTTATCTTTTGTATTAAAAAAAAAAAAAAGTTCATGCGAAACATTTAGGGTTTCTGATATGGGTCTGTGGGGTTGTACGACGATCAACAAAACTTTTTGATCCCGTCTTGAGCTAGGTTCCGAAAACTCACTTTTAGAAAAACGAAGAACAATTCAAAATAAAAGAGGGGGGGGGGGGTATTTCAGCTCCCGCTCAGGGATCACATTGCATATCATAACGACGATTCAAACAAAACAGTGGTTCATGAAAACAACTCTTATGCAAATGTAAAAAGAAAATTGATTGGCTGCTGCCGGATAAATCTCTCAAGCTCGGGTTTCAAATTCAGCACTAAATTTTGTTGGTGAAACCCAATGAAAGGAAATAACGCTGGGTCCCTTTTTCTTTCTTTCTTCCTTTCTTTAATACTATTTGGGTCAATAATGCCTGACTCGAATATACTTGATACTTATTCGTCTGGTATTTCGATGCAAAACAATTTTATCCTTCCCCCATTATCGACGACTGATGGGTTTATAGACTGGATGGACGAACTTTACAAGTACAATACGAACGATCCTAAAGACAAGAATGATGCTTCAATGAAACCTATTAATATAAACCAAAATGCCTCTTCTTTTAATAACGACGATACTAACATTGTATCGCCCTTGTTATGGTAGGTATCGAAAAGAAGCCGTGTTTTAATGTTGTATACTTACCTTTGTGTGTGTGTGTATTAGGGTTCCTGCAGACCGACATCCAGAAATAGCCCCGAGCGAATTTACAAAATGGCTTGAATCCAATGGATCTAACATTAGGACCACTCTTCGACGAAAATCATCGGTATTATCACAAATCCATATGCCCTCTGATGATGAAGGTATAACTGTTGTATTTAAAATGATACATAAACTAACTGATCGACTGATTTTATTTTATTTTATTTTATGAATAATTAAAAGAAACAACACTTGAATTCGATCGACACTCGTCTGCTCAAGATACTTCTCGAGTGTTGGCAGGAGGAAATAATGGCTCATTACTACGTCGGTCAGCATTCTCAGCACGGGGAAGAAGCAGGAAATTGACATCCAGTCGGCATGGGGATCACGTACAGCAACAAACCGCGATCAAGGAACCTGTTCGATTGTATGATCGACCCGTCAGCATGAATGAATGGATTGATTTAGGAAGCGCTAGTATTCTGGAGGATGGTTCTGGTATTCTCTCTCGTGTGCACGATGCCGAATCACATATTTTACCTCCACTTGACCATCGACAGACACCACCATTGCATAAAAATACCACTCTGCAACGCACAATACCAATAAAAGATACAACTCTTTCGTCCAGCCCAATACCCGAACGTCATCGAAAATCATGGTTTGGTGGGTTTTTTAGCGATAACAAGAAACACATCTCTTTACGTCGGGAAGATGAAGGGTTAAAGAAATCAAGTCTAGTCTCACTCTTCTCGCGTACCAAATCCACCGTCACCAACAATCACAAGCACCAACATGACAACCAGCCACAACAACTATTATTATCACTTGATGGGCCGAGACTTCCGATTCATGTAGAACGTGCGATTTATCGTTTGTCTCATCATAAATTAGCAAATCCTCGGCGGCCTTTACATCATCAAGTGGCAATCTCTAATTTGATGTTTTGGTATCTGTCGGTTATTAACACACCATCTCACCAATTACAGCATCATCACCAATTAAAAACTATAGGAAATCATAAACAATCACCTATCATTTTATCCACTTCAAACACACCATCTAAATTCCATGCCCATTTTGACGACTCACCAAGAAAGGAAGAAGATGATGATCTTCCTCTTAGTTATTATAAATGATAAACCCTCTCTCTCTACATTACACTATACTATACTATTAAACTAATATATAATAAATAAAACCTCTTCTTTGTAATCACTTGACATAATTGATTCATTGGCCAAAGAGATCGCACTTGCTAGGGAATTTGCCAACTTTTGTAGTGGTTGGTTGAGATCGCTGTTGTCAATAGTAGAATCTTTGCCAAACAGTGATAGGATTGATTGCATGTGGAGGTGGATTTCGCTTGGTTTCGTTTTTTTTTGACAAGTCCCATCACATTGTGATTTGTTACCACGAGCGATTACACCAAATGCAACCAGTTGAAATATCTTGGAACCAATTCGAGTTTTCTTGTGCATTATTATAATTTGCCAAAGTAAATACAGAATAAGGTCGTGTTGTGACACCGTCTGTCATGTTGTTTGATATAGGCTTATTGACTTCTTTGGTATCCGCACAAAGTTGCGTTGTTTTCTTCTTGAGGTCGGCAATGGTGTTCCAGTGAAGGTTTTTATCACTTTGGGAAGATTTTTGAGTGTCTTTGGCCGATTGAGTTTGCTGTTCTTGATTCGAGGATGATGGAGGTTTGCATCCTTTGGCTTGAATGTGAACAAAACCACCAGACGGGATGATAAATTTATTGTCCAATTCCATCTTCCTTTTTTTGCACATAGTGTTAACTTTCACCATATCAAAGAATTCACCAAAAAGAGCGAATCGGGCTTCTTCATTCATAGATTTACCAACCACCATGGATGCAATTTTGATCTTTTGTTCGCCGGAAAAAAAAAAGATGTCACGGCGAAGGATTTGCTTTATGGCGCAGTAGAGACCATAGATGTTAAGATGCAACAAATGAAGAATATCAGCAGAAGTTTGTGGCATAACCTCTCGTCAGTATCTCCCATACCCGGTACATTGCAGAATCGCCCCGACCAGTTTCACAGCATTTGCAATTGTTAAAACACCGCTCTAACTGCATTTAGCCATCGGAATTTGCTTACTTTGATCCTTGTCAGGTTGATTTAATGCGTTGAATGCTGATAGTACAGCGGTGTTGTAATCATGCCGTGCATTGTTCTCTTCTTCTTTTTCTAGAGTGGATGAAATGGTCGTCATGATATCAAGAGCAACATGAACAGCATCGTCGTCCTCATCTGATTCATTTCCTTCCAAGGTTGCTCTTGCGACAGGATTTGATAAAAGTGGATATATCATCGACCAGGGTAGAGCCAAATACAGTGTATTATCCGAAAGATAAAAACTGATCAATCATTGTAAAGAATAAAAAGAAAGAAAGAAAGAAAGAAAGAAGATAATAAATAACCACCATCAAAATCTGGAACATGACACATTTAAGGAGTCGAGTTCAATGCCGACAAGCGTGTGAACTCAATTTTTGGTTCATTGACTACATTTCTGTTCTGATTGTTTATCGTTTGCGGATGGGTGTGCCCCTGATATATTAGTAAAGATTACGACTTGTTCTAATAACCATGTTCATTTTACACCGGGATTTACATTTTTTCCCTTTTCAAATCCTATAATCTTTGAAAAAATCTACGTGCGCAATCCCCACGTGCCCTTTGCAAATCCCCCTACCCTGTCCGCCCGTTTGTCCCGCCTTTCGGGAGTTTACTTGTAACCAATCAAAAACGGCGGATTCTGAAAACATTTTTTTTTTCAATGTGTAGCTGGACTGGAGAACCGTTTAAAATAGCTTTTGAGGGTGGAGATGGGGAAAGAGTGGATTGTTGAATACAGAAAACAGCCACCATCTTTCTAGCTGTTTATCTTGGTCTCTCAAAGAGAGAATTTGGTACAGTCACGACGAGAAGGGTAGATTAAATTGAAATGCCGATATTTGAGCTCCGATATGTTTGGTATAGACTACGAGGTTTCGTGAAACTCGTTCCCTTGTTTTTTCTCTCCACCCCCCGTCCCTTTTTTTCTTCTTCCCTCTTTCACTCCCCCCCCCCTCCCCACTCTCAAGAGTGTATTCTCTTGCCACCCTTCAACTAGTTTACATTTTAAAGAATCCTTCCCTCTCTCTCTCTCTTTCTTCTTCTTTTTAGTTATATATTTTATCATCTCAGCAATGACGACGGAACCATCATCCACCATACGACATCCCTATTTTGACGAACAAGCCGATGACCGAGAAGCCCGGATCCAAAGTTTATTCGATTCACTTGACCGACATGGGACAGGTGTATTGGATGCCGATTGTATCCTGGGGGGCTTTCTCAAACTGACACATTTGCCAGCACATACCCGCTATGCCACCGATCTCTTGGCCATGTGTGATACGGCGCGCGACGGTCTGATTGATTATAGTGAATTCCGTGCCTATGTATTGGATAAAGAAAAGGATTTATGGACTTTGTTTGACGATATCAATATTGCTGGCGATCATCGATTACGGCCAGATGAACTCGAATCGGCACTCAAGCAAGCTGGGATCAGGGTCACTCAACAAGATCTAGAAGCATTCATGCATGTCATTGATACAGGTAATAATGATAGAGTAATCTCTGATTTGATCTCTAACTCTTTTTTTTATTTTTTTATTTTTTTGTATATAGAGGGAAATGGATATATTGATTTTAAAGATTGGAGGGATTTCTTATTGGCAAGTACTTACTATTGAATCACAAAAAAAAAGGGGGGGGAAGGGTTATTAACATATATCTTTGAATATCTAGTTACTACCACGGGAAACCACGATCTCTGAAATCTATCAATACTATCAAACCTCAACTCAACTCACACATGATGCTGAAGTGGTCTTCCCACATACCGATGAAGCCGCTAGTAATGCATACAAGTATTTGTTCTCTGGGGCCATTGCTGGTGCTGTCTCTCGAACATGTACTGCTCCTTTTGATCGACTCAAGGTGTTTCTAATCACCCAAACATCTTATACCACCAAATCATCTACCTCAAGCATTGCATCCGCTGTAAGTAGTATTTATTCCCAAGGTGGTTTCCGAGCCTTCTTTGTAGGTAATGGTTTGAATGTATTTAAAATCGTTCCTGAATCATCGTAAGTTGTCTTTAATATCATAATGTTAATGTTTTCTTTTACTAATCTCTCTCTCTTTCTCTTTGTTAGTATCAAATTCTATGTGTTTGAAACTGCTAAATCTGTTTTGGCCGAATTGACTCAATCCGAAGACAAGAATGCCATTCCCGTCGGTGCACGATTTATTGCAGGTGGTGTGGCCGGTCTTTGTTCTCAATTCTGTATCTATCCTGTAGAAACCCTAAAAACAAGAATCATGTCAACCAATGTCGGCTCAAAACAACATGCATCAACAGCAGCTAAAAAATCCATTGTACTCAACACAGCAAAACAAATGTACAAAAGTCAAGGTATTCGTGCTTTCTGGCCTGGTTTGACTTTGGGTAATGTATTAAAAAAAAAAAAAAAAAAAAAGAATCACAAGATGTCAGCTTGATTTCTCATACACATACTCTCTCTCTCTCTATCTCTGTATACAGGATTGATGGGTGTATTTCCTTATCAGGCATTGGATATGGGGATCTACGAAACATTAAAGGTGACATATTTACAATATATGAAAAATCAATCATCAACTGGTCCTTCTCCTCAACCTAACATCATGGTCCTTTGGTCTTGTGGTATGGTCAGTGGTTGTATTGGTGCATCCAGTGTTTATCCTCTTAATATGATACGAACAAGGTAATCAGAAACTCTTCTCTCTCTTTTTCGCTAACTCGGGTTTTATAGGTTACAAGCTCAAGGTACACCTGGTCATCCTTATCGATATACCTCGGCATGGGACGCTGCTAAGAAAACATATCAGATCGATGGTGTCAAGGGCTTTTATAGAGGTTTAGGTCCGACCTTATTCAAGGTAAATTGTTTTAGCTCATCCAGGTCCATAGTACTCACCCTTCTTTTTTTTTAATAGGTCGTTCCCTCCGTTAGTATTAGCTATGCTGTTTATGAACTTAGTAAACGCTCACTTGGCATCTCATAGAATTCCCCTCTTTTACAAATAATTTGTTGTTGTTTTATTATTTTTACCTTATAGAAACTTTTATAGTGGCTCTCATTTATCTTCATTAGTAACATTTTTTTTTTTTTTTTTTTACCTCCCCATCACTTTTAGTATAGTACATACATTTACACACACCTTTTTTTTATATCTTTTTTTACCAGCTGCTTTGACAAACATTGTATAATAAAACTGACAGCATATATATCATTTACAATATGGGCTGTTTATTTATGTGATCATAATAATAAGCGGGGGGAAGAGAGGGTTGTCAACTAGTAACAAGAGACTACAATCTATTGGGCAAAGACTTCACCACCTTGTTGTCCAACAAAAGTACTGATTTTCTTGACTTGGTTATTCCATTCTTCCAATTTTCGTCGCATGCCATCGATTTGAGACTTATCCAGCACTCGAGGTTGAACCCAGGTCACCACCACCAATTGATCGACCTGATCGATAGACCCACGAAGTAATTGAATAGATAAAGCCTTCATTACCAAATGCTCAACCTGTTAAAAATGAAAGAGTGAGTCGATTTTCTTTTTCTTTCCCCATGTTGGATGATTACTTACTTCGTCAATAGGTAATCGTGTTTCAGAAGCAATTTCACTAAATGGAATCACACGGTTATCGCCTGATCGACGAAAGATGGCTTCAATCAAAGACATCAAACAGATCTTTTGATTCAAAGCACTGGCATTTTGTTGTAAAAGGGGCTACATTATACAATATCAAGTTAGCTCCCTATTTCTTTTATCCCTTTCTATCCCTCTTTTGATTTACCTGTTTGCTTAAATGTGGACCCAAAGCTTCGAATTTCCCAATATCACCATTATTGAATGTGAAGAGCAGTGTACGTAACCAATCATGTTCAGTATTGGTCAAAGAGTCCAAAACAGGATGCATCAACTACCAAAAAAAAAAAAAAAAAAAAAAAAAAAAAAAAAAAGTCAGCATCCCTTGTGTATATATATACATAATCCCCCTTTACCAATTCACCAAAGTTATAAATGTTATCACCAAGAAGAGCCGCCATAGCCAAATCATAAGCCCGTTCGATTTTTTCATTCACTGGTAGTTCATCCACACAGGCCAAGAAGAGTAGAGCACTTTTATAATAATGGACATAATCAGCTTGAGATTTGTAATATTCAGCACTGACCCGGTAAAAACTGGCATGGATTGCCGTTTCCACTGAATCAAACCCATCCAAGATCTTTTCCGACCGTTCCATCACTTTTTTCACTTGATCAGCTTGATCCAATAAGAGTTGGAAGTGAGCAGCTTCCATCACAGCTAAAACGTACACGTCTTGAGAGTCAGGTGTATCCACTTTGGTGATAATATGTTGAAGAAAGTCCACAGAAGCTTGAGCATCTATATTATTAAATAAATAAATAAAATAAAATAAAAACCTCTACCCCATCAGTTTCCCATCCACACACACATTATTACTATTATTTGTTTTTGTTACCTTTGAATTGACTGGCTGCTTGTAAAGCAATAGTTACCAAAGACAATCGGTTGATCTTGTTCTCCCATTCGGCCACGAATTGTTGGTAAATGGAGACTTGGAAAGGACCTGATTCAGCTTGTTTGAAGAATTCAAGCACTTTTTGTGTTAACTGATGCCATAACCTATAGAAAACAAAAATATTAATTGGTATCGTCACGCGTTTCTTTATTATCCAACTTACTTTCGTTCATAAAGATCTTCAAATGTCGTAAAATAATGTTGTAAATGAGAAGGCGCTTTTTGTCTTTCATCAGAGAGATATTTAGGGACATCAAAGTCCACGTCCATATCATTGTTGGTCTTGTTGGATTGAGACATTTGAGATGTAATTGTATATTGATGTGAAAAGATGTGAAAAAGAAGAAGAAGAAAAGTCAAAAATTGTTTTTTAACAGCTTGCGTGTTGCTTTCATTTTCAATCCCCGACGGACCTGAGCAACTGAAATGGCGGCTCTGGAAACACAAGAAAAGAATTCGAAAATGGGAACAACGTGCACCACAAGCTGATTATGGGAACAAAATCCTGTATGAAAGAACAAAGGTGGAAAATATCGAAACCGAACTCAATGATCTGAAAGCCAAAATCACAAACATAAGAGATGACAATGCTCTTACTAAAAAAGACAATTCTCGTACTAAAAAAAGACAGTGCTGGTACTGAACAAGACAATGCTCCCACTGAAGAAATTGAAGACGAAGAAATGGAACATGTAGCAATGGATATTACTACTTCGACGCCTACCTCAGATGTTCAACATGGTGCCAGTGCAGCGATGATCAATCGTATATGTGGATTTTTAGTGAAACACCTACGACAAAAGCCAAATGACGATCCAATCACACAAAATAAAATCATGGACACCTTCCCAACAATCAACGAACAGTCAACCGCTCCCACCATCAAGATTTTTACATTCTTTTGGCGTTTTGTATTACAAGTGAATGAAGCTGATATTGATGACCACATGCTTGTAAACCTTCATGGTATCGATATGTGCAACGCTGTGCTGCAATCCACTGGCTATGGTCGATACTCACGTAAAATAACACCTGAACCTTCTATGGGTACACTACATGCTCTCCATATCAACCTTCATGGTCTTTATTCATTCACCCAGTGTGTTGACGATTCGAACAAGCATTTTAAAAACCAGACAAGGTACTTTGATTACAAGTTTGTCACTGGCCACCTCAAATAAAGCAGCCGTTTTCGATACATGTATTGATATAGAAAAGGTTGAAAAGTTGTGTAGCAAAAGAAAGGTTGATTTCGATAACAAGATTATCATTACATCGCCTGGAATCATTCATCTCCAAGGGACTTACTACAAAAAGGAATCTTCTTATCCAAGTGCTTCTTCGACGTTTGATCACAAAGTACGTCGACATAAAGGTAGCACGGAAGATGATTGAAATACCATGGCGACTTGAAGGAACAAACCAAGAAGCTGCATGCTGCACTGAGAAGTATCATGGCACCCATATCTGGATTAAGGAAGAGTATTGCAGAATGTAATCATGAAATCTTCAACACTGTCAAGAATTTCAAAAAACACTCGTCAATTGATGGAAGAAAAGCTGGTGTGCATAGAAAATCGAAACGCGGACAAAGTGTCTTTGGGTTACATATACCGACAATTTATTGCTGTGTACGCTAACATTGATGAAATAAACAAGAAGAAACCGGTGCTCTACGACAATATTAGTGGTAAAAAACCCCCGTTGATGCTACTACTTCCTGTGCACCTACCGCTGATGGCTACCTGCAAGTTGAAAACAAGTATATTGGCGTTGATCCTGGTGTCAAGACCATGGCGTCAGCGGTGATCATGAACTCCGAACAAGCAGGCACTTACCTTTTACTTTCTAACAAGTATGCAGCTTTAGAACAACATCTCGACAACCGTGAAGATGCAAGAAAAAAAGTTTTGAATTTTGCGAAAAAGGAAATATCGGCGAAATCTATCAGCAGTAAAGTCCGGACTTTGCAAAATCGAATCAAGATGCAAAGTGAAAAGAGTTATCGGAACAAAGGAAAAAGGTCAAAACCGACAATGGAAGTGAAGTGTGGATGGAAAAATTTTATATGGCAAGCAATCACGAGACACTTTGACACGATTTACCACCGATCGCCCTGGATGAAGAAGATCAGGAACAGTGTATCACTTTTCCGTGATAAGGCTTACGCCACCGCCGCTAGTCAGATTATGAAGGCTGCCGCTGCTATTGCCCCTGCCACTGCTATTATTACTACTTCTACTACTACTTCTACTACTACTGCTACTGCTCGTGCTTCTGCTAGTGCTAAAAAAGGGAAAGGGAAACAAATTACTTCACCACCTAAATTTATTATGGCGATGCTGGTCGTGGTTTTGGTTCAAGAATCCGTGGGTAAGAAAGAAGAAGTACAGACCAGCTACAAATGGCATTGGATTCAAATTCAAAATTCAAAATTGATCGACACGAATGATTACCTGTCATCAAAGCCATGTTGCCTTTGTGACACCCGTGTGGAGCATCCTAAACGTCGCAACGGGCGAAATAACCCTGGTGTCTTCAAATGTATCAACCTACTTGTTATGGAAAAAATATGGATACTCACTTCGTGGTCGAGATGCGAATGCTACCATTAACATTATGAAAATTGGTATACATCTGGGTGCCACCAAGGTGGCATATCCTGCCTTTTCAACAATAACAACAATAACAACCAATGCATTAGCACAACATCTTTTTGATCGTGTCCTTCCTGTATTGCGAACACTCATGGCCCCCGTCCTCTGAGGCGAGAGGGTACTCCTGAAGGTGAGTTAAAAAAATTCTTTTCATGTCTTTCTTCCACAAAACGCCAACTGATATTTCTTTTTCCGCTTAATCGACGAAAAATTCAAGTTACCCCCCTGATTTATTCATTGGTCCACAGTAAAAATAAAAGCAACAACCATGATTTATTAAAGTATAAATTTCAAGCTAAGGATTCAAGACCTTTTGCACAGCAGCCAGGACAGAATCAAAGATTTTTGCATTAGAAGCAATCACACCAGAGTTTTTGGCCAAGGTACGTCCCACCGAGAAATCCAAAGGTTGACCATGAATATCAGAGACTTTACCACCTGCTTCAGTAATCAAAACATTCCCAGAGGCATGATCCTACAATAATAATAATAAAAGTTAGTGAGATATGAACTGTTTTCTACTTTTTTTTATGGATTTACCCAAATCTTTTCCACATAAGTTTTACTGGTAGGTAGACGTAGATAGATATCAGCATCTCCACGAGCCAAAGAGCAATATTTAGCCTGACTATCCATCCTGATCGATGGACGAGTAATACCCAGCTCTTTAGCAATCAATGATGCATCATCATGAGAAGAATGGCCTGCTTCGACTGATTCACAAAACGTTGCATTTTCTGTAGTATCAATATCAGCAAATTGGATCTTGGTTTCTTGTTCTTGAGAGAAAGGACGCTGGAAAGCACCTTGACCACGTACAGCAATGAATAGGTTACCACGTTCACCATCAGGATGAGAGGCATCAATAGGAAGGTTAGGTGTACCCATCACACCCAATTGAACCACACCATCGACAATCAATGCCAAACAAACCGCATATTGTCCACCACGTAAGAATCCTTTGGTACCATCAATAGGATCCAATGCCCAATGCCGTCCTTGTGCCCCACCACCATAGTTACCACGATCAATTGCTTGTAGTATCTTTTTTGGAGAAAGAGAGAGAGGAATGAGTCAGAGTATCTCCCTTTGTTGTTGTTTTACTTTTTACCTGGTCTTCTGTCAACTTTTCATTGTCTTTCAACACTCCATTGGTCAGGGAGTGGACTTTTTCTCGGAGTAAACGACCTTGCTCACCCCGTAAATCTTGAGCGTCTTCTTCACCTACAATAGGATCTTGAGGAAATGCTTTTGTCAAATAGGTATTCACAATAGCTTGGGCAGAGAAATCAGCAACTAGGACAAGAGTAAAAAGTTAATAAAAACAAGAAGAATGGTTTGTGAATTACCTGTTACTGGGGATTTATCGTTTTTCGTCAAAGTTTCTTTGGCTACTAGATGTTGAAAGACGGATTGACATACTTTACTGGCTTGGAGCACAGCTTGAATCGCCACAGCACGTTCTTTTGCATATACTATAGAAAGAAAATGTTAGTGTATAAGTTGTTTTGTTGGAATAAACTTACAAGCCATCCAAGCAAAAAGTGAGAAAAGAAGAAATGAGAGAGAGAAAAAGGGGCGGGCGGTTTTTCAATGTGTGTGTATATGAATCATGGCGGAGATCTCAAACGCCTACCGATTGGCTTACATAGTATGGCGACAGTTCGCATAAGCCAAATCCTATTGGCTCTTCCCCTTGTGCTCCAATAGACAAAACTATACAATCATTCCAGGAACTAGAAGCATCGCAACAATGGTGTCAGATGATCTAAAGATAACTTTTTTATAACATACGTAGTGCTGATACAGCATTTTTATTGAAACAATACTGCCCAATGGTAAAGGGGAGGTATGGTAGACTACCCCCATCATTCTATGTAACTCTATCGAGGTAATTTTTTTCTTTTGGCCAAGTAGATATCATATTTATTATCTTCCCTTTTATCCTTTCTTTTTATGCTTTACAATGATTGATCAGTTTTTATCTTTCGGATAATACACTGTATTTGGCTCTACCCTGGTCGATGATATATCCACTTTATCAAATCCTGTCGCAAGAGCAAACTTGGAAGGAAATGAATCAGATGATGACAGTATATCTGAGGACGACGATGCTGTTCATGTTGCTCTTGATATCATGACGACCATTTCATTCACTCTAGAAAAAGAAGAAGAGAACAATGCACGGCATGATTATAACACCGTTGTACTATCAGCATTCAACGAATTAAATCAACCTGACAAGGATCAAAGTAAGCAAATTCCAATGGCTAAATGCAGTTAGAGCGGTGTTTTAAAATTTGCAAATGCTGTGAAACTAGTCGGGGCCATCTCGAAGTCCAATACGCAGCCAATGGTACTTTTTACCGTCGCCTCAATGAATATTGTCTAATGATCAGAAAACAACAAGCAATGTTATTAATTGCAGTAGTCTTCTGTATTCACAATGCGAGCCAGGAATCATTGGAAAAACAAAGAAAGCAGATGCCATTTAGCAAGCGGGTGCATTGCCATGGGTGGGCACAAGAGTGTTGTTTTATTAGTCCAGCAACTATTTCTGTATATTTGGACCGACAACCACTTCATCCCTTAGCAGCACTTGCTTTTTTTTTTTACTGGGCGTCTTGAGTATGGCGAAAAGGGATGACCCAACAATTGAACTGCTATACGGGATTGCCAAACGTGTATTTGAAGGTGAAGCAGCCTACGAAACAGCACAACAGGGCACCATTAACATCATTTGTAGCAAGGCAGCGTCGCAATTCAACCTCGAACTCGTCAGTGGATACATTGAACGAATCCCCCTACTCAAAATGTCGTCTCAAGAATCTACAGTGCCAGCATCAGCAACCTCGTGTCGTGGCAGAACTTTTCCAACTAGTAAATCTTTCTGATTGGGAGATGGAAGAATAAACTGGACTCTATTTTTATTCATAATAATTCACTTGTTCATCATACTGTCTTCGTTCATTATGCCTCCACTACTCATCAAGACAAGTCCTATTTTTTTAATAGTCTAAATATCCCTTCTCCCCACCTCAATTAATTCTTTAGTTTTTTAAATTACAATAAAAAGATTTTCTTAACAAAAAACTTGACACAATTCTCAAAAGGCTTCTCTATTGCCATCTACTTTGTCTATCTACAGTTACTTTACAAGTGTAACTCTGTCTTTATTGATCTTACTTTGATTCAATGTCCACTTTCATTTTATATTTTCAAATCCAGGACTTCTCTTCGCACTTTTTGCATATACTCTTTTTTACCAAGAACTTGTAAAAGGTTGAATCTTACCCAAAAAATTCTGGTGCTCACTTACTTCATAACAATCAATACATTCTATCTGAGCCCAAGTTACTTTAACATCTACCAGATCTAGCCGTAACATTAGAATTATATTCTCTTCGTCTACTATTCCTCTCAATACAAGGTTCATTACCCTTTGATGGTCTTCGAACATATGAAAAATCCATCTGCGACACATTCCAAGCTGCTGCTTTGGCTCGGGGTTTACTCTCATTTGATCAAGAATGTGACAAATCACTGAAGAGTGTCCCAGCTGCATACTATCGTGCAATTAATAAAAAGAGATAAACATGCTTTTGATACCGTGAAATTTGGACAGATGGTTTTTTTATGATAGTAGAAATAAAAAACAATTTATTGGAAAAGTAAAGTTTAAGATTTATAGGGGAAAAAAAAAGAATTAAACAAAAGAAGAAGAGATTACGTTTCTATTGATGTTTTTACACCTTTTATGCGGGTTTCCGTTTAAAACACCGGTGATCATGCGATTTGCCTCGATCTAAAACGCCGCTCATAGCAATGTTCAAGATCGACTTTATGTTTTTCTCTCTGCAGGACGGTCAAGGAATCTTTTGGGAGAGCATCATCGATGGTCTTTAGTATGTAGTCAGCAAAAATATGTACGATCATCGTTGATGCCCTGAATGAACGTTTAAAACGTCAAGCAATGTCATTGGTTCTGTTACAAGTAGCGTTGTGTCAAATAGAGGAACTTGAAATTGAATTGAATAGAGAAACAAGGCGAATATGATATGATGGCAGCGTTGGATGACTTATTACCCGCTTGGTCTTTTATTTGCGGTTGGCCAACAAGGCACATTTCTATTATTAAGCAAGAAAAGGTCAACAAAAGATAGGATATGGGTGCTCCAATGGATGAAAGTGATATTGATTGCGCCACTAGCTGCGTTTTTTTAAAATGAATTCATCTCCAACACCAATAAGCGTCGATCATATGTAGGGGTGAGAGGAAATGTTACTACTGCCGTTTCCAAGATGGCTACAACAAGGGCGGCATCTCATACGGCACTGGGTGCCATATCCGTCACTGGGATAATAATGTTTCTTTTTTTTTTCATATTGTGTTGCTCTCAGCATCATTGTCTACCGTTTTTTTTTCTTTTTCTTTTTTTTTTTTTTGTCTGCTTTCGCCGATGCACTGTAGGCTAAAACTTTTCAACCGTTTGTCCTACCCACCCACCCAAAAGAATGGACCCATAATCAAAAACCGTCGTTCATTCTTTTTCCCTACTATCTTACTCTAAAAGTGGATAATGCTTGCGTACTTGACTGACGTTTTGGAACACCATAAAAGGAAGTGAATGGGTTGAAGCGGCGATTTAATGTTACATCACCTATGAATTCTCATCGCTTATTAATGACAAGTTCTTCCTCGTATATACTTGTAAAGAAAGGTCTTATTCATCATAATCGCAAAGTAGAGAAATGAAACAAAAAGGAACCAAAGGAAAAGTAAAACTCGTGATCCAGTGATGGTGACTGAAACAAAAAAAAGAAAGAATAGAAAATAAAAGGGTTGGTCCTGTCAAAGCGGGATTTGAAATACTTTTTTTTAGGGCCGTTCCAACCGAACAGCCAATGAACGGATAATTAATATTGATCTTCCAGGTCTATAAAAGGAGGATTTCCTAGAATCTTCTTTCTATTTTATTCTAAAAACAATCAAGAAATAATGCACTCTACGTCTGAAAACACTTTCCACGGATGGGCCTGTACTGGCAAAAATGAGCCTCTTGTCTGGTCTGAAATGCCGCTAAAACAATTCGATGCGACTACGGTTGAAATAAATATCACTCATTGCGGTGTCTGTGGTTCTGATGTACATACTATGGATTCTGGTTGGGGGTAAGTTGCTTTTCACCTTGTCTTTTTTGATATTCAAATCCTAATCCCTTTCTCTTTCTGTAATAGACCAACTCAATATCCCTGTGTGGTTGGCCATGAAATTACTGGCGTGGTAACTCGTCTAGGTGACAAGGTGACCAAATTCAAAGTGGGCGATCGTGTTGGTGTAGGTGCTCAAAGCTATTCATGTCTTGAATGTGACAGTTGTAAGAATGGATTTGAAAATATTTGTGAAAAAGGCATCGTAAGTAGTATTCCCCCCCCCTATCAAAAAAATAAATAAATAACATCAGCTAACGAATATGCATGGATAGATTGGTACATACAATAGCCACTGGCCTAATGGTGACAAGACTTTTGGTGGATATGCAGATAAATGGCGTGGTGATCAACACTTTGTATTCAAGATTCCTGAAAATATGACCAATGAAATGGCTGCCACTTTCTTCTGTGCGGGTGTCACTACATTTGCTCCTTTACGCCGCTATAATGTCAAAAAGGGTGATCGTGTGGGTGTCATTGGTATTGGTGGTCTTGGTCATTTCGCTGTACTCTGGGCGGCCGCGATGGGTGCTGAAGTGGTGGCACTGTCTCACTCTGAAAGCAAGCGCAAGGATGCCAAGGAACTGGGATGTACTGATTTCGTAGTGGCCAGCAATCCCGATGAACTTGCCAAACATAAAGACACATTGACTCATATTCTATGTGCCAGTTATGCTACTGATTTCGATTGGTCTGCTTACTTGCCTCTGTTGAAACATAACGGGACATTTATCTTGGTGGCTGCTCCGGAATCTACTTTAGATGGTATTCCTCCATTTGCTTTATTAATGAAGGTAAAAAAAAAAAGAATATGAAAATGAGATGTGGATGATTAATTATGTAATGAGCCCTGACTCTTCCCCCTTTAAAGCAAATTCAACTTTCTGGCTCTATTATTGGCTCCCCTCGACAAGTAGAAGAAATGTTGGAATTTGCCGCTGAACATAATGTTAGACCTTGGCTTAACAAGTACAAGATGACAGATATTGCTGAGGCCATTCAAGCTTTCCGTGATGGCAAACCTAGATACCGTATTGTTTTGGAAAATTAAAAAGAAAAGAAGACCTGTAGCTTTTACTTCAGTATCATGGTAGTGTAACATATAATCCTTTTTTCAATAAAGTCTTGATGATATTTGTTTAATTAATTAAAAAAGTTGAGGCGGTATTTGAATTAAAATTAATTTCAATTCTTGATATCATGCAATCAGCCTCGGTACCTTTTTATCCGTATGTGTGATTTCGTACCTGTTACTTTTTCTTTCTATTGTATTTCCTTTATATGACTTTGATATACATGATTCTATTTTCGCCTAACATCTTGTGATGTTTCCATTGAGATAGTCAATAAAAGTGAAGTAAGACCAGTAAATCCTTTGAGTTATCATATTGCAAGTGTCGGACATTCTTGAAAATAGCGTATAAGAGTCCAACGATGCTTCTCTATTGATCAAATATTCCACCTTGCACCAGAATTGTTCGTTGGATTGATTTCAGGAGAGTAAGGAGGGGAGACAAATGTAGCGGTATGTATCCACAATTCAGTAATAAGTGATCAGATAACTGAGCAGGCGGTATCACGACATACCTTCACAATGGTCCAACTATATACTATGTACATTTATCAGGGGTCCCTCCTTCTTTCCAAAAGATGTCTTCTATGGATAAACTGTCTCTGTGAATGTCAAGTCGGGGTTTGAATGATGTTGCATGGAACAATGGACCCCCACCCCCAACAGAAAAAGTTGCTCCTGCAAACTATCCATACAACAAGGCATCCTACTGGTTCGTGAAAAGCTTATCTTACATTAAAAGATTTTGTATCACAATCCATCAAAATAATCCTTCAATAAAAGAATGGTTCCGATGGGTCCACTCGTCTGTTTCAGTGTGTGTGGGCCTGGTATCGGAGTTGAGATGCGGTGAAACACAAAAACCCCCGACTCCCATCCATTGGGGATCGCTTTCCCCTTTTTCTTTCTTCTTCTCTTCTCTTTTTTCTTTTTTCTTTATTGATATCACCATGACCACTCCTTTGGAACAACAAATGCAGACCATATTGAATAAACGCCAAAAGATCGCCAAATTACGACGACTCGTAGTCAATCCTACCAACAGTATTGATTTCTCGTCCAATGATTTTCTAGGGTGGGCTACCAGTCAAACGATGCGACAGGATTACCTTAACGAACTCCACTCGATGGATCAGATCTTGGGCTCAACTGGTTCACGACTATTGGATGGCAATTCGGCCTATGTACAAGCATTGGAACAACGGATTGCGGATTTCCATGGCGCACCCACCGCACTGGTGTTTAATTCTGGGTTTGACGCCAATGCTGGATTGTTTAGTACCGTGCCTCAGGTAGGAGATGTTATTCTGTATGATGCTTTGGTCCATGCCAGTGTTCACGAAGGAATGCGGATCTCTCGCGCTGGTAAACGGTTATCTTTTGCTCACTCGGACGTCACTGATCTGGCGCGACACCTGGAATCTTTGAAACATACCAAACAGAATGTGTTTGTAGCAGTGGAAACAGTTTATTCGATGGATGGTGACGTTGCACCTCTTGTGGAAATTGTACAACTTTTACGCTCTTACTGGCCTCATGGTGAAAATGGATTTTTGATCGTGGATGAGGTAATAAAAAAAAGTAGTAGTTATCATTAAGGGGGGGGGTGGATCCTAATTGATACACTTCTGTTTTTTGATATATATAGGCTCATGCAACAGGTGTTTATGGTGATTGCGGACGGGGACTTGTATCACAATTGGGATTGGAAAACATGGTATTTGCGCGATTACATACATTTAGTAAAGCATTGGCCAGCAATGGAGGTAGGTATAAAAAGTAGGTCAAGGAAAACAGGGGGTTAAATCTCTTTCTCTCTCTTTCTATTATAATGTAGCTGCCATTCTTGGATCTGAAACATTACGACAGTACCTCATCAATTATGCCCGCCCTATGATATATTCTACCTTTATGTCCTACAGTAGTTTAGCATTAATTCAAACTGCGTATAAGCAACTGGAATCAGGTGAAACGAAAAAGGTAATTAAAAAAAAGTCAACTTTTTATATATAAAATACTAACATGTTGTTTTATTAGACACAAGATCATTTACATCAAATCACTCGTCGATTCCGTAACTCTATCTGTTTACCTACCGGTAATCTTTTACCATCCAATAGTCCTATCCAAGGTGTGGTACTGAATGGGAATACTCCTGTGCGTGCCTTGGCTTTGTATCTGAACCAACGTGGATTCATCGTCAAACCTATTTGCTCTCCTACTGTACCCAAAGGTCAAGAACGCGTGCGCATTTGTTTACATGGTCATAATACGATCTCCCAGGTGGATGATCTGGTCCAGGCCATTCATACTTTTTTTAATATTGTAGATAGTTTAGAATCCAAATTATAATTAACTTTGATAATAAAAGACGACATATATTATATATACTCTATTGGACTAATCACATACAAGCACTAACAACTCCCTCTATTATCCTCTATGATCATAAAAGAAGAAGAAGAAGGTCAGTTTGGATAACACACTTTATCGTAATCTACCGGATTCTCTTTGCATGAATTTCAAATCATCTTCAAACCTCAATTCTGACCTTTTGTATTTTTTATTAATTGAAATATGTATGTATCACAACACTAGCCATTTCCCATTCACATTGAGTCCAGCAACACCATAGACATTCACCAAAATATGTCCACCCATAGTTTGATGTTTCTGTCCTATATCCTTTTCCATTTGCCTATTATCATCATAGTCTTTTAACCTTCTTTGTTTCTTCCAAGAGTCTGTGACTGTGCCTAAAAGTGGTACACCTGCTTGTTGTTGATAATAGGCCACTTCTCGATGAGATAAACATTTAACTGAAACGATGGTTTCAATAGGTGGTGAATCGATATCATCATAATCGTTTCGATAACGATAACGCATCAAGGTGACTTTAAAAGATTGGGTTTTATGTTGATAAGGTCCACCACTGGCTGCCAAACGTTTCATACTTGCTCGAGTAGGTAAAATATGTGGATTGGGAATATAATACCGGGGAATTAAAGTAAGTGTAGGTGCTGATCCTGTCGTATGATGCCGACTGATCGTAATGAATTCAATTGGACGAAGCCTCCTACTCATACCACCAGACATACGCACTTGGTTCAATTCGATTAAAGAAAAAACATGGTGTGGGAACATTAGCTGAACCGAGGTCATCTTGTTTTTTCCCTCCTCTTCTTCTTCTTCTTCTTCCAATGTACACGCGGTCATTGTCAATGTACGTAAGACAGGACAGAGTCGCGCCATAGAGGCAAGTATTGCATTTGTAAAAAAACACTTGCAGAGACTGAATCTTGTTAACAAATGCTGTTGGGGCATGGATAAATGTTGATCATGATCAAGGGTCACCAACCCACCTGTGATGACCAGAGACAGTAAAGAAGGACAAATAGTCAAGAAGAACCGAGGATCAATCTTTTTGCTTCTTTGATGATCAGGCGCCACTAGATTCAGCTGAACCAAAGCATGAGCCAATCGGAGGGGCTTAAAATAAGGTTGTGGTTGCATTGATATTGTCAAGGATTGAACATGAGCACCATCGGACACTGTAAACAAATGAAATGTCTTGTCGATCTCTTCCCACCATCGTGTAGTATAATAAACTGCACTATCATCATGACCCAGTAATGTCACTTGTTGAAGTGGTACCATCACCTCTTGTTGATGATGATTGATTCGACACTTGAAGAAATCCTTGGCCCACCACACTCGATTGAAGCTCACAGATTCAAGCTTTTTGCAGGAGTGGACCAGCTGTCGCACAGCATGATTCAATTGACCAACATGAAGCGTATCCGATGGTTGTTGTTGAGAACTGGCAGTAAACCAGCTTGGTTCCATACTAATCTTTAGTGTTCGTAAATGTGGATAGTGGCATGCAATATAGTGGAGCCAAGGTACAAAATCATCCCAAAGTCCCTCATGGAAAAAATCCAAATGTCGCATAGTCAATCGAGTTTGTTCTTCAATTGGTAATGTTGTTGTGGTGGGTGGTAGATCATCTGTCAGATTGGGAATGGCATGTTGATGATCGAGTAATAGTGTTGTTAAACCAGGGCATAGTTGATGTACTCGCTCAATATCTGTCGGCATTGTCAACCATAAGAGTGATCGCAGTTTCAAAATTTTCAAATGAGGACATTTCATCAATAATGGGAAGAGGTCATCCACACCATACGCCCTTTTACAATCTACATCAAGCACCATCAATCGAGTCATTAAAAGATATTCATCTAAATCCACCAGCATTTCATCCCAAGTATCATTGCTAGTATCATCATCGTCATCATCATCATCATTGACAGGAGTCCAAAAATGTTCACCGAGGGTCAACTGTTCAAGATTAGGACAGTATCTCAAAAAAGTACTGTAAGGACAAGTAGGAGCATAGTTCGTATTGATAGAAATTTGACGAATCTGGTTAAACATGCGAGGTTTCTCAGATAAACGTCGACAAGTGTTAGCCACTTGTTCGGGAGAATGAAATTGTATGGTGTAGAAGATATGGTCTCGAAAGAAATCATACATGGAATGATTCACAAGACATAGTTCATAGCGATCCTTTGTACTATGAATATATTGATTTAGATGGACTAACAGTTCTAAAGGAAGTAATAGAATACCAGATATCATATTAAATAGGACAAAGAGAAAGAAAGAAAGGACGTAAGCATTGACTTCAAAAATGATGTCAACTCCACATGTGACTAATCCCCGATTTGCATAAAAAAAAGTTTTACATATTCATAAACATCAGTTAATAATAATAGATATACTAATAATAATAATAAGCTAAAGAGGTAAGTTGGGCCGAGTTTCATCAATAGGATCCAACCCATTCCTCCAATCCCAAGTGGTAGACATTGTAGCTACCGACATGCGTTGTTTCCATTTCCGATCATCAGTAATAGGTGAAGTAATAGGCGAGTAAAGTGATGTTGGGACGTAATATTGATCTTGATGCCAAGCCGCCATCATCTTTTGTCGAGTCATCATGGCAGCTGCTGATGATAAACTACTACCACCCGTCGGTCGTTGTTGTTGTTGTTGTTGTTGATGTTGTTGTTGTTGTTGTGATTCATCAGAAGGATGATCAGTGGCATGACGGACAAGAATCACTGCTGCAATTTCTTTACAAAATTCTTGAAGGACAATATAAGCATGGACAAAGTTGGACAATTTGGCAAATGGATTGGTCATCGTCACAGGTGTTGCATTGGCTTTTTGTTGGAAGAAGAGGGCGGAAGGTGATGATATTGTGGTGTCATTGTTGTTTTGTTGTAAAGTCGTGGTGGAAAGATCCAATCGGGCGGGTAACATTTTGGTATCAGTAGTAGTAGTAGGTGATGTGATGGTTGTGTCTGGTTCATTGTTTGTGGGCGAAGTGATGGCTGATTTGGATGGACTGGGTAAAGGTGTATTGTGTTTACTACTGTTGTGAAAAACAAGATGTGAGAAACTAGGTTGTTTGACAAGTCCCTTGTTAGAAAAGTGAGTGGATTCCCGAGGTGTTGACTGAGAAGGTGATAAATGAAGTGGGGGTGATGATCGTTGTTGTTGTTGTTGCTGTTGTTGATAATACATTGTATTGTCTGATACGGAAGATACACCACGTTTCTTGGCCAAAGAGATCCTTGTTTCAAAGTTGGGTACCAATTGAGCCCGTTTGAGTGCTTCAAAAGTGACTTGTTCCAATAAAGCATACAGGCTTCGTCGAGTTTTAGTGGTGGTTGTAGGTAAAGTCCACACGCCTCCATACAGCGAACCATCTTCACCTACACGGATCGCCCGCCAATCACAAATCACACCATCCACACGTCGATCCACCATACCTGCTATTTTCTGTAATATACTGGTGACCAACAGGTTTTGTTCCATGCTAGATTCCAACATTTTGGCAAAGAGATCAAAAAGTCGATGTAAAAAGAGACCTTCATAATTGGAGCACCGCTTGATCAGATCGTCTTGATCGTTAGTTGATAAATGTGAGGAGGGAGACAAGGTATTCATCAGTCTAGCTGCTTCTCGTCCTACCACCATACTTTTAGGTCGCTTGGGTCGTCCTTTACGATCTTCGGTTTCCCTTTCCACGTCTTGTCGATTCTTGACGGGGGGGTAGGGAGTTTGCCAAAAACTGCGAGCCAGTACACCGTATTGGAATCGTTCCCTGGCTTCATGAAAGTAATCGTCGTAGCTGTTTCCAGGTACCACTACTTGTTGCTGTTGTTGTCCATTGTTGTGAGTTGTAGGTTGTTGTTGTTGTCCGACACCAGGTTGAGTTATCATTGTTGATAGTGCGGGACTTTTCATCCTTTCCAATTCATCTTCCAATGGTAATAATGATAGGACTCTAAAAAGAATAAAAAGAAGATGTCATTAGATTCATGTATCATTCCCTCCCCCCTCCTTTCATCATTACCTTTCCACTAGCCATCTGACTTTATCCGTCTTGTTTTCCTTGTTGTTAGAATCACGAGCCATAGTGAATTCATCGTTTGAGTTGACCGTTTTGCTATCGTCAGACAATATGGATTCATTAGACATTTCAGTAGTGATGACCGACGAATTGGTAGTAGTTGTAGAAGCAGGTGTTGTTGTCACATATTCACCATCAGGTCCAATATCCACATAATTGCGCAATACCAGGTTGTAAATAACAAATTGATTATAAGTTTCCAGCATCGTATCAAATAGTCGTAAAGTCGCTAAAGAGAGATCTTTATCATCCGCATTGATTCGATGGATTAATAACACCCGCAAAGTCAAATCGTCGTCAATTGACGTGGTTATAATCGAGTTTTTCTTGCTGTCATCATCATCGTCATCATCTTCGTCTCCATCATCATCGTCATCATCGTCTTCTTCAAGTTCATGCAAAGAGGAGGAAGTCACAGGCTTGATTTCAGGTTCCAGATCCTTACCCACCCCACCTTCTTCACCCACCAAGACGACCAAAAAAGCATGTAGTAGAGATTGATCGGTGAGACTTCGTATCATTTCCGTAGTATAAGCCGTCGCCGCCGTGGCTCCCTCGATGGAAGGTGAGCTGAGAGCCGTACATACCACAGGATGCCAAAGACTTGTTGTCAATTGTGCCATTAGAGCCGTCATCAGACGTTTGTCTGCCACTCGAGCCACATCATTCAAGTATTCCCAAAAACTATAAAATGTATCCACGAGCATTTCCCCGTCCCGTGTGTTTTCAAGTGTCCGGATAAAGTTGGTATCGAATGGGCTCTTCTTTCTTCGTTTTCGTCGGAAACTGTTGTGTGCATTGACGGTGATCATCAGACTGTTGTTGGTGATCATGGCCGGAATCGAAAATTGGATCCGTCGTTTAGGTGGACGTACAGGCACCACGCGATTATTGCTGGCGATGGTGAATGCGCCCATATTTTTGGGTAACATGGCAAATAGTAGAGCCAATCGTTCTGCCTAATTAATCCAAGACAAGACGAAAACGTTAAATCACAAGCAGGGAAAGAAGGATTCTCCTTATATATTACAAGATGAGGGAGGGAGGGGGATATTATAATTACCATAACTTCACATAATCCAGAATATTCCACAATATAACATACATATTCAGGGTCACCTTCCAATAGACGTAGAGCAAACAAGATGGCTTCTCTTGCGATTTCACCAGTTTCACCGGGGATATTCATAAAGTCAATCAGATGAGTAAACATATCAAATCGTGGCTATCAAAAAAAAAAAAAAGATACGAGTGAGTTTTATTCATTCATTCATTCTTTTTGTTTATAGGAGACTACCAACTTGCCATTAAAAACATGTTCCATTGAATCTTTTCATCCAAACTTTCACGACGCTTGTGACATGTTTTGCCATCTTTGCCACTACGCCAGACATTTTCACCCAGACCACGACACCAACCACGCTCAAAAAACAGATCCATAAGAGCCGCATTGGTGCCTTTAAAATGAGCAAATACACCATGCATCAATTTGACCAGTTCCAATGAGAGTTCCGCAATAGCCGCATGACGTTCTTCAGAGCAAGCATCGGGATCCAATTCTAATTGCTCATAATGGTGAGCGATCAGGCGATGACACGATGTGATGAGTTTTTGTAGAGGGACATGAACTGCACGTTCTGGTAAAAGTTGGGCATGGACATTGATGACCAGACTACAGAAAAACCGTAGGCAATGAATACGCATACCAAAAGGGGTCTATAGAGTAGAGAGATGAGAAGGGGGTTAGGGGACAAGACATTCCTTTTTTTTTGTTATAAAAAAAGTTCCAACTTACATCAACCTTGGCGAATTCCACGAGTTCTTCAAGTACACGCCTTTGAAGTAGATATTCCAAACAAGGACCTGTTTCAAGGGTATCATTTACACGTTCGTATTCCAATTCTTCGGCTTGTATCAACTTGATAATGTTTTGTAGTGCTGTAGGTATGGGTGTCAAATCTACTGCATCCTTCAAAGCATCTAATCCATATATATAAGGTAAGTTAAGGGGTGTGGATTATAAACTCTTTTATCAATATAGTTAGTTTACCTGCTGCCGTTTCATAGTATTTTTGTATACTTGTCCACGACTGGATCAAGTGTTCAAGTTTGGATTTGCTATTGTTTCTTCCAGTTAAAAACTTTGAAAGAAACATGGACATGATCCAAGTTAGATGATGGTAAAGAGAAGAGAAAGGAAAAAAAAAAAAAAAAAAAAAAAAAAAAAAAGTAAAAAGAAAAGGTCAGGGGAAATTCATTCAAAGGAGAGAAAAAGGTGACCCCAATCATTTCAAACCCCGGTAATAGGCAATCAATCAATCACCAGGCACGTGGCTAATCAAGTTGCTGAGATAGAAAAAAAGAAGCATAAAGCCGCAAGTTGATTGAAAGAAAATATAATTGCTACCCTTCTCTTTTACTTTTCTTTCTCCTCAAATACCCAAAAACGCCACAAATACATATAACGAAACTATATACCTTTCACACATCCCAATCTTAGAGACCAACGATATATAAAGGTTGTTAATGACAAGTATCAAGATGCGCTCTTACGATCGTACCTTCCCAACCACCACCGCACCTCGACTCAACTATAGACAAGTAAGTATATATATATATATATCAAGTAAATATAATTATGTATTTAACATTTTTTTTTCTTCTCTTTTAATAGAGTACCATTCTAACCACTCCTGTTGATAAAGTAAGTATGAAAATAGAAAACAATATTCAGGGGGGGGTTGCTATTGTTGTATAGTGTGTTAAATACTTCAAGGAGACACATTCTCCTTCTTATGAACTTGATTATGTTTTTTAATACTCTTACTCTTCTTTATTGCAGTCCTACTCCTCTTCGAATCTCTCCTCTCCAAGCTCGGTGGTATGTGTAGGATTTATAATAAACCAAAGCAAAAAAGAAGTACTTCTTATTTACATTTGCCTTTCTTGTGTTTATATTACATTTATAGCAAGAACCTTATTGTGCAGCAGCAGCACCATCACAACTACTACTCCCACCACCAGCAGCACGGCATGAATCAGCAGTGACAAACAAATCATCCCCAACTTATCATGATGACGATACTACAAGGTAAACAAAAGAACCCCCTTTATTTGGTGCCAAGTCAACTGATGATTTCTCTCTCTCTTTTTTATATATTACAGTAGTAGCAACTGTTTTGATCTTGACAGACCAGTATCATCTTTATTATTACGCAAAGCAACATCACAATCCTCCATGAATCTGACAACCTTGGTAGATGATTGTCATGAACAAGATATCATCCCTAGACCAAGTCAGTCAGCACCTTATTCAACCTCATCACCATCACCACAAGAAGAAAACAACAAGATGGAGGAGGAGGATATGGTAAATACTCTTTTTTAAAGAAAAGAGAAAAACTCAAAGAGGGAGAGACATGGGATACTAATGCAGGGAGAACATTTTATTTTATTTTTACTTTACCCTTAGTATACTACTCAATGGAATACCCTTCAAGCTAAAATCTTGGACATCATTACCACTACCCTTCATCAAGAATTAAACACTTTTGTGTCACCGCAGCAACACGTGGCTTTGGAGAAAATGGTAAATGAACAACAAAAACTTTGCACCAATACCTTGGAACAAATGGACCGCCGGCTTTTATCATTGGAAAGAGCACAACAAGAATTTATGCAGCAAAGTCGGGATCTAGCTTCTCGAAACAACAACGATGTAGAAAAATACAATGCATTACATGCAAGGTATATGGATTTGGTCACACAACATTCACAGCAAATAGAAAAGTACCAACAACTTGAACGGGCTCATTTTTCTTCTCAACAAGTGGATAAACAACAACAACAACAACAACAACAACAACAACAACAACAACAACAACAAAAGAAGAAGAAAAATGGTAGTAAATCTATAGAGAAAACTTGTTCTTCTACCATGTTACCTACTCCTAATGCTTCACCTACGACAACAACTGTTTTATCAAACCCATCTCCTGATTTGACTATTGCTCATAGTCATCACCAATCTGTCAAAATGGATAATGGATATGTTGAATTCATGACTGAATGTAATGGTCAGCCTGTCCTCTGTCGGGTCAAACTTCCGAGGGATGCAGATGCTCATCACCATAACAACAACAAAGTTTCAGTTCCACCATCATCATATCGGAGTTATTCTCCTCCTCTTCAACAGCAACAAAGATACCATTATCATAACCATCACCAGCAACAACAACAGCAGCAGCAGCAACATTATCATCATCATCAACAGAAGAAAAATACTACTCCAATTCTACGACACTATCATTCTAGACAACAACAACAAACATCTCCCCCTCGACCCGTACGCTATTATACACCACCAACACCTCAACCACAGCAGCAGCAGCAGCAACATTATCATCACCATCAAAATCATTATCATCAACAACAACAATCTACTTACCAATACACTTATCATCAATACCCTCCTGACGATCATCTTCATCAAAAAACCTTGAATCCTCATGCACCTATCTGGAATGGCTCTTGGAAAAAACAAAAACAAATCCATTACTATTAGTCTGCATCTTCTTCTTCCTCTAGTTTAGTTATTCCCCCCCCCCTCTTTTTTGATAATAAAAAACACTTCATGTATGCTCATTACGTGCAAATTACTTTTCCCCGATAAGAATTTAATGCACCGACTCTCTCAACAATTTCAAAACCAGCCTTTGCGGGGAACAAAAAAATCCATATGATATCATCAACGACGAGATCAACAGGCGGACCAAAAAAAAAGGCGGGGGCCTCATGACAAGGCATCACTACTTTTTGCCGCTCATCGTTCAAAAACCAACCAATCCACTCTTCTATTTTTAGATTTGCACCCTGGCAACCAAAAAATCCAGGAACTCGGGAGTGAGGGTCGATGATGGGTGAAGAGCCCATCTATCCCGGAGTTTCAATACATTTCATTTATTTTACTTTTTTTTTTGTTCAGCTACCACTCTTGTCCCACCAATCTTCATTAAAAAAATGTCTGTCAAAAAAATAATAATCTCATCGCTTTCTTTTATTTCCTTTTCCTTTATTGCCCCTCTGTTTTTTCCCTTCTTCTTCTCCTTCTTCTTCTCCCCACGGTAAGACCTCGTCCACCGACTCGACCCCCCTAATTTGCTTACTAATACACTTATTCTCAGGTACCAACCCTAATTTAACGGGAAAAAAAATGGGAATCAGTCACAGTGTCGCCAACCGTAAAAACAAACAGATTGCCAAACAAATTAAACAGGATGAAAAACGATTAAATCGGGAAGTGAAAATCCTACTACTGGGCGCGGGAGATTCGGGCAAAAGCACAGTACTGAAACAAATGCGATTACTACATACCGCTGGGTTCAATACAACAGAACGTGAAGGCTTTCGAATGATCATCTTTTCAAATATTGTCACTGCCATGCAACTGCTATTGGAAGCCATGCAATTTGCCTCTTTGACTTTGGAAAATAGTGACAATTGGAAATATGTCCCCTTGTTTGAACAACCGCCCACCATACAAAAACATCAACCTTTTCCTGAACTCTATCTCGTGCCTTTACAATCTCTTTGGCAAGATCAAGGCATAAAGAATACTTGTCTTTTGGGAAATACCTTTGCTTTGAATGATAATGTACAATAGTAAGTTAATTTAAAACAAAGTCGGTATTAGTCATCGTTCTCTTATACCTTTTCTATTATGCAAGTTACTATGAACAGCTTGATAGATTATTCCAGACCAACTATATACCCACTGATCAAGATATTATTCAATGTCGAATCAAAACCACAGGTATTGTGGAAACCACTTTCAAAAACAAATCATTGATCTATCGGATGTTTGATGTGGGTGGTCAACGGAGTGAAAGAAAAAAGTGGTAAGCCCCCCCCTTTTTTTTCAATTTAATTGCATTATGAATCATCATCATTTCTAACCTTCTTTATTGCTTGAAAAAGGATTCATTGTTTTGAAAACGTGGCATCGGTCCTTTTTGTTGTGGCCATCAGTGGATATAACTGTTGTTTGGCTGAAGACAAGGATTCGGTAAGAGAAAAACAAAAAAAGGGGTTTAATTTATGTAAAATTCACTTATATATTCATTCCCTGTATTATTGATTGTTATTACATGTGTCTATATATAGAACCAGGTAAAAGGATATACACCCACACACGGACAACATTGACCCCCCTTTTTTTCTTTCATACTGTAACTTAGATGTACGAAGCACTCATGTTATTCGACTCCATTTGCAACTCACACTGGTTTATTACTACTTCAATGATTCTCTTTCTCAACAAGATGGATATTTTTAAATACAAAATCCTTCGATCTCCTCTCGACCAATATTTCCCAGATTACACAGGACCATCGCTAGATTATCAGGCAGGCGCCGATTATTTCAAACGACGCTTCGAATCCTTGAATCGAAATGAAAAGAAACAAATTTATGTTCATTTCACTGTTGCTACAGATACAAAGCTATTAGCACATGTCATGGGATCTGTTTCTGATAGTATCTTACATGAAAACTTGCAAACCTTATTATTATAGACAGATTCCCCTCACTTTGCTTTGATAAATGTTAAATCCCGATTAGTCTGAATTTGAAGTATAGTGATCCGTCATCACAGCCAAATTAATAAAACTCTTTGAATCTTTAATTCTCTCTTCTTCTTTCTTCTTCTTTTGCACCATCATGACAACAAGAACAACCATACTTCCTCATTAATGACTATACTTCCTCATCGACGACTACACTTCTTCATCAACGGTCATATTTTTTGTCAAAATCAAAATGGCATTGAAGGCAAATAGTCGGTTAGTTGTCAAAGGTAAAAGAGATAAAATAAAATTGATCAAAGATCAAAGGGATAAATAAAGTAGATCAATGTAAAAGGGAAGAGTATAAAAAAGAACGAAGAGAAAAGTCGAAACTAATACAACCAATCGATTCTTGATTGAGGATCATGCAGGCGGCGATTCTCGACTTTACTGTCCTTTAACACTGAGAAAATGGTCCTCATATGTTGGGAGGCATGCTCAAGACTTCTCACTGATTGTTCGTCGTACTTGTCCTAAGATGCATTGTCCATGTATTCTTTCAATCTGTCAAAATTGGATTTTAACCTAGATTAGCCAAAAAATTGTTGTTAATAAATAAATTACATTGATTACTTGATAAAAAAGGTGGGGGTTTCATCTTACACCGTAAAAGCATTGGGCAATTTCGGTTGTCGTTGTTGTTGTTGCACTTCTTCTTCCGGCTGCATAGGTGGGTCTGACTGGGGCCGATGATCGATCAATGGTAAATGCCATCGCTCCATAGCATTCACAAAAAACATGCTTGCACAAAGTACCACTTCTGATTGCATCAGGACACGAGCATGATAATATATGGTTGGATGCATCACACTTTACGACAAAAATTTCAGTCGAACCCAAGTCAAATGATTTGACATGGATTTCCCTTGTTTCATTCTTGGTAATGAAAGATCGACATCGGGATCACTTTCAATATAGCATGAAATCTGTTTTTTTTTTTTTGTTTTTTTTTTGTTTGTTGCCAATTAGATGATATGCAGCACTTTTTCGTTCCTTTTCGCATTGCATCAGGTAAGCACTACCGAAAAGGTGGGTGGTTTTTAGACTATCAGACATAAAATCAGGTATCACCATGGTCCATATAATGTGAACAAGCACTTCGACCCGCTGACTACGCCTATCTAGCAAAAAAACATCCTTTAAGGTACGGTGCCAACTTTCAACATCATTGTTGGTATTCATGTTGTAGGTACCCTTTGAATAAGACAAAAAGACAAAAAGACAAAAAGGCAAAACAAGAAGGCAGAAGACAATGTAGCATTACATAGTATATAAATATTTTCTTGTTTTATTAGTAAAAAAAAAAAAAGGATCACTAGTTCTATTCATCCTATACTATTCTAATTTTAACCCATATTACACCCTTCCTCCAGACCACACCACACCACACACATTATTATTACCTTTCTCCATGCTTTATACCAATTCTGCTTTTTGCCCAAATATTTTCGGCCAAAGCATAGGAGCAAGGCAGAAGAATCCCACCTTTGATGCCCATTGAATAATTGCAGTTGATGATAGGCTTCTTCAAAATCCTCTTCTGTTTCGGCAGACATAATCACCATCAGCTTCACCATCGCCAGTTGCCTATGTGTGTATGTTTCTTGAGCAGAAGGACGAGGTTCCCCAACAATTGTAGCCGCCTTCACCTTCTTCACCACATCGAGTCGCCAGTTCTTGAGAATATGCCAATGGCATATTAAGATTCGGACGAGAGGACCGTATGCATTTGTGATGCCTGCTTTTTCCGCATTGTTTCGTCGAATATAGCTGATCCACCCATTTCAAGCATCGTTGTCAAAGTCAATCGGTCTGCACGGAGATACTGTTCAATGTGTTTCCAGTCGTAATTGTTATCATTGACCAAGTTTTCAACTGCTCGTCGAGCGTGCGCGCTAATTGGACCAGATGACATATCTTGTATGCTTCCAGGAGAATGACCTGAATGCTCCCAAAAGTATTTGATGGTAATGTTGGTAGGATAAATTTCTGTTGTTGAGATAATGATTTTGGAAGAGCAACCACAAGATATGGGATCATGATGTCTATTGAAGTTGGCAACTTTTTTTGGTTGACCGTACGTATTACACACAAACATCTATAAAAAAAAAAAAGGAGAGAGAGAGAAAGAGAGAGAGATGAGCCAAATGCATGTATAAAAAGTTACTTCGTAGTATCGCGCCATGGTTGGTCTTGGTTTGATTAATTTGCCTTGCTTGTTAAAACGAGGTTTCTTGGTCACAGGAGCGGCATCGGTGGCATCTTTGTTGAATTCATCTCCATCATGATTTCCAAAGGGAGACAAAAATCTGGCATTATTTTTCTTGGGTTTCTTGCCAGTTTTCAGGTAGTATGTAGTATTTGTGCGGATCTGTTCTCTATCAAGCCAAAACTGCCAATCGCGCCTTTTTACCGTCAAAGTAGCCGGGCATTCACCAAAAGAAGAGTAGTCGACGATACCAATTCTTCTTTGTTGAACACTGGCGATTTCTTTTTGTACATATGTCGTCATGATGGTGCGAAAGAAGAAGAAGGAAAAAGAAAAGCATTAAAGATTCAAAGAATCATTAATTTGGCTGTGATGACGGATCACTATACTTCAAATTCAGACTAATCGGAATTTAACATTTACGCTCGTTTCCACCAGCGGCGTTTGACACTGGGGTAACTTGCATAATCGTTGCCTCATCGCCGATCTTTGAAATATGACCCATAAACCGTCTCACCCCTTTTTCAATATGTCCTTTTGCTTGTCATACTTTTCCTTCACACACTCGATTTTTTTTTTTTTTTTTTTTTTACTGTTCAACTACAATGAATGCTGATCAACAGCACAATGATCCTGAACCTAATGCCATTCCGGGGAGATGGCATAGTACGATCTTTGTCGACACTTTATTCCAATGGCCTTTCCTGAAAGACTGGGATACATTACCACAAAATTAATGAATCTATGGGGGAAACTGAATCGGAAGAGCAAGAATTTTTGGTGACAGTGAAAGAAAGTCAAGCAAAGAAAACGTTTGCACCGCAAATGTATGACAAAGCCACGGCAATCTTTAATGAACATCAGGGTCGAAGAAACCAAGAAGGTAAAAAGAAAAATGGCCAAAAGTACATGTATTTACTTATTTATCAACTGTTGACTTTTATACAAATCGGCCGACAACAACAACAAATGATGATATCAAAAAGATGTTCGATCGAAAAAATTACCCACTGATGATAATATGGTGTGAATATGTCAACGAAAACTGCAGCGCGGCATTTAAAAACATAGTGCAAGCAAAGGGATCGGGCAGTTCAATGGCGGCTTCATTAAAACGAGAGGCTTCTAAAAAACCAACGCCAAACACTCACAAACGAATGAAAAAGGATGAAAAAATCAAAATGATCAATACCAGTGAAAATTTTCTACAAATCGGTTGGAAAGCCCAATATGGTGTGGTTATGAAAACAGCATCCAATGTGGTTTATCAATTTTTCAATTCAATCGGCGCTTACAACAATGCATCAAGGATCTGATTGGCTAAAATACATTATCAAATCAGTCGGCGCTGAAAAGTTGATGCTTGAAGATGTTCCTTTTTTGGTTTTTTATCTTTTCACCCGCTTTATTTCAAATTGTCCCCCACAGCCAAAAGTGACCCAACTTCAAATGTCTTTTTCTTCTTTATTAATTCCTCCAGAAACAATATGTTCGAAAAGATTTGTTCCTAATGTCCTAAAGCATCATACTATTCAATTATTTATTTGATTAAACGATTCAAAATAAAAAAAAATAAGTTACTGTACCCTTCGACCGTGCAGGTTTTTTCTCGAGTTTTATTGGCTGGGATAATTCCTGAATGTTTTTCTGACTTCTATAAAAATGACGCTGTCTCAATTTCAAGTTTATTAAGGGTTTTTTATTTATTTAACTTTTTGATTTATATGGTAGTGTCATGTCCAACTTGTCATTATTCCAAGATCATTACTGAATATGAATCCCAAGCTCTCTGCTGTACTGAATGTGGTCTTATATTTGAATCCTCCAACACCCAAGTTACTCCAACTATAGAACCTACCGAATGCGCTCGAATCGACGAACCATCAACAACAGCAACAACAACAACAACAGCAACCGAAATAGGTCCAACCAGTCAATCGTCAAAACAATACAACAACCAGAGCTCAACCGGCGAAACATCAACTTGTGGTTCTGTCAATCAATCACGGTGTAGATCTGTACCTCATCTTTACCAGGTAAGACAAACGATAAACAAGGAAAACCATCCATTCTCACCTGTCTTATATATAAATATATATAGAGTCGCTACAAGGATGCGATATACCGATTACAAAGCTTATTCAACACAACTGATGAGGAAACAATGTATGTGATAAAGTTGTGCAGACTCTACCTGTACCACCCTCTCCATATATATTGCCGCCAACCAACTGAAGTCATCCTCTGTCTCTACTATCTTGTCGTTTTACAACATCGCCAATCAGAAAGAAGTACAAGTCTCTCCGAATGGTGTCATCGATTTGACGGAAATCTCTCCTTTTGTCTTCGGATCTATACTGTTATGCGATTCATTCTTGCTGCTCAACTCGCCAGTGCTCCTCGTTGGCATGATCCACTTTATCAACTCGACAACATTATGACCAACGTCTTTCCTCTCCTTATTTCTACCCATTCACCTCTTACAACAGACACATCATTACCATCACCGTCACAAAGTCAACAAACTCCATTCTTTTATTTGATTCGATACAATCAAGATTCAACTGGATGCACAAAGAAACGAAAACAAAGCTATAAAAGAAGCATTACACATCCAGTCAAACGGCAACGAAAAAGCAACCAAGGTATCGTAGTACCAACAACAGACTCGGCAACAAAGGTACCTTTGATTTGGCCAACAAACATGGATCACCAAACAATACGACATCAAACCATGCAACTCTACACTATCGCCACTTATTATGGGTATGGAGACGGACGGCATACTTATCCATTGGTCCTTGTCTGTCTTGTCATCACCATGCTCTCTTATTATCACCGCCATTCGGATTCATCCTCTCCCAAGATCATTGTCCATTGGCAAGGTCTGACCAGTCTTGTCACGATGGATACCCGCAGCCGTACTTTACAAAATCGGTACAGCGAACTGTTGACTCTTCTTTATACGTTTGCCAAATCTTTACCATGGTTGCAAAATGGAGTGCTACACAAGGAACGCGACACTCTCAGTCATTTAGAGGATATCTTACCCCTAATGATGGAACAAACAAACGACAATACATTTGATCCTCCACCGCCACCAGCTTTTCAACAATCTTTCCAACGATATGAAAAAAGAAAAACTCAATTGGCAAGTATTGAAGCAAACATGATCGTAGGCAAAGAAGATGAAGACCTGATTACACAATACATTACACAATTGGTCGCTAGTGGGAAATGGGACCCGGATACCATTGCTACTATGAATGACCCTGAATTGGCTAATCATGCTCATCGACTTGCACGCCCTGTTGATGACTCGCATGATCTGGACCGACAGGATTTGGACGATTTTGATTTATCACCAGAAGAACAAACCATCTATCTACTTTGATATAATAATAGATATTCCCCATCTCCCCCCCCCTTTTTTTTTAGCATAGATACACTGTCTTTGTTGTAAACACTTTTTAATAATAATAATAAACTTCGTATCTCTCTACTCTATTTTTTAAAAACTAACATCTAAAGGTACCCAGAAATCATGTCTTACAAAAGGTGCTACAAATAATCGAGCAGTGAAAGTCATGAAAACCAAAAAAGCTCCTCGACAGAGCCATAATTCTTTTTGTTGTAACCGACGTTGATTTCTTGTCATACTTGTTTCCACCATCACTGCCAAACCATGTAAAAAGAAGAAGCAAAAATTTTCCAACGTGATTTCCCGACAATTACTCCAAAGGATCAATTCATGAAGTACCCCGCTTAGCATGAATATATTTAAACCCCGAGCGTGTCTCGATGTCCAGAATCCTTTGCTCTTATTCCTTGTCTCGACTTTATCACCAGCTACTGGTGACTGTACAAAGTAGTGGCCATGAAATTGGCGTCGGACCACACGATTCCATCGTCTGGACCAGAAATCCCTCGGTGAACTTGCCAAGATGGGTGAATCAAACAAGTCCATAAACCTGATACCAGACACGACTTGTTCGATACCCAAAAAAATATCCACTATTCCAAGTAAGCAGTAAGCTGTCACACCCAGCATGAGATTATAGAGCAAGGTCATTGGATGATACCAAGGGTAGGCCAAGGTTTCAATCACCCAAGGTTTGCTCAGAGGAGTCACCTGTGAAGAAGTCGACACACCAAGCCATGCCCAGCATGGATCCAGCACAGAGTACAATAAAGACAATTTGAATAATCCACGGCACATCTTGGCTACTCCATGTAATCGCACGTAGCCACCTTGCTCTGATTCCACGAGGTCGGTTGCTAGGGCCTTGATCCATCTCGATGGATGCTCAAGTTGTGTGGGACTCAGGTGACCAGTGAATGATGCAACGTAAATCGGTCCTGCTGTGAAAAAAATATTGAGAGGTTGGGATGGCGAGACAAACATCACGGGGAGAACAAGATGGTATATGACTACCAACCATGACAACCAACTTTTTCGTTGTTGCCGGAGTAAAATGTAGTCGAGCATAAAGACAACAAGGTATATCAAGACGAGTGACGATGGGCGCAAAACAAAAGGGGGTGGGAGAGTATGAAATACATATGGATCCATCTCTAGATTTGATGATGGCAAAGGTGAAATAAAACGAGGAGAAAACGAGAGAGGATTAGTGTGTTTTTGCAAAGGGGGGGGAAGCGGAGAAAGACCTTTGGACCGGGGTTTGAACCGAGGTTTCATTCATGGATACTCGATAATGCATGATGAAACTATAAATTTTTTTGTCTGTTCTTTCTTTTCCAACTATTTCACATCGCCATTCAATGTCTGACGAAAAACACAAAAAAAGCATAGAAGGAAAGTAAGAGTAAAAAGGTGTTAACGTTTTACTTTACTAATGACTTTGCATTTCGTAATGTAGTTGCATATCCAGGGTGTGGGTCAAACGAATGTTTGAGGAGATCGTCGAAAAACTGTCCTGCCAATGAATGTAAGTAAAAAGAAGAAGAAACTATTTAATTATGTAATAGCCAGTGTACTCACCAAGTTATCATTTATAGGATCCTGCTGGTACCCCAATTTTGATGGATTAGCCATGTCTTCTACAGTATCACTGTAAACGCAAGTTAACACTTGTGTACGTGTTACGGCATCATCTATCTTACCTTACTAAAAAAAACAAAATCTATTTTTTTTAAAAAACCACCACCAATCCTGCTGTGAATCCTCCAGTGCCATTTGTGGAACCAGTCTTACCTGTGCCTGATGTAGGCTCAGTTTCATCTGTCGTAGGAGTAAGTATTAGAAAGAAAGAAAGAAAATGGGGCAAGGAAAAGGAACTATACTAATACCATGTACTTTTTTGAACTTTTTAGAATGTTACCAGTAGTCCTCACTCAATTTCACCTGTATATAATGTAGACTTGAACCCTCCTCGTCGGGTAGTGCTGTTATTCTCTTGCCTGGTGGACGAGCTACCCACATTCGGTTTAAAATCCCGCTCAAAAAAGATCATTCAGTGTCTTACCTTGGTAGCTCACTCGCCCATCTCATCAAGGAATCAACACTAATCATCTGAGACAAAGTTGTCTTGTCAAACCGCTTCAACTTTGAAGCTGTGGACCGATTGTGCAAAGATATCACAGTAGAACAATATATCACTTTGTATCCCCGTCAAGATGAAAATAACTGGTGGATCATTCGAAAAATGAATTCGACTTTGGATTAAGAAGACAAGGATTCGGGCAATGCGCTAGGATCGACATCAAGAGCCATGGCTCGATTATGTACGGCGTGGGGATCTTATTCGACTGGAACATGTTATGACTAGCTTTAATCGACTCCACAGCCATGATATACAGGCACTCGTCTCAGGTCAAACAGCATACAAACAAGTCAGGAACGTGATTTACCGAGACATGCTGCTGTAGGTTGTTTTGCAGTATAGTTTCCCCCTTAGTATAGTTTGTCTTCTTCACCCCATCTTTTTTTTGCCAATAAAACATTGTCTATATACAATCTTTTTTTTAACATAATCCAGTCATTACACAAGGTGCATCATCCAACCTTTAATACACAAATTGTATCCCCTGCGTTTATTTGTTACTTATTTGACAATTTCGTTTAGTTCAATGCGTACGATTTATTAAAGATACTGTACTTGTTTGTTAAAAAATGATATATGGAGAGGGGGACTATTATTGAATATATAATCAAACCAACTATATTCTATTTCCTCCAGTATTGGGCCCATTTGTGGACAGTTTCCATGATTTGAGGGAATAAAGCATTGACACTTTCGGAGATCAATCCTTGAAAGTATGCAATGGCGGCTTCTTCGGATAAATCCAGCCTAAATTTTTCTTGTACCTACAGAAGAAACAAATTATCACCATGAGCATCATTCTTTCATTCTATCTATCTATTTTTTTCTTTTTCTTTATAAAGTTTTACCTTGATCACCGCCTTGTCCGGTTCAATCTTGATATCAGGAATATTAGCATCGACCATTAGAGCAAACAAGTTCAAGATCAGATTAGAGTTGCGACGCAGCGTAGTAAAAGCAGTATAACAAAACTGCCTGAATTTGTTGTAATGTGGTGAATCAGCTCCACCCATAGCTTCGATCATTTCCTTGCAGAGTTTCATTGGTGGTGGAAAGGGTTTAGGATCGCGCCCCAAGATAAATCCAAAATCCACATGAAAGAGATGCCCCTGTGGTGATAATAACAAGTTGTCCAAATGTCGATCGCCCACTCCCAAGAGATAAGTGATCACACAATAGCCTGCACAACTTCGAATATAGTTTTCCATCACACTGTTATTGATACCGTAGATACCCTCTGCATCAGGATGGTGTTGTCGAAAGTAGTCGAGTACATTGTTTTGATGTTCGTCCAAGACCGCCGCCAATGATTTTGAAGGGATAAATTGCATCAGGCCATGTTCGGGTCCGGTTGCCAGTACCTTGTAGGGTGTCAACTTGAGATCCAGGTTTTCTTTACGGAGTAACTTGTCCATCAATGTGATAATCTGAATCACCAGTTGGTCTTGTCGTAAATCATCACCACTCTTGAATATGATCTTTTTTTTTTAAGAATAGTTGGTTCATTTTCCAGTTCAAATAATAATATTAAAAAAAAGAGGTTTCTTACCGGGTATTCAGTGTCATCATCACAGGTAAAAGTTAATCGAAGAGGTTGGAGATTACTATTAAAGATATTTGATTTCTCGGCCAACACGCCCGAGACCAGTTTGGTGGGATCCAGGGGTAAAGGTAGAGATTGGATTGAATAGAGTGAGCCCTTGGGATCCGAGATAATTGATCGCAGTTTCTCCACCTTAAAGAAGAGTAATAAAGTATGAGAGATTTATTTATTTATTTTCCAAGTTTACCTTCTTTGATCGAATTTCTTTCATATCCCTTATTTCTTTTGATAGTCGAGATAGAGTTTGAATCAGTTGACCTTGTTGTCGTAAAGTATCACGTCGTTGATGTCCATTAGGTACCTAGTTCACAAATCAAATCCATTAGTTCCTCTCTCTCTCTCTCTTTTTTATTTTTATTTTTTATTTTTATTTTTATTTTTATTTTTTGTACTTGTCATTGTCTTTACCTCTAGGATTGCCTTGAAGTAATGATAAGCTACCTTAGCATACATTTTACCCACCACCTTGTCTTCACATTCCACCATCAAATACCAATGAAAGTAGTTTCCAAGAATAGGATTTTGAGTAGCACGGTCGATCAAGAATTGGACAAGGGAAGATTCATACCAGTTGGCATCTTTTTCATTAAAGTGTTCGAATTTGAGTGCTTGGACCAATTGTAAAAGATACAATAATAAATCCTATAATAGAAAAGAAAGAGTTGTTATGTAATCAAAACCAAAACATTAGCATTTCCTTACATCATCATCGGCTTTTCGTAGTTGGTTCACCGCATAAGATCGCACAGCTCGGTTTTCGAATTCTTTGCCTAGTAGCTCCAATGCATCATCCACATCAATATCTGCCCACATTGGTAAAAGATCCACAGCTTGACGTACTTCAGTAGGATCAATCCAAACCACACATTTCAAGAATTTGGTTAATGCCTATGTTAAACAGAAAAACCAAAGTTAGTCAGGTTCACCATTTCATTCGCCCTTTTCTTTACCCGTTTATCTCTTGTTAGATAAAACCTGAATTTCCACACCAGATCCTTTTCTTCAGCCGTCAAAGTTTGACTAGGTGGATACGCCATGATACTCTAAATAAAGTGAGTGAGTTATAAAGTCATTTTTGATGCAAGACCTTACATTCAATTCATCTCTGATTTTTGGATTTGGTTTGAGATCACGATCCAAAGGCCCGTTCCTATGACTACGCACTAATCGACGATGTTTGGCTTCAACAGGATTATCACGTAAAAGCTCAGGATCCAATATAACCGAATAATGAGTCACTTGTTGAGATGATAGAGGTCGTTGCTGTTGCTGTTGAGTGATGTTATTATGAATAATAGATTGGTTCATAGCATTTGCAATGGCTGTATTCGGTACACCACCTTGATCACCTATTGTTCTTGCTGTTGTATTCACCACTTTATATTCCTACATGTACAAAAAAAAGTCACTAGTTCGAGTTCATATAATAAACACATGCTTCATTCAACTTACCGTGTCACCGTACACAATAGGAAAATCAAATTTTGGTAGTTCAACATATAATGCCAAGCTATTCGATGAGAGTGATGCTTTCTAAATAAAAAATTATATAAGTTGGCATATTGATGAATCCCATCCAGTTTGTTCCTTTTACCTTGTGTATTTGTTCAATTTTTCTAAATGCCAAGTTATCTAACCATTCTACAGGTTGGATATTACCACAGTCATATCGTTTTACTAGCTGTAAAATAAAGTGAGTAGAGAATAATTCAAAAATGTTGTTTTCTATAAGATCAAATTACCTTTTCGAGTTTATCCATATCATTTGTCACATCCACTTTACTTGGTGTTGTTGTCAGGGTCCGACCATCCGCTTCCTTTGCCGCCCATATATGTAACTTGTGTTTGCCTTTTCGTAAAGTACTATGTGGTTTGGAAAAAAAAAAGGTAGTTGGAGTTAGTGTATCGAAGCCCATCCCTCCCTTCTCCTTTACCTATGTTTTCCAAAAAGGCGCATTGTGGTGCCTCCTATAGGTACCAAGTTCCTTGGTCCAAGAATACCCCAAATGGTAATAGCCAATTGAGCCGATGATGGCAAATCGCTGTATTTGATGGGTAAAGTCAACCATTCATTCCAACTATAAAACAGAGAGAGTCAGTCATTGTACAATCTTATTTTATTCTTTACCTCCAATGGTTCTTGAATGCTTTGTAACAAGTTCGAATAGCCACCGTCAAAGGTTTATTATCACCAAATACTTGAACTGTCACATAGTAATCAGGATGTTCGCTAAACCAAATAAAATAAAGAAGGGGTCAGTTAAAAAAAGTCAAGTGAGAGGAGAGAGCATTGGTTTTTACATGTCTTGTTCAGTAGTTAAAGCATCATGTTGAAGTGATCCTTCCAAAGTCGAACTAGAAAAAAGAAAAAGACAAGACAAAATGTGGTTAGTACAAGTACGTCACAAAAGAGACTTGCTGTTACATTTTGATGGTGACCGGTCGATGGACGTCTTTTGTCAGGCAATAGGAAAAATCCATAGAGGAAAGAAGAATGCAAAAAGTGTCGGAGTATAAATTACACAGACGGTCGGCTTTCATTTTGTTTTTTTGTTTTTTGTTTGTTTATTGGCTTTTGTCGCCTTTCTCTACTTCTCCTCCCTTTATACACACAGATATACAATCATGGGTCGACGAAAACAATACCTTGATGAAGATATGGATTCCTCTGAAGATGAAGACGGTCGAATTAATTTTGATACCATGGACCAAGACGATGATGAACTAGAGGGATTCATAGGCTTTCGACCTGCGGCAAGCAAGAAACGACAAAAACGATTTGCAGAAGATATGGGGGATACCGATGACGACGACGAAGTTACAACACGACCTCAATCTATGGCAGCAGCAGCCATAGGCACCAGTGCATTTTTACCCGCCAAGAAGAATCCAGTCAAAGATCGAATCACTACACAAGACAATAACAAGAGATCATCAACACCTTCTCGCGATTCTTCAGCATCACCTTCACCAGGACCTGGATTCGCTGCATTCACTAAACATACTACGGGATTCGGACAAAAAATACTGGAAAAAATGGGTTGGAAAGCTGGGAAAGGTCTCGGAGCCGGTGGCGAAGGTATGATTAATCCTGTGGAAACGAAACAACGACCCAAAGGCATGGGGATGGGATTCCGTGGATTCGAAGAACGAACAGCACAGGCTAAAATGGAAGCAGGAGTACCACTATCCTCTGATGATGATGATGACGCAGAAAAAAATATTACCAAGGCAACACCGAGACAAGCATGGAAAAAACAACCACCTACATCAACAACAACTCGACCATCATCAGCCATACCGAAAAAGAAAAAGACAACTTATCAAACGGCTAACGATATTCAACTATCACAGCAGCAGCAGCAGCAGCAAAAGGTGATTGATATGACAGGCCCAAGTATTCGAGAAATCAACTTGGCCGACATTAAACGAACAGACTCACCCACATTAATGGAAACAACGACACGTTTACCGGAATTACGGCACAACTTACGATTGATTGTGGATTTGGCTCGTGGTGATCTGGATAATCTAATACGGGAAAAACAAATAACATTAAATAAGTGGACCGAACTGAAAGCCTCTGTGGTGGAAATCGAGGAACGACAACAAGCTGACCATGCACGTCAACTTAGAGTCAATCAAGTCCAAGTGATTGCCCTGGAACTACAAAAGAGATCGCGGGATGTCTTGGCGAATGGTACTATGGAATCAAATACTATCTCTGGTTTGTTTGGCGATTGCCTTGATCAATTGCAGACTCACTACTTGGATCAAGTGGGGGTGCTGGGACTGGATGCTTTGGTGGTGTCGGTGTGGGCTCCTGTGATGAAATACAAGAGCATCACTTGGAATGTACTGGCTGATCCGACTTGGCTTGTTGATGATGTGAAACGATGGCGACCTTTATTACGATGCAATGATGATGACCAAAAGAAAAAGAAAAAGAAGTCTCGGCAATTACAACCCCAACAACATGTGGTTGCCACTCCATTTGAAACTATGATGAATACCATTTGGCTTGGCAAAGTGCGAAGTGCCATCAAGTAAGTTGGAAATACACACACTTCATGTAATATGGATCAATGACTAATCCCTTCTTTCTTGTAAGTAATTTATGGCAGGTACGTGACCCTGATGCGGTGATTCAACTTTTGGAAGCCTGGCAACCTGTATTACCACGATTCATCTATGAAAACATCATCAACCAACTGATTCTCCCCAAACTCTCACACGCGGTATCTGATTGGGACCCACGCACCGATGAACAACTAGTACATACCTGGATTCACCCTTGGTTACCTTTACTACAAGCCTGGCGACTGGCTGATCTGTTTACCACCATTCGACACAAATTGGCTGTGGTGCTTAAACAATGGCACCCCTCCGACGAATCGGCTCTCGAGGTCATTGGTCGTTGGAAAGACGTATGGACCAAAACTCAGATGGATACATTTTTACAGAAAAACATCTTGCCCAAACTCACACAGGTCTTGCGTCAAGAATTTATTATCAATCCTCGCGATCAACCCAGTATCGATCCTTTGGCTTGGTGTTTGGCTTGGCAAGGTATATTGGCTGATAGGGTGTTTGCCATGTTGCTTGAAAATGAAGTGTTCCGACCTTGGCTCCGGGTGCTTTATCAATGGCTGACAAGTAATCAAGTCAACTTTGATGAAATCAAGGAATGGTATCTTTGGTGGAAACAAGTGTTTGCTTCTCTTGGCGTTGCTAATGATCATCCTGTGTTTATCAAATGTACTCGGATCGCTTTAGATATGATGTCCGCTGCTTCTGCCGGTGAACCTATCGATCCCCCCTCTATATAGACTCGTTTTTTAAAATAGCATACTTTTGTACACAATAAATAAAATTATAAACTTGATTCAATTACCGTTCCAGGGCGTAAAAGAATTAGCAGGACGACTTTGGATTTTTTTTTTTTTTTTTCACTTGCTTGTACAGTGGGTGGGGTAACTTGATTAAGCGGAGAATACAATATCAGTTGGCGTTTTGTGGAAGAAAGACATGAAAAGTAATTTTTTAACTCACCATCAGGAGTACCCTCTCGCCTCAGAGAACGGGGGCCATGAGTGTTCGCAATACAGGAAGGACACGATCAAAAAGATGTTGTGCTAATGCATTGGTTGTTACTGTTGTTGTTGTTGAAAAGGCAGGATACACCACCTTGGTGGCACCCAGATAGATACCAATTTTCATAATGTTAATGGCAGCATTCGCATCTCGACCACGAAGTGAGTATCCATATTTTTTCCATAACAAGTAGGTTGATACATTTGAAGACACCAGGGTTATTTCGCCCGTTGCGACGTTTAGGATGCTCCACACGGGTGTCACAAAGGCAACATAGCTTTGATGACATGAACCGTAGACAATAGCCAGCTGTAGTACCTTTTGGAATAATCGCACCCACAACCCTTCTTTCTTAACATTTCCTATTTCTCTCATACTCACATTTAATACACCAAATAGGGAGACAGCACCAATGACAGTATAAAGTTAATAGAAATTAAACAAGAGTTAAAGGTGACCTTTATTAAGATAAATCAGGTAGTATAGTTTGAAATAAATATTATATTTATATTGGGGAGGATACGGTTGAATATAAATTATAGGTTATTAAGCGAGGTAACATAGAGGGAATAATAATAGTTAAATAGGAATTTGATAGCGTATCGTCCTCTCTCTTATGACAAATATGTTTATTGATTAACATCCTTGTTGTGGCAATCATTATTTACTAAAAATATTACCTTGCTAGACTATATTCCATGTCCATAAAATAAATGCAGTCAAAGCACACACAGATTAATTGGATTTCTCATGGTAGAACAAACATAACATGCGCTACTACAGAAAAAAAGAAATAAAAAATAGTGAGAATCTTGAATGATTTTAATTTTACCATGTAGCAATGTAAAGTCGGCAAGAGAACGTTCGCCATGAACAAGACGGACGAAGCGTCAAGCTGCAATGGAAAATTATCTTGGACGGTCATTCTAAAAGAACTACAGGCCTCAAGCATCTCTTGCACAATCAAGAACTTTCGCCATGAACAAGACGGACGAAGCGTCAAGCTGCAATGGAAAATTATCTTGGACGGTCATTCTAAAAGAACTACAGGACTCAAGCATCTTGATTGTTGACTTGAGTTAAGAAAAGAATTATAAAATTTTTTTTCATAGTTTTTTTCATGGTTATTTTTACTGGGCTTTGCTTTTCTCTTTATTTTCAGCTTCCAACACCTACGCTATGGTATGTGCGAAAGGGCCGTAGACATAGCCCCCGATGATGTGGACATCACTGGTGATGTGTTCATTGCGAGGTCCATTAGGGGATTGGAATACCTAAATGTTGAGAACCTCCATACGTACATAACACTAATGGATCCCAATTCTACCGTCGATGATGAAATTGCAGAAGGTCTCCTTGAGATACACGGGGAATTTCTCCCTTGGCTTTCATACCATATGTCACATGTTCTTTACGACCCGGGATGGGTCATGGATGATCTTTTCGAGACGGCTACATACTGGAAAAGCAAGTATCGTACAAGAATTGATGACAGGTATAGTTACGCTGAAATGTGGGATGGCGAGTTGATATATCCCAACCCAACTAAAGTTACCATCGATGACCAAAGGGGTTTGGTAGCACTGGATGTGGTCCTTTACCTATGATGCCACCACGAGGAGTTTCCACATGGTAGTTTTTAAAACTTGACATGGATGTCCACCGGAGGAGAAAATTTTCCCTAATAAAAATAAAAATAAAAAACCCTCTCTCTCACTCACCTCATAACATTCGCTTTTACTATGTCTTTAATTCGATCAGCTGTAAACTTGCTCAACGTAAATAGCGGTATAGCGGTGTATACATTTAATCCTATCAAAGTAGGATATTTATAACGATTGAATTGTAAGAAACGAAAAGGGAACGTTTGAATTTTAAAAAAAAAAAGTGGCGATAACTACTTTCTTGTTTGATTGCGATTATTGAAGGTAAATGTAGGTCAAGTGATTCAATTTTATTGATGTATAAATGGGAAGAAAGAAGGTAAATGTTAAAAATAAAAGAAGGAAAGAAAGGAACTAATTAGGAACTTGGATGGTGATTGTGTCTGCGCATAGGGAACTCGGGATCTTTCAAGATCGACCAAGCGTTTGTCAGCAGCTCTGCGGCGTGTGGTATATTTTTGGGCTGCACGTTCGCCGTATCGGGGTGTCTTTGCGTTCAAGTCTTGCAATCTTGTGTTGTTGGTGTTTAAACTAGAAAATTAGAATGGTTATTAGGTTAGTTAATTCATTAACAATAAACGCTCGTTCATTAACAAATAATCATTTGGAAATTTACATCGTTATTGCTCTGTCTAATTGGGCTTGGTGTTCCATTTGTGGGAATTCGTCCATTCTTTGTTGATTTGCTGAATGGGGAAGTGGTGGTTGGTGGAGAGTAGTGGGAAAAAGAATTCGATCCATTCTGTTGACCAGAAACATATGCTTACACCTCGTGCCGTTTCTGACAAAGGCATAAGAAGTGCAGGACACTATCACGTTTTTGTCTTCTTCATCAAGTGTGATGGTATAAACTTCATCACTTAACGGGCTAAATGAATTGACTTTGATTATGCCAACTTCATTACTGTTGATCATCTGCCTAGCATCGTCCGCTAAAAGAAAAAGATCAATATTGATGTCTTTTTTTCTTTCTTTCATTCTTACATGGTATATCCGCTGCCCGGTTTTTTTTACGTCGTTCGGTGAGAGACAAAGCATCACTTTTAAACAAAGCGCCCGTTTTCACGCAATCATCCATAACATCCGGAACTACCATCTCACGCAAGATATATACGAGTACATCAATAAGTTGACTTCGCAGACCATCAAGATACACTTCTTTCAGAGTACAGTTCCAGTTTTCTACATAATTATTTGTACAGATATCATAGTCGCACTAGTAAGCAACAAAGTTTTAAATGTAACAGTGGTTTAAAATGTAAAAAGGTTTTTATTGTCAATAATAAGCATACTTCATATCACAACACCACATACATTCTATACTAAGGTAAACTGTACTAATCTATACTACCTGCACCACCCCACCATACACGCAAGGCAACCAGATCTACACCACAAAATAACTTACCTGTCTATAAGCCAGGGACCAGTTGTCCTTTTTCCCTAAATATTCCCTGTCAAAGTATACTATGAGCGCAGAAGCATCCCAAATGTCGTCAGGCTAATTGTTGAAGTCTTCAAATTCTTGACGAGCATCTTCATAGGCACCTTGGGTATCGGCATTCATCATGGCGATCATCTGCTTCATGACCTCGTCCCTGTGTTCCTTTTTTTCTGTTGATGTAGGGACCCTTGGCGCACCACTTATCACCTTGACCTTTTTGACGATGTTTTGTCGCCAGCATTTGAGAATATGCCATTGACATATCACCACCTTGACCGCATCTCCATAGGCCGCCTTGATTCCCGCTATTTCCGCGTCAGAATTGTCAATCATAACTTGACGAGGGGTAAACCCATGGTCTTAATTTATCCACTTGAGCCAAAATTTCACAGGAGACAATCCAGCATGGTTTGTTATCGTAAAATACGCAGGCATACCTTTCCCTGTATCAGAGGACCGAACGACTAAAGTGTACAGGTAGCAATAGTTTCTTCGACCAATAATGCATGTCTTGTGTGTCAAATTTAGACAAACAATCCGGCCATCTTTGCGAAGACACTAATCACAAAAAAAAAAAAAAAAAAAAAAAAAAAAAAAAAAAAAAATAGTAAGATAAACGAGACGTTTGCCGATTTTTACTTACTTCTAACTGCCAGTTTGATATAAACGCAAACATAAACATCCCGTCGTTCATGGCGTCGATATTTTTAGTGAAGCAGTGTCCACCCGAGGATGTCAACTTCTCCTTCCACATCAGATTTTGGTCAACTCAAGGATGTAGTTGCGAGGACTTCTTCATATATTTGTTGAGTTGGTAGCATATGGACTGATACAACAAGCGCTTCAGTTCATTGATGTTCGTGTCGGCACCCATTTCCAATAGTAACGTCAGTTTGACCCTGTCTTGTCGTAGTATCGCCTTGATAGTTTTCCAGTTGATATGGCTTCCCACCAAATATTGTAACACCATACGAGCATCACGGCTGATTGGAGCAGTGGTCATATCATCAATACTGCCAGGGACGTGATTTTCATGTTTCCAGTTGTATTCGATTTCGACTTGATCAGGGTTGTCTTCACTGGATGCTACCTTCATATAAGCCTTACAATTACAAGGAAGCAAATCGTTTGTTCGGTTACTGTTGACAGGTGCCTTGTAACTACTCCTCCTGTTACATTCATACAACTAAAAAAAAAAAAAAAAAAAAAAAAAAAAAAAAAAAAAAAAAAAAAAAAAAAAAAAGATTTCAGTACATCATATACATAAAACACAAAGTTATGATAAGACTTTCCTCTTTGAAGTTCATTTTCGTTCTTCTTTTCTTGACGGTAGAGCTGGAATTGTCGCCAGGGTTGTCGTTAATGCTGCTGTTGGTGGAGCGTCTAGAACAATCGACATACACCGTGCCATCATAATCACCAAAGTGTTGTAAAAAAGCCTTTCTTTTGATGATTCGAGGTCCAGAGGTTACGTTGTAATATATCGCGTTTGTTCGTTGTGATTCCCTTTGCAAAAACAATATCCAATCCCGGCGAGGCATGATGCGAGTCGCTGGGTAAATGGTATCGAAATCGTCTACAAACCAATGACACGTTGATTGAGCAAGTTTACATCTGATCGAATTAAAGACAGTAAAAGAGAATGTTATGAGAGAGAAGAGAGAGAGAGGAAGAAGGAAGGCAAAAATCTTGAAATGGCGTCTACAGAAACCCACTCGGCCCAAAGTTTTTCCTAATCGACAAAATCACTCCAGTAGGCATCCGTCGGAATTTGAACACTCCACTTTTCCCAAAAACTACGGTCCCATCATGGCTTTCACTTGCTTTACTTTCTTCTTCAACCATGCCAGAACTCACAGATCAAGAAAAAATGGAACGCCGGCGTCAAAAAAGACAACAAAAAATTTTAACATCAGCAGGTGATCGACTTAGCCGTATTACTGGTACCGCTTACCGTAAGTACAGTACTTCATCATCCGATTCTTCACCACTTTTTATTAACTAGGCATTCTTTTTTTTTTTTTTTTTTTTTTTTTTTTTTTTTTTTTGTGGGGTCAAAGCTCATCGGTCATCACCTACACCCTCACCATCTACTTCAGCATCATCATTAGCTCGGTCTGAAACGCCTTTACAGCAAGACGCTCCACGACAATCTTCGCGATCACCTTCACCTGCGATATTTACACGACCACTGACGGACCGAACCGTGCCATCGATGACTACTAATGATGATGATCCAAGTGAAGCTTTAGGAGCACCTGCACCTTTGGATCCATTCAGCATGTTTAATAATACCTCCTTGGCGACTGGCAATCCCCCTCAAGATTTGAATGACCTGTTTGCGGCTGGTGGTGGTGGATTCCCATTCAACCCGGCACTGTTGGCTAGTATGACTGGTGGTGGTCCTACTGATGCTTCTACGGCTCCAATGCAACAAGTGGCTGATCCTTCTGTAAAATATTGGAATGTAATCCATTTGGTCTCAATGATGTTACTGGGTATTTATGGCGTGTATATGGAATGGACTACGGCGGGGATGGATCGATTGGCCAAGTTATTACGACCTGATGCTAGTGAAATTTATACTCTGACTCACTCTGGGGCATATGTGGTAAAGATAGAGTAGGCAAGTTTTTTTATTTTAACTCTAACAAAATATTTTTTAGCCTTTGTTTTGGTATTTCGCTACTATTGAACTTTGTTTACAATCGGCACGATTGTTTTATCAACAGGTATAGTACCACTAGAAAGAAAAAGAAAAAGAGGTGTATTGATCATCTCTCTCTCTTTTTTTTTTATTCTTGGTAGGGAACAATGCCGACGAATTCGACATTGGGTATGATCGCCACTCAACTTCCATTTCCACTAAATACAATGATCACTGTCCTTCTTCGGTATCGCTTGATTTGGTCTTGTTTGGTCCAGGATTGTTGTATTTTGGTCTTTGTGGTCGGGTTTGCACAAGTCCTGTCTGCTCTTTTAGTATAGATAGTGATCCGTTTATTATTATTATTATTATTATTATTATCATCGTTTAGAACAACCAATCAACTTACTTTTATTGTACATGGTCTACGTATGATGCTGGAAACTTGTTGTAGAATGATTCAAAAATTAGCTGATCTGCATAAAGAAAAAGTTTTTATTAAAACGCACTAGGTATACACTTTATGGGATAAATCAGTATAAACTGATTTTGCAATGCTCTCCCACATAGTGTTTACTCAATATCCTCTTGGAAGGGTGGACCTTGGTGATGTCGCAGTGATGAGAAGCCTATTAGAGTGTGTAACAGGAAGAAAACCGGGGGTTCAAAGTGCGCTTTTTTCACCCTTTTTTCACTCTGGCGTATATTTGAATGACTTCAACTTCACACATCTCATCCACAGACAAAAAGACTCCTCCTGGAATCAGTCTTTACACATCACTTGAAGGATTGTACAAGATGAACGGAGCAGGGCCGCGTGGTCGGCCCAACCGTACCAGTATCGAAAGATTTCAATCAGCTCTGAAAGCAGCCGAGGTGAGTGAGGCAAACGTACAAAATTGTGGTGGGAAAAAAAACTCATCATTCTCCATCTTTATTTTTTTTTTACTCATGTGGGGGAGGAAGAAAAAGGAACCACTTGAAGGTGAAGAACACTTTAATTTTTCAGTACATCTCAGGTCTGATTCACCACAGCTACAAAGTGAGGCCAATACACCTTCACCCGATACCTATTTATCCCCAGTCGTTGATACATCTACAGGAGAAGAACCAACCCAGCAAGTTACGACTCAAAGGAAACGTGCAGTGGTGAGGAAGCGGCAGTTAGATCACCTATCATCAACACGAGTTCTACGTCAGCGTCCACCTCCCGTACCACCTGCCTTGGCAACCCAATCATTTTGGCCAACACGGTTCCCTCTGTCCTCGGCAACGACGTCTTCGGCTAGTCTATATTCGGATTTGAGGCCTATCAAACAAATCCGACTGGGTTCGTACTTAATCGATACCTGGTATCAAGCTCCATTCCCCGAAGAATATAGTCAGATTCAAATTATTTATTATTGTGAATATTGTCTCAAGTATATGAAAAGTGGATTTGTATGGAAAAGGCACAAGGTAAACCATCTCTCTCTTTCTCCCCTTCAAAAGGGATCATTTTAAAACCCCTCCTTTTTTTTTATGCAGGAAAACTGTCGCGTGACACATCCGCCTGGGAATGAAATCTATCGAGACGGTCCATTATCAGTGTTTGAGGTGGATGGGCGGAAAAATAAGGCAAGTCTAAATTTTGTATGAAGGTTACGTTATTTTTTAACCTGCAAATATCTGTTTCAGATCTATTGTCAGAATCTTTGCTTATTAGCCAAACTCTTCTTGGATCATAAAACATTATTCTATGATGTTGAGCCATTTTTGTTTTATGTTTTGACGGAAACTGATCATCAAGGTTGTCACTTTGTAGCTTATTTTTCAAAGGTAACACATAATTACATGGTTAGATTACAACACTTTCCTCATTGTTTATTCAGGAAAAGAAGTCAAAGCTGGGTTATAACCTATCCTGTATAATGACTTTGCCCTCTCATCAACGGAACGGATACGGTCAATTTCTGATAGACTTTAGTAAGTTCGATAAAGTTTGTCCCAATGAGGAATGGATTCTAAAGAATTTTGCTCTCTTTGAAAAAGGTTACTTGTTATCCAAAAACGAACAAAAGGTCGGATCACCTGAGAAACCATTATCAGATCTTGGACTTTTAAGTTATCGGAAATATTGGTCCCATATCTTGCAAGAATACTTTTCTAACCATTCTCATTCCACAACGACAACAATTGAGGGTAATTTATTATACATATACAGTGGGAGGCTCACTCTCTCCCTCCCCTTCACTTTTTCTTTTTTACTTAGAAATCAGTCGAGAGACAAGCATGACACTGGATGATATCATCAATACACTGGAAGAACAAGATATGTTGAAAAGAGATGAAGATGGCCAGTTTGAATTACTGACGACAGGCAATGAGTCTGGTAACAGTATCAAATTACGTGCAAAGCAAGATCTTTTAACTTGGGTACCTTACTGACTTGATGTGTTTTTACAATCAGTAAATCATAACTACTACTTTCATCTTATACATATATATATATATATCTGAACGTGTGTGTGGAAAAAGTAATCAGCACGGCGATGCTTGTTAGTAAGCGATCTGAGGGTCTTTGGTGCGGCTGGGGATGAGCTTGACCTTCTGTGATGCCACTTGTTTCAAAAAGTTCATCAAGTTTTTCCGGAAACACTTTTTAAAAACTTTTCCCCCGCCCAAAAACCCCTTCACTCTGTGATCATCAACAAGGCTTATTGGCATGAATTTCGGAATATTAAAACGCCGTCATGAAATAGCTCTTGATACCACACTTGCATCCACTTGCCCTCTTTTATTTTTGTAAACATATCCACACCACACTCATAAATCTAAATTCAGATGGAATTTAACAATAACAATAACAATAACAATAGCGATAACAGAGATCAACTCATGCCAAGATCAATCCAATCTCGCCCGTCCATTTTAAGTTCACATTCTTGGCCACGAATACCGGCAGTCGCTCTTACCACACCATCAGACGACAATGACAACAATAGTGACCACTACTCTCAAAGTCATCATTTAGCACAATCTCATTACATTGATAATAATACTGATGATACCGATGACATTGTTGACGATAGCTATGACAGCAATAGTGTGAGTACTCTTGCTTCACCAGCAGTAATACTCCCAGATGTTAAGGATGATGGTGTTTCTGAAATGTATGAAAAGCAAGACCCTTCTTCACCACCAGGGAAAAATAATTCAGCAGATACGCTAGTGGAAGCTATGTTGGGTCATGCGGAGGCCCAAGATAGACATGTACGATTTCAAGAGCATGTGGCGACATCAGCCGCACTGGTGCAGAAAATGCTGGGTGATACAGGTAGTCAAACTCCAATAGGTTCAACCGACCATACCACTGTCAACAATAGTAGTAGCCCTACACAAAGGCACCCTTCCAGGTCTGATATCGTCCCTCTTGATCGCCGATCCACCACTAGATCTTCTTCCTCTTGTTCACATCCTGCTCCCTCCTCCTCTGCGAGGGGATTGGCAAATTCCCCGCCATCCCAAACAGCGACTACTTATTCGGGCAGTGTATTAGCGTCTTTAATGAAGCTGGAGACTCAAAGACGTCAACATCATGAAAAATATATTATGAATGAAGAAATTAAGCAACGGAAAAAACTAGAAAAGGTAATTTGATCCTCTCTGAAAACTCTCTTTCTCTCTTTCTCTCTTTCTCATGCACAAATTCTTTAGGCGCAGGAAAGGACCGAGAAACAGGAAAGAAAAAAGCAAAAAAAATCACGACCTTTTTCAACACCTTCGTGTTTAAATCTCAAAGGTGATCATCTAGGCAATTACACAGTGCTGGAAGGTGAATGGGCTCGCCGACAACGTCCATCTAATAGTAATGACAATAACAACCTACCAGACGGAATAAAGGATGACTCGGGTCGACCAGTGGGGCGGCCGAAATTAGCTCGACCCACCAGCTGGCTATCGACAATGTCCACTGGGCAACAAATAGTCCCCCGACTGGACCAACACAACTTGACGACCAGTAATACAACAACAACAATGGCGGCTAAAAAACTCCATCGATACGGCTATCCCAAAAAAGCAACCACTAGAAAACATAAAGCCAAAGGACGGCAGCGTAAGACCAGTATGAGCAGCTTGAAAACGACAGCATCACAATTCGACCCTCTCACACTTGAGGATAGGGTGCGTATCACATTTGAGATTGCAAACATTCTACAAAAGCAGGATTTTTTGAAAAAGCTTGCCAAGGCACTTATGCTCTACGGGTGTCCTGCCCATCGATTAGAGTACGCTATGCATCAAGTGGCAACGACATTAAGGGTTGACGCTGAGTTTATCTATTTGCCGAATATCATGCTGATTTCATGCTTTGACTCCGCCACACATACTACTGAAACCCATTTTGTTCGCTCGCCTCAGACTTTTGATATGGACAAACTAGGCGAAGTTTACCGTTTGGAAAAACTCGTTGCACACGGTGAAGTATCAGTCGATGAAGCCTTGGAATTTATTGATCGGATAGGAGCTAAAGGATCTTTGTACCCGGTCTGGGTCAACCCTTGGGTTTATGCTTGCTGTTCCTTCTCGGGATGCGTCATGTTTTTTGGTGGGCGATGGAAAGAAGGTGGTGTTGCTGCCGCCTTGGCAAGTAATGTTTCATCATACAGCCATATTAAAAAGACAAACGTACTGATTTTTTTTTTTTTGTTATTGGGGGGATAGTGGTATTTGCAGTGTATGAAGTCATCTCGGGGCGATTTCAAAGTTTTCAACCGATTTGGGAAATCGCAGTATGCATAGTCATTGGCATCACGGCGCAAGGGCTCATGAAGTATGATTTCTGTTTCACACCTGTGGCGTTTTCAGCGATCATTGTGGTGCTACCAGGATATGGAATGGCGATTGCAATTCAGGAGCTTGTATCACGTCAGTTGGTTAGTGGAGTGGTACGTATGGTGTATGCGATCATTTACTCATTCCTGCTCGGTTACGGTGTGTCCATGGGAAGTGCTCTGTATCAAACGATTGATCCCGGTGCACCACCCACTAATAGTCACTGTGTGAATGCTGCCTCTTCTACTACTGCCATGGCTTCACAATCACAATGGTTTAATTTTCTTACCGTGCCGCTCTTTGCGCTGGGCTATTGTATGTTTGTGCGTGCCAAACCTCACCGCTGGCTCACTATGACAATTGTTGCCGCCTGTGGATTTACTGTTAATTACTCTCTGCATCGCTGGGCACGGGCCCCGTCTCAAGTGCTTCAAGTCGCTCCCTCGTTTGTTCTTGGTATGCTTGGTCATCTGCTTACCAAAGTCACTGGTCAAATGTCATTTGATGCCGTTTTGCTGGGGGTAAAGATGATACATTGGTTGATTTGATCGAGAGAGCTAATTCAAATGTCATTCTTGTTCTAGATTTTTTATCTTGTACCAAGTAGTTTGGGCGTCAAGGCTGCTTTGGGATTATTTGGTAATTCGAGTACAGAGGTCGGAACTCAAGGTGCAGGGTTTGCTTTGGCCATGATCGAGGCATCTATTGGTATCACCGTTGGTTTGTTTCTTGCCACCTTGGTTGTTTACCCGAAAGGAACCCAGCATACACCCCTCATGACTTTTTGACCACTATCCAAGTAGTGGCGATTCGTCAGGAATCGGTAGCTACTTGATATTAGTGGCTATGACAATTGGTAATAAAATGTAACACCAATGTTTTTTTGCATCCCTACTGGTGATGCTAACAGTAAACTATATTTAATGTAAAATAATCATACTCTAGGAAACAATTACGTATTAGCTACTAAGACTTTAGCTTTTAGATATCTAAAATACTGTTTGTCTTTATAAGACGACCGATATCTATAGTATAGTACAGTAGGCAGATTAGTTACACGTTTGATGCCACTTCATACTCAAATCTATAATCCAATACATCATAATACAATCAACTGTGTCTCAGGTTGACAATGGTATCAGTACAATACCTGGTTTAACATTCATGCATTCGATTCCAATTTTGAAATCCCGACATTCAGCCTGTTATAAAAAGAATGAAGAAGAAGACTAGGTTCAACGTATTGAATACTTTCATTCCGATATTGGTAGTGCTGTAGTTGTAGGTGCGGATGTGTATAAATAAACTGTAAGAGAATACTGAGTCAAGGGGGGAGGTCAAGTTTAGCAACTCCCACTCTCAATTGGAGACAACTACAAGGTCGTCAAGGCAACCGGCAAATTTCTCCGAGGAAGGACAGGATTCCTGTGCACGAACAAACATATGCGACTGACCATCTAACCTGTAGCTAAAGAGAGTAGGAAGAAGAACGTCTTTATTATTCTTCACAATGCGGAACGAGGAGTGCGGGTTTCCCTGGGGGAGACAATGACACTATTTTTTCCCAACAGTTTAAACGCCGCGCGAGATTCGCTGACAATATCAATTAACAAGTGTATTAAACCATGTGTTTGTTGAGGTGTTTGCTAGATGTGTATCCTAGGTTTTTTTTTCAGGTTGTTTGTATGACTTGGTGTGTATGTGTTCAAATTTTCTTTATTTCATCCTTGTTGTTGTTTTTCAATAAAAAAGATGGACTTGGATACACCGTGGTCTGATTTCTATGATTTATTACTGCAGGACGAAGGATCTCACAGTGAAACAGCAAGTATATAAACGGAAGCGTCCTCGAGCAAAAACCAAAATACTGAAAAGAACCCATTTTATTTATAAAATTAGGAAGATGAATGGACGTCAGTACAGCATACCTCACGAGGCCAAATCGAATGCCAGTCCCTGTCGACTACCATGGACGTGCCCCCTCTGGGTGCGGAATTCCAAATGTATATAAATGATGTGCTATCCAAAGTCAAAAACCATCAAACATTATCAGAACAGACCCATCATTATCATATTCATCGTCACCATTATCATGGTACATCTATAAGCACCACTAGCTGTAGTAAAAGTGGTGATTATCAAAAAGAGGTGGCTCATACTTGCTGGAGCTATCCTCCAGCTTATGTCGCCAGTACCGCAATGATGCCTGGCACTTTTATGCACCGCAATGTGAACAAAATTATGAAAGACACCAGTGGTGACACAGCGGTGACGAGGTTATCGTCCACTGCTCAAACCGAACGACCAACTGGCTTGAGGTTTCGTACACTCACTACTTTTATTACTTATTTCGCATTTATGACCCATATATTGCTACTTTGGGTTCCGCCCCTAACTCATTTTTATGCTTATTTTTGTGGCTCTGAAACGCCCTAATAAAGTAATACAGTAATGATCGCATTCACCATATCTTTCCTTACTTGCCTTATTAGGACATTAATGCGTTCAGCACACAGAGCAGCTCTCTCTCTCTTTCTCTTTCAAATGATGATTCACATGTCTCTCTTCTCCCTATAAGTACAGGCATTCGTCCGGAAATCAAAAAAGATGGTTGACTAATTTATTTTTGTCTCGCCGATTTTGTTATCATAGACCTGGTGACACCTATCAATAAATGCCTTCATCATCAATTGGGATACTTGATCGAAAAATACATTGGAAGCCTGAGCATGTAGTGGTGAGGCAAATTCAAACTGGATGCTAAAATCTACCGTGCAGTTTGTAGGAGAGTGTGGTGAGAATTGCCAGGTGGTGACCAGTTCCTTGAATAGTGATGCGTCTGTTGACACGGCCTTGAGGGGGGAGGGGGAAGTGGGGGAGGAGAAACGTTAGTAAGATCTTTTAATGAGCAAAAAACTTACAGTGACACGATAAGGTTCTTCACAAGTAACTGTGGACATGTACTTCTCTTCGAATAACTTGAAGCCGATGCCAAGTTCAGCCTGCATCACTTTTTGTTGGTGGTTGCCACCTTTAAAAGAAAAAGAATAGACTCGTGAATGGTTGCAAAATGGAAGAAAAAGATGGTAGTCATTTATGTTAGCGACAACGTCATACACTTGTTGATGCGAAAAACTAGAAAAAAATTGAAAAGGTTGAGTTGAGAGGGAAATAAGGTACGTCAGAGTATAAGGAATTACTTTAAGAGCTTTTTTTCGTTGTATCGCTTTATTGAGGCATTATGTAAAGTTTCTGCAAAGTTGAAGAAGGAGCGAGTTTTAATGGTGCTGGTGATCTTGTAAAATGAGGTGGCTCTTTGATAAAGTAACATCCGAAAACGTAAAAGTAAACAATGTGGCACCCCTCTCACCTTCTCCCTCTATACCGGACGGGGTTGGAATTGATTTTTTTTTTTTTTTTTTGAAATACATACATACTGCTCTTTTTTTCTTTGCATCGTTGTCTTTTTCATCGTATGGATATTCTTTTACCAACCAAGAACAAGGAATTCTATATTGAATTGACAGAAAGTCGCTTTTACTTTCCTGGGGACCTCATCAAAGGTATAAAGTAGTTGATGAAAAAGAAGAGAGAGAAAGGGAGTCATTAAGCCTTACTATATAGGTGCCGTGGTACTCAATCTCGACACTCCCACCAAGACCAACCATATTCGAGTTACTTTGACGGGGAATGTGCAGGCTGATAATACTAGTAAACAGATATTGCAAACATCTTGGTTCCTAGCCTCATCACCCCTGAATGATGGCAAGTCGCATGTATTGGAAGCCCAGACCCACAGGTTTCATTTTGAGTTCATAATCCCGAATGATTCGGAATCTGCCAGGTTACCAAGCTCTTTTAGAGTAAGGTTTTTGCTCTGAGAAGGGGAATCTCGAACTGATCTTACTGCTTGTTTAGTTATCTTCTTTGTTAGGTGTCAGTTATATGATCACAGCAGTCCATGACCGGCCGTTTGTGCCGGAACGGCTATCCAGTCAAGCTAGGAAGGAAATCCGACTACTGGAAAAAATCGATGTGGCTCAACCTGAATACTGTGCCCGTGGGTACGTATACGAAGATGTACAAGTGTCTGGCCTTTCTGAGTCTGCACCGAAAGTTCGCTTGGCCTTGACCTTGCCTTGCTACGCAGTGGTTAGAGGTAAATTTAACTCTGTCTTAAAAAAAAAAAAAAAAAAAAAAAATGAAGGTCCGCATATTGATCTTCCACTAAACACATTTGTAGGTGATATATTACCACTGGAAATCGTAATCAAGCATCATCAAGCTCTGGCCCGTCCTGAGGGCATTAAAGTGCATTTGATTCGAAGGGTGTATAGTAGTAAAAATAGGTAAAGTCTAGTGGGGAAAAAATCCCTAAACACATCTAATCAGTAAGAGAACGGAAACTGATCAAGCTCCAACTTAGACATAAACTCTTGGAACGGAAATCCATAAAATCCTATGAGCTGGATATTGATATTACAGAAGAAGAGGGCTCTCAATTTCAACAGACAATTCATACGAAACTCTTGATTCCAACCAATACACCACCAACTGTATACGAAGGCGGAGGAATATTGACAGTTGATTACTCGGTACGAGTGGTGGTCAATTTAAATGATTCAAATCTGACTGAACTTTATCATGAAAATTATATTAAATTGGAATCCAATGTGGTGATCGGCACTTTTCCAAAACCAAATCTCTCTATTGACGATGACGATGACGATGACGGTAACCAGGGCGTTTCCGGGGAAGATTTACTTGGTTTCGATGATGATGACGATGATCATATCGGCATTCAGTCAATCGCATCTTCTTTATCTGACAATAGCGCTGGCACAGCTTTAGCAGATAGGACAGAACAACAACTTGGGATCCACAGCAAACCATTACCGTCCCTAGGTGCGCATGCACGTGAATCTTCTTTTTCAATGAAAAGCGATTCAATCACAAATTGCCATTCTTCACGCCAACAATCAATCTCAACCTCCACTACTAGCAATGTTACCATCATTGACCCAACCATACGACATAATAGTGGTAATACCAATCACAACGAAAGAACCTTCTCGTCATTCTCACAGAGTACTACAAAAGGTTATCGTCAAAATTCTCTCAACTCAAGCTCAAGCAGCAATAATCTGAAGGAAACTACGGTTTTTCAAAAATACGAACCAATGAAACCCAATCGCAAATCGTCCGTTTCCTCCATCTCATCACTCCCTGAACCTCATATTTCACCGTCACCATCAATGTCATCATCTCCATCATTATTGCCATCTTCACCCCCACCGATACCTCTAAATTCTCGACCACAACCAACAGCATCTATATCCAACAGCACTGTTTCTTATTTTACAACCACCCTCATGCCTGACATTTCCGCCTATGTTCCGTTTGAATCACCCATCCCGCCGCCACCACCATCACAACAGCAGCAACAACATTCAGCTTTTGTTAGACCTACAGCCAGTACATCAACTACAACATACGTTAGTGATGCATACCTCACCGTTACTGCTAATAAAATTTCACCATCATCATTCGATTTGACATACCAATCAACACAAGGGACTCCTCTGTCTATGCCTGCACCTCATCCATCTCATCAGCCTACGTCAACGCTTCTATCTTCAACTAGTATGATTGATGGACACAAACCAGTTAACGTTGGCGGATTTACTATACCAATGACAATGTCTATGCCCGGTCCTACCCATCATACATCCTTCTACTCGCCTTCTCCTTCATTTTCTCAACAGGATCATCACCACCATTCCTCTAGTTTTGCACCTCCACCCACACCTCCACGCCCCCAACAACAACATTCTCAATATCCCTCAAGTTCTGCACCTCCGCCTACACCTCCACGCCCACGCCCACAACAACAACAACAACAATACTCTAATAATTACTACTATATGCATCATCCATCTACGGGCTCATAAATTTTTCCACCACCATCATCCTGGTCTTCATGGATATGTCTCTTTTATTTTTTCGCTTTAACCATATTGCGTCCACTCTTTATATACATATATATATATTTAAGGGGTTATCACAATAAGCTAATAAACTAGACAGAGTCCAATTACCATAAGATAGAATGGAAGGTTTAGAAAAGGAGGTGCCACTTATAATTTATGCGTCAGATGGGTTTTTACTGCCCGGATTATTTTCGTCCCCGTGTGAAGACATCGGGCACTAACCCACAAATTTCGAACAAGGCCAAGGAATGAATGTTTCTGGAGGCGTTGACGTCTCGTTGCCATACAATGTGGCAAGCATTGAAGCTTACCACACTATGCAATTTTGACCGCCTTTTGTCACCAATACGTACATTATCCAATGATCGTTTTCCACCTCTCGAGCACACCTTCAATGTATATTGTTCGTTCACATCCACCACAAACATGAATTGTTGTCTTTGTGCCAACTTTGTTGCTTTCCGGAATATCTTTACTAGACCATGCGGTTTTCCACAGAAAGATCTTCGATCGAACTTTCCGTCACAGACACACAATAATGGGATCTTGTTTGATTCCTCAAAGGGATGTTTTTTCCATTTACCTGTTTTAGGTCTACACAGCACGCCCAAGAAAAACAAAACAAAAAGTTACAGTATCACTCTTTTCAACATACATTTTCAGACGAATTCGCTTACTGTATAGAAGGTATTCCTTGGGAAATTTTGTCGAATTGACGCCGTCGTTTCTTCCAACTTCCATCGTTCTTCGATCACTGCCGCTGCACGAAACAACTATTGCCTCTGTTAGAAAGACGTTCATACTTGTGTTCAGCTTCAACAAAGATTTGCACCATTTCTCGGGCAGCCTTTTGTTTGCCACGGTAATTGAAGAACCGAACTTTTTGGAAATCATCATTGTAGAACAAAAGAAGTCTGTCCAATGATATCATCTTGTTAACAATGTATTCTTGTATACGTGCGATTGATGCAATTTTAAGTGACCCCATGGTGTTTTCGATGGTAATGATTCCATGCAAGCCTTTCCAGTTCTCGATCTTTGTGGTGATCTTGTTATACCCTGCCGAGTAGTAAAATTCAGCTGCACTGAATTTTAGGACCTGGTGGCGTTTGTCTTCACGAGCAGACAAGATTGGCTCATCAATCATATCAGTTTCCAAGGTATAGGCATCAGGATTAGAAGAATTAGACGCAACAAATACTTCAATTACTCCAGGATCTATCCCCCATACGTCAAAGTATTGCATCATTGAAGGTTCTATATCATGCAAGGAAATGGGAGTGTCATGTGAAGTTGCCGCGGCCTTTTTGAAAGGAAAGCACAAGGAATATCCATCAGTATAAAATTGGTTTTTGAAAATGCCACGCTCTTTCTTGATTTTCGCCGTATTGAATATTTTGAAGTTTTCATGTAAAACGCGCGCCACAGCCGGTTTTTCCACAACATACTTGCCAAGACCACAATAGCGCATGATTTATGCCAGTGACACATAAGACACTTGAGTAAAATATCTTGTCAAAGAAGAAACCGGAAGAATAGAGAATAGTCGAACATTTGCACGCATTAGGTCATGGGCGCCTGAAATGTTCCATCATCAACTTCTTGTTGGGTTTTTGCGACTAGAGTTGCATTGGATCGACGACTTTCAGGTTCAAATATTGATTGCAGGAGGTTTTGATCAAATACAGTTCCTCTATTAACCCACTTTGTCAATCCAGTAGTTATCTTGAATTTTTGCTGCCGACTGAGATATGTCCATTCTGATTAGACTGAAAGTTCATGATGTGCCCAGCTACACACCTAAAGATTGTTGTGTGGGACCCCTAATCACCATTCTGGTTGAGGAATATGCATTGTTAAAAAAAATAGCCTTATACAGTTAAAGCAAATGCACGATCTATCTTCCCCCCACCCCATTGTAATTCTCTTCCCATACCATTTATAAATAGAAATGTATTATAAAACAATGATTTTTATTGGATGAAAATATATCTTCGTCGCAAAGAAAAGGAAAAAGTCATCGCAAGCTTGAACACACTGACACAAAAGTCTTGGAGCTTGGCTTTTGCGGTGACTTATGTTGGAAATATGCCATAGTGCTCACATCGCCACTTTAATCATTAGCATCAGTTGACAATTGAGTGAGTAGTGGTCTTCCAAAATTCCGTGCGTACTTTCCGTGCGCCTAGCATTCCCCTTCCCAAATCTGCTATCCATGTCAAAACCAATGCCTACACTACAACAACGCCCGTCATAACCCAATTACATACAAATGCTCGTCATAGACTAATTACATACAGACGCCAGCTAGAGCCCAACAAGGGACGCCAGTAGGCGACCGGTCGTTTATTGACAAAAAAAAAAAAAGGATGGGGTAAAAGGGACAAACTATACTACCAAACAATCTACAGCATTACGTCTAGGTAAACCATGTTATTAGTAGAAGGATCAGATGGAGAAGAGGAAGAAGACAATGGGACGGCCACATACAGGTTTGCCGAATCAGTAACAGTTAAAATCAAACAAGGCTTCAATCAAACATAGTAAAAGAAGTCGGGAATAGATTTTTATTATGGATAAGACATTTAATCCAGCTTATACGATAAAGTTTACGATTAGCTAAGTGCCCTTACTTCTTTAATAGGGTCAAATAATCTCTTTTATAAAATAATGGAACAAATCTCAAACTCAACGTCTTTTACATCCCGCTTAAATCCCTGTCTTTTTACAGTATTTAAACTTGAAATTGGAACGCCGTCATTTTGATTTGGGACAATGTGAAATTGAAATTCAGACAGGGGGAGAATCATTTGGTGCACTGAAAAAAAAAATTGGGACACTGTGAAACAGCAATTGGGACAAGGGACTGCGGAGGGGCCGGCAATGGGGGAGGGGGTGCTATTACTTCATAATAGCGTTGTGGGCCTAGGCATTGTACCTTAAATCCTCTTAATACGTGTTACTATGGACTTCATTAACTACATCCCAGATCAAAATGAAAGCGGTTCTGTCCCAATTTTTTTTTTCACAGTGTACCAAATGATTCTCACATTGTCCCAAATCAAAATGACGGCGTTTCAATTTCAAGTTTAAATACTGTAACTTTTTTTTTTGAAACGTCGATGTTGACCGCACCCGTAGGGTGCCGACCATTTGGCCAAAGGCCAGGGGGAGCAGGGGATAAAACCTAGAGCCTAATAAACCACATAAACGTTAGACCACACCAAACCACCTATCCGCTCCCGAGAGGGCGACGACTTACCGTAGCGAAGAGGGGGTCGAAGGCTAGTAGTGTCAAATAACCCTTATTTATGTTGAAATCACAATTCATGCAATTGAATCGGCGATTCAAATTGTCTTGGCAGCGGAAAAAAAAAAGTATCTTATATTCTATTGTTACATGAAGAGAGAGAAAAAGACAATATAATATTTTGGTCTTTGAAGAGTTGAGAGACAGTTAATTTTAGTAAATATGTAAAACATCTGTAACACTAATTTGACTCATTTGAAGAAAGCCATCACTTGGGTCCATTGCCCTGAAAGTGACTGTCTATAAATGGTATTTCTTTACCCGCGAAAGTTACATGTGCGCCTAGATACCCTTTCTTCCCAACGACTTTTTTTTTTCTGAACATGCCATACAACAGCTATGAGCTTCCATCCATTTATGCCTCCAACGAAAAACAACAAGATGCAATATCTTCACCTACGGCTAGTGGTAGTAGGCCGACAGTCAGAACTTATCAGTCGTCACTGGAAGGCCACGATACCCATCAGCTTTTAAATCGCCCTGAGATTGACCAGGAAGACGGGTGCTGCCACACTGAAGAGGAGGAGACGGCACGGCGGCAAAGTAATGATAGCTGTTCATTGGTAGTACACCACAACCAAACCGAGCAGGATCGGTGGCTGGCCTGGTTACTACTGTGTACAAGTTTCAGCATGCTTTTCTTCACAGTGATTCCAGTAGTGGCGAATCTCCCTGATGTTGTACCCGGCTGGTTCTCTGGAGATACTTTATGGCGTTTATTCGATCCTCTCTTTACCTTACCTTTGAATCTCTTTATTATGACCCGCGCTGGCATCATTATATCTGGCGGAAACCCCAACTATTGTAAGTCTTTTTGCGGTCAATAAGGGAAAAAGGTAGCTTATGTATAATATTGACAATTTTTCTTCTTCTTTGGATGTATTGAAGGGGGCAATTTGAGCGAGCAAAGCGTCGCATGGTTATTTTGGGCTCTGGGCGCTGGGATTTTTGTCCAGGGTCATGGATTGCATACGGCTGCTGCCATGTTCAAGGTAAAAACAGACAGACACAAGCACAAAAACGAACACACGCAAAAAGTAACTGACAACATTTTAATTATTGACTTGTAGCATCCAGTACAAGATTTTAATGCTGCTCACCCTGATTTGGTGGCCCAATATTCAATTCTTTATCAGATCTACTCGAACATGCGTGATCTCTGGGAACATATAATCGCGCATTACATGTATGCATTCGGCGGGATGATTATGTCCTGGGCTCAATTGTTTACCTTCCGTCACCAGGTGCATGGACCCCTGACTCTCGGAACCAAAGTGGTATTTATGCTTGGCTCGTTGGTCTATGGTCTGTTGCTAGCTGGTATTGCAATCGAATTTCCTTATGGGCTCTACGGTAAGTATTATATATAATATCATATCTTATGTGCTTGATCTCATTTTATTATTATTATTATTATTATTATTATTATTATTATTATTATTACTATTGGGGGGGGGAAGTTGGGCTCATCTACTCAATTGTGATCGGCTTGATCTGCGTGTTGCTCATCATTCGCCGCCGCAATGGCCTGCGACCGTATGGTGATCTGTTCACCATTGCTCCTCGCATGGTGCCGCAATTTTATTTAGGTGCTTGTATCGTCGGCTTGGTGATCGTTATCATATGGATTGCCATCTTTGGTTTCAAGAACCGTTTGGATGCTGGTGTCGCTACTTGATATTGATCATACGTCTGTCTCTCGTGTAGCTGGTTATACATTGTTCAGAAAATGATAGACAAACCTTGTCGTCGATAATTGACAAAAAACTTTAATCCAACCAATCAGCGCTCACGATATCCTTTTTTCTTCTTCTTCTTCTCGTCTGACTGTACGTACACTAAATCTCATCCGGCACTCGATCAATATAATTACTAAATGCTTCAATAAAAGAACCATTGTGGTCACTTTAGTGTTTGTGTGGATTTTTATTATAGTAGGCAAATTGAGAGCGGAAACGCAGTGTAAAAAGCATAGTAATATGGTATCGATTTGTTTATTTCTTGGATTTCTGACTGTTGTATGTATTCTTCAAGCTTTGAGTATTTGCGTAGGTTTTAAAAACCCCGGCATCTCGAAGCAAGCTTGCCAATTTATTCTTTTTTTTTTTCTCAGCCTTGCATTGCTTCACAAATTGGCTTGCCCACTCCAAATCTGTCATCTTTCGTTCAGGCTCTAATACCCGCAAAGGATTTTGGCTGCATTGTTGCACCCGAATATCCAAGGCGAGCACTTGTGCTGAAAGAAAGAGAATCTTATTCCAAAACCATGTGTCACCGAGTAAATGTCCAAAGGGATGGACAAAACAAAGAAAAAACACGAGCAACACAAGGGGAAACATTGGATTCCAAGATGAGAGCATCCACATCAAAATAGAATTTACGAGGGGGCCTTGATTCAAGACCAGTCCAAAGAGCAAAATGTTCACCAGAATTACCATGATCAGGTGGAGCGATACCACACAAAGTGGACGAGATACGTTCACGAGCAGTACCCCTGTTGCATCCAATGTTGTAATCTTCGATGTCATTAACTTGAAGGACAAAGATAACGGGTGAACCAAAAATAAAAATAAAAATAAAAAAGGTAAAATAATTGACTTCGAGAAATTCGATTTCAACGAAACTTTTTCCAATCATTAAGGGAAGAAAAATGACCTTTGATAAAATTTACCCGAGATGTCTACATTGTCAACTTGGAAGCGATCACGACCAGGCGCTCGTAACTGTGTGGACAATTGTGATGGCGGGCAAGTGTCGCTCGTAGGTGAGAATTCTTCAGAGGTCGAGTCCAAAGGCAAGCCAGTATCATCCTCACTGCCATGTCGGCTACCAATTGTACCGCGAGTGAGTTCTTCGTTCGGTCCAACTGGGTCGATCAACTGGCGCACTTTGAAAACATGCAGAATCTTGAGAATAGATGATAGTTCGGTGATAAAGCCAGGCAAGCCCTGAATCGAGTCTGGTACCTTGATCTCTGCGATCAAGTACATCACAAATGTGGCAGTGGCACGCAACACAAGAACGTAAAACCGAATCGTTCGACCAACAATTTGAATCCCAAGAACACCCTCCATCAACTGCTCGTCCAAATAATTCTTTCAAAAAGGTGCCACCTTTCTCAACATGAGCCAGCGAGCAAGCATACCTAAACGTACCAAGTCCATAAAAGTCAATTCTGGATTGGATTAAGCAACCAATGGCATTACTTCCACATAGCCCAATGTGACACTTTCTGCTTTTTGTGGTAGTCTTCATTGAGGGACACACATGGAAGCTTGTTAACGAATGCGGCAACCTCTTTGGCAAACTTTTTTTTTCGTTCTGAAGCAGTTGCAAGATTCGTAATTTGACCTCGGCTGTACCCCTACCAAGCTTGAGTCGCATCAAGTCGTCTATTATGGAAACAAGCCTTGTCACAGTGTCAATTAGTATGGGTGGCTGTCGTATCTTGTAAATGTTGTCAATGGCCGTGCTGGCAGCTGTCCAGTTCTTCAATAACGGGAATTGCTAGGCGCACGGAATTTGGGTGTTTCGGCATTTGAAAATGAAGTTTCCGTCTTGAAAAATTAAAAAATAATCTTCGTCGCAAAGGTCAGATAAAAGTCATCGCAAGCTTGGACAGACTAACACAAAGGTCTTGGTGCTTAGCTTTTGCAGTAAATTATGTTGGAAATATACCATAGTATTCACATCGCCTTTTTAATCATTAGCATCCGTTAACAATTGAGCGAGTAGTGCTCTTACCAAAATTCCGTGAGCCAAGCATTTACCCAAAAAACGGCTGTATTTCACTGGGAAAATGTGTGAAGAGTCAGCAGTAATACCAATGTCGATGCACAGACCAGGTACAAGTGGTCTTCCAATGATAATTGTTGTGTTCGTGAGACGTCGAGTGTGATTGAGATGGTTGGAGTCTGTATTAAAAAGGTTCGGAAAAAGACAATAAAATCATAAAAACTCTGCACACCTACGGATTTTTTGCAGGATCGGTGATCCAATTCAATTCCGTTTTGGTTTTAGCGTTGTGCGATGTGAAATGGGAATAAGACCTGCCATACTGGGAATGGACCGTCGCTTTAACACGCTCTCGTCTTTTTCCGGTTGATCATTACCCATCTCTCCATTAAGCATACCATCATCCACATCCCGATAATCCAGCCATCCACCCTGTTCCCGTTCATACACATGAATGCGTTTATAAAATAAATAGCTTTTATTGATCATTATACAGTTAATACTAATAGATACTATATATACAATGCTACACTAGATCAAAGCAGTTAAAAAGTATGGATGCCATCATCTGATTTGTAAACGGAAGACACCAGGTCCGTGGTAGGTTACCTATCGATCATTGCCGGTGCCAAGCAGTATTCACTGAGCCATGCTTCCCATCATAAGTTTAATAGAACAGAAATCCTATCAAGATATTAAAAAGTCAATGGATGAAGTTAGTTATATATGCATTTAATTTTGGCTGAATTGCTGGGCAAAAAACTTACCTTTCCATGGCCAAAGGCGTTCAGGATTCTTGACGGAATGATGGTCTATGAATGAGTAGGCTTGTCCTAAAGTACATCACAGTAGATAGTGATGAGTATAAAGAGGTTTTAATTGAAATTAATTCTTACCAATATATTACAGAGTCCATTCAGAATCATGTTTTGAAAAGAGAGAAGTAAAAAAAAAAAAAAAAAAAAAAAAAAAAAAAAAAAAAAAAAAAAAAAAAAGAGGGGGCTTTTTATAGACGTTTGGACATTTGGCGGGTGTTTAATTTCAGTACCCGCTCGACTTTATTATTCCCCTTGTAATTGAGAACAAGAGGACTTGCTCAACCTCAAAACATTCATTCACATCAATTTCTTACATGACAATGTCTAAGCGATCTCAACCTCGAGGATATCAAAATGAACCTACTTGGAAGGCTTCCTTACAAAAACGCCAGAGAAACAAAAAGAGTTTTGAATGTCATCTTGGCAATTGTGATGGCAAATCTTTCAGGGATAACAATACTCTTCAATTACACAAAAAAAAACGCATCCGGCTGACCCCACGAACACTGACCAACATGAATCCGATGTTAGTAGTATATATATATCATATATATATAAAGGAGGTTCCTGACTTTTTTTTATTTTTATTTTTATTTTTATTTTTATTTTTATTTTTATTTTTATTTTTATTTTTATTTTTATTTTTATTTTTATTTTTATTTTTACAGGAGCCGGGATCCGAAAATGATGCAATGGAATTTCCTGATGTCTCCCCTGATTCCCCTGAACCACCCGTTACTGAAGAAGTTACCAGCGACAGTGAATCGGTTGCCAGTGAAGCCGTTTCATATTCGGGTGATATTTCGGAGGAAGAAGATCATGATGCCGACCAAATGAACTTTTTCATTAATCGTTTTGACGCTCTCGAATACATGACCAACGATACTGAATGTATTGCTGAAGAAGATGTTGAACATTTTGCTCGGGGTCTTGGTGGTGCGCATCCTTTTCCTGACATTCAGTCGATGGTACTTCAATCATTCATCAATGGGGACGACGATGTGATCTCGGAAAGACTACTAAAGAAGATTTTATACATGATTAACATTTTGATGATGGTCAAGGATCAATATACTGAAGAAAAGATGGAGTTTCGACTACCTCGGTTGGATGCTCTCATCAATTTTATGAAAAGAAAAAGAAACAATATCCCCATCTTTCCCGCTACAACTTTGACTATTGAAAACAAGGACGAAGAAAAAGTGGATGTTTCCATGAATTTACCATCATCCCATTTGGAACTACTTGTAGCCAATCCAAAAAAATGTGATTTAATCACCGCTTTGCCAGATTTCACCCCTGATCAATCGATCAACCTTCAACAAGGTGAAAAATGGAAAACCCATAACTTGTTCCAGCAACCATTTGTTAAAATCAACAACTATGATTATTGGGTTGGTGATTGTGTTGTCTATACTATGCTTTCCCCTCTGCATCATCCTTTTTGATCGAATCTTTCATTACCATGTATGGATCTCAATTCGCTCGTGGTCATACTGTCGTAGCATACCAAAATGGGACGTACGGCATTTCCGAACAAAAAGTAGACGTTTTGGTGGTATCCCTTACAATCAACTATGGTCACGGCTATCTCAACCAATCGAACTCGTTTTTACTCACCGTTGGTGGCAAGGTGGAATCTCTCTGCATGAAACTAAAGTGCTTAATCTCCGACCCTCATCCTATGAAAAGACTTGTCGTTGATGCATGCGGAAATATCACTGGATTCTATCCGGTGATTATTGCCCCTATTATTTTATTCATTGATGACAATTCTGGAAACCAATCCAAGCAATTCAACTTGTTTGATAGTTGGTCTTTCACGTGCGCTGCTATGCCCTTTGAAGAAAGGAACAAAAGAGAAAACATGTTCTATGTCTCTGCGGTGGCCGGCTCTTCAGGTTTGGATGCAATGGATGTGGTGCCTGGTTTGGTTGATGATTTGTAGAAGCTTGAAGATGGTGTGCTCATGTATTCTGCAAAATACCAAAAAAAGGCCTTGGTATTTGCCCCTGTTTTATTTATCTCGGGTGATAATCCTCGTCATGCCGATATATGTGCAATCAAACGTTCCAATGCCATATATGGGTGCCGAAAATGTTATTTCAAAAAACCTACAAAAAAAGTACGAAGAGTTGTTCAAGGAAGATCAAGAAGAGTTGTCGGGGTAGAACTTGTGTCGGCGATTGAACTGCTTGAATCTTGCATGAATCGAACTAAAGAGCATTACTTGGCTGCTGCTTCTGGTGAACCAAATGATGAGATTTATCAAGACAACACGGGAAATTCTTTTACAAGTGAAACTTTGTGCTTCAAACATTCAAAATCAAGAAGGCTCCTGGAACTGAAATCTTTTGATCCATCTAAGGATACACCAGTGGAAATCTTACACACGGTACTTTTGGGTGTTGTCAAATACTTGATCAACCACTTGATGAAAACCATGATGAAAAACGAAGAAGAAAAAGTAAATCAACTAACAAGAAGATTGAAACATTACGAAGAAGCTGGTAGCTACGACCGTGCATTCCGGCGTAAAATGAATCATTGTGGTTCCTTTTTGGGACGTGATTTCAAGTTACTAGTTCAGGTGTTGCCGGTGATTTTAGCCGAAGAATTTTCAAGCGACGAAAAAATCAAACCAATTATTGAACCTTTCTGCTGCCTTGGTGATCTGTCATCTTTGATTTTTGTCAGGGCCATCGAAAAAAAATTCAATGACTATGTAGATGAAGTTGGATCGGCGATTCAAAAGTTGATTTTTTCTCTTCATCACTTTGATGTCTCTACGAACAATGCCGACGCTTTCAGTTACAAGCCAAAAGTCCAAATTCTGCAACATCTTCCTGAAGACATTAAGCGATTTGGATGTCCTTTACATTTTAAAACCGAACGAGGGGAAATGTTTAACAAGTTTATAAGGGAACATATAATCCACACAAACAGACATAACCCCAACAGAGACATTGCTATCAGATTTGGTAAACAATTCATGCTTCGCCATATTATGGATGGTGGCTCATGGGCACATGACGATGGCTTTCGACGGAAGATGGGACCTAAAGCAGAGTCTTGGCTTAAAAAACTTGGTGATTCTTTTTCCAACGCGCTTCTTGGTGGAAGAGAATTTGTGGACAATAACAACAGCCACAAAACAATCAGGAATAAGATGCATGGTGTATTTTCATTGGAAAGTCTATAGCAAATGAAAAGCCATATTTTGTCGGGGAAGTGATTAAATTTGATGATGGTATGCTGGTTCAGAAGTATGTAATCGATTCTGGTATTGATGATGGCAAGTGCTACCAAACTGTTAGACCAACTGAATCAATGCTACCCCTATTGATCTTGATTTAAAATTAGTAATTGATATCCACACCAAAAACTGGCAAGGTCTACATATGATCAACACATCCAAATTCAATAGCTTTTGGTTTTTCAGGCACAACTTAAAACACATACATTAGATACATCTTTTTACCTTCTTTTTTTTCTCTTTTTTCTTCTTCTTTCTATCATCCGCTTTTACACATCACATTATAGATCTTTTTTTTTCATTCCTTTTACACAATACATTCATAGACCATCATCTTTTTTTTTTTTTTGCATGAATGAGCCTTGCTTTCAAATACCGCCAACAATGAGATCGCCCCTATTTCTTGTTTTTTTTCTGGTCGGTTGAATTTCCGCTTTATCTTGTACTATTTTGGGCTGTAAGTATGTTATTGAGGTAGAGATAAGCGAAAGAGGAGATGATGAATTGTTTATTGGATTCCCGATTGTCTATATAGCACAATCTGGAGCTAGATACCATAAACGGTGTTGAAGTAGCACGAATAGGACCTTTAAACACATGCGGGATATAAAAATGGGGGTTTAAACTTTATTTATGGCCCTTTAACCTCAGATTTGGACCCGAGCTACCATTTGAGCCAATCGGAAGTACCCATTTTCTTATCCCTGCCTATTTCATAAAAAAAAATCCGTTAGGTGTGTTGACTTCTAATTTTTTTTCACATCCCGCAGGCGAAAAAAATTAGGCAGTCCTTAAAATATACAAAAAAAAAATTGCTGTCACACCAAGTAAAAATTCTTGAGAAAAAATTTTGTTGGCAACGGAATTTTGTTTTTTGTTTTCCATTTTTCCTTTGCTTCGAATGCGTGGCTTCATGGTAAGACGCATAGAACTTAAGATCCTACCTTTGCATCAGTATGCTTAGGATTCGGGTCAAGTAACGATCATTGCATAATTGGGGCGACCGTCTAAACTTTCTCCAGTTCCCTCATGATTGTTGCGTGTTCTCATTGCGTGTATCGTTTTTTTTTTTTTTTTTTTTTCGTTTTGTCTGCTAACAAATAGGCCCTACCTTTGCATCAGTATGCTTAGGATTCGGGTCAAGTAACGATCATTGCATAATTGGGGCGACCGTCTAAACTTTCCCTAGTTCCCTCATGATTGTTGCGACTTGACTCTTTTTTTTTTTTTTTTTTTTTTTTTTTTTTTTAAGGGTGAGGATTTTCCTTACCACTTGTTTCTTGTGTTAGAGCTGCCTGTTTGATTGATTGGGCATTCGATTCCAATCGGACGAGATTTTCTTGGTTCAACATTGACGTTTTGGTTCGTACGAGTTGACGGTTCGCCGTAAACTGCAATGAAGACTTCCCCTTTTGTTCGACCTCTCCGTGATCCACTTTCAGTGTCAAGCATTGTTCTGAATTGCATCCCCCGTGCTATCATTTCTTTTCCTTCCCCTTCGAGTTGCGTATATACCTATGATTGTTATCCCCAATTTTTTTTCCTTGGTTAATTCCACTTTTTTTTTTTTTTTTTTTTTGGTTTTCTTTAACAATAAAATCTGTTTATCCTTTTTTTCTTTGTTAAGACACTTTCCAAAACATTTAACCGAATGAGAAACAAAGCCGTTGAAGTCACTTAAGTATAAACTATCACAGGCTTCGCTAATTCTAGTCGCTAACGTTTCTTTTTCCAAGAACTAATTTCGTTTCACTTTGCTCTTTACAACTGACCAGAACTGCTCAATTGGATTTAGTTCAGAAGAATATGGAGGAAGATATACATACCGATATCCTCGAGAATGAATATACTTACCTATATCAGTTGAGCTATGAATAGGAGCATTATCCATGACAAGGTAATGCCCCTTCATTTCTGGATACTTGTCCATTTCATCAAGAGTAGTCTTTACAAAGCTCAAATAATGCCCTGTCACTGTTCCTGTGCTGTAACCACCAGTCTCACGTCCAAGCTTTCTCTTTTTGATTCGTTTTGGTACTCTCAAACTAACATTAATTAAACCAGTAGCAGATATTGCACCTAAAATCGATTTTGCTTTTGCTTTAGTCATAGGCACTGTAACTACTGCAGGAGTACCTTTCCTTGACCACGCCATACCTCGTTTCAAATTAATATGAAACGCAGATCCATCAAGAAAGACGCAATTTGTCATGAAATTCAAGTCGGTTTGCTGCCACTTTTGAACCCAATCGTATCTTTGTTGAATCTTTTCTTCGCTATTTCTTTCTACAGGCTGGAACTGTGCCTGCTTAATAGATAGATTGCACTCAGTTGTCATGAAGTTATAAACAGTGCTACGAGAAACATTAAGATCCGTAAAGTTTTGTGTTAAACTTTCCGCCACTTCAGTTACAACAGCAGAAGGATTCTCATCAATGTAATTTAAAAGAAACTGCTTATGCTCCTCCCCAAGAATACGACGCCGACCTGACTTTTTCTTCTTTTCGAAAATGCTTTCAGGATCTTCGTAATAGCGTTTGACCCATCTCTGAGCCGCACGAATGCGAATGCCCAATTGCCTCGCAGCAGCAGCAGAAGCATTCAAGCATTTACTGAAAAATAAATGAAAAAATCTAGTCTTGTCTTCACTAGAGTAAACCGTGAAGCGTCGCTTGTTGCATAACTCCATATCAACATCTTCACAGTTCGTTTCATCTGCAGCTGGATGCATTACATGATTTTTAAAAGCCTTTTCTATAGGCTTGTTCATTAGGAACTGAGTACGAGAACTTATTGTTTCAATAGCAAACAACTCCTCGTCAACAACAAGATCCATGCCAATAAATTCTATTGGATAATTACTAAGCGACAAGTAAAATAAACGATGTGTTCGTGACACGTGAACACGTCTTTATTTTTGGATCAAACACACAAGTTTTTGGCACGACTTCAAATTCAAAAACAGCGACTTTACTTCTTGAAATGACTGTAACGCATTATTTTTCCTTTTTTGACTTGCCTCCTTGGGCCGATATCGGGATTTTGAATGTTTGATCTGCCGCATTCGCTGACTTACCTCGGTGCCATTTCCGGTTGACATTTGGGAAAAAGCATTCACCCATTGGATTCATGCATAAAAAAAGAATGTGTGACCGAGTGATTGAACCATCGAAATGGAAATGCTACCTCTAAAATCATTTTACCGACTTGTCAGTATAAACGATATTCATGCAACACGGAAACAAGTGTACTGTAATATCAATTGAAGCTTTCCTAAATGATCAATATCAAAAGAACATTACAGTGGCCAACACTGGCTGAATCACAATTCTGTTTGCAAGTAAAATAGCGCATGATATATATATACGAGATTATGAAGAACTGCGCGAATTTCTAGAGTTGTATTCATAATAAAAAAACGATTGTGAAACACTGTGGAGAATAATTAAAACACCGAAGATCTCGTATGAGTCACTTTTCGTCTTTTCCTTTCATATACACATATATAAATAATAAAAACCAATATTTAATCCTTTCACATATAAATTTCTCACTCGTCTATTTCCTCCTCCTCCCCTATTCACTTCACCATGTTACTGACTCGCCTATCTCCTCTTCGATCTACCCTCACCACCCAACAATTCTCATACAGCACCTACAACCACCTTAGTGCACGCAAGCAAGCATTCATCCCAAGCTCAGGCACTTACCCTCTGGGTTTCCGAGCCTCTGGGGTCTCATGTGGCATCAAGAAGAATGGCAACAAGGACGTTGCTCTGGTAGTCTCAGACTTACCCTGTACAGCTGCTGCCGTCTTTACCACTAATGCATTCAAAGCCGCGCCTGTCCTTGTCAGCAAACAAACCCTTCAAGACAACCACCACCAAAATATCTATGGGGTTGTCACCAACTCGGGGTGTGCCAATGCGGTGACGGGTAGTCAAGGGTTGATCAATGCGGAACGTATGCGATCCATCATGGATGAATTGACAGGTCACCCACGATCGGCCCTCACCATGTCAACGGGGGTGATTGGTCAACAACTGAATATGGATAAACTCGAGCCGGGGATTCGACACGCCTACCAAGCTTTATCGGATGATCATCAAGCAGGTTGGTTCCAGGCCGCTGAAGCTTATATGACCACAGACACGTTCCCCAAACTTTGCTCGGGTACCTTCCATACTAACAATAAGTCGCCTTTTCGAATGGCGGGGATTGCTAAAGGAGCGGGTATGATTCATCCCAACATGGCGACTTTACTTGGGTTTATGGTGACTGATGCTCACGTTGGTCCTGATTTGCTTAAAAAGGCTCTGACTTTCGCTGTCGATCGAAGCTTCAATGCGATTAGTATCGATGGTGATATGAGTACGAATGATACTATCTCGGTGTTGGCTAATGGTGCAAGCGGTGTCTCTATTCAGGATGAATCTGACCCTTCTTATTTGCTCTTCCGAGATCGTCTTACAGGTTTTGCTGCTCAATTGGCTCAATTGGTGGTTCGTGATGGTGAAGGGGCGACTAAATTTGTCACCATTCATGTCAAAGTAAAGTAGCTAAAGAAAAAAAGGGGTAGAAGAGGGAGATTCTTGGCATTAACATGCATTATTTATTAACTTAGGGCGGTGAATCCTTTGAAAGTGCAAAGAAAGCAGCCTCACATATCTCTACATCCAAATTGGTGAAAACAGCATTGTATGGCCAAGATGCCAATTGGGGTCGTATCTGTGCTAGTCTCGGTCACAGTGGGGTGGATGTGGACACTTCCAAAGTCAGTGTGACATTTGTGCCCAGTGATGGCTCACCATCTTTACCTTTGATGATTACTGGTGAACCTGAAGTGGTGGACGAAACCCGGGCCGCGGAAATTCTCAAGATGGAGGATTTATGGATTGAAGTCGACTTGGGTTTGGGTGATAGTGATGCGATGTTTTGGACTTGTGATCTCTCTCACGAATATGTCACCATCAATGCTGATTATCGGTCCTAGTAGTTTTAGTTGATTGAAGCAGTAGTATATTAAACTTGGCATTGTACAGTATAGTATGTACAGTACAGCTATCTTACACTTGACTCTTTTTTTAAACCTTAAAAAATAAAATAAAAACTTGAAATCCTTAACACATCTTCTGAAAGGTGAAAGTAAAGGAAAAATGGCAGGTGCAAATGTGAATTTTTTGTCGAATAAGCGGAGAATAAAATGGCACTTAGCATAAGTGGATATCATGTATCTGGCTTTTTGGGACAGATGTCCCGCATTCTCTTGACCAAGAGATGGACGGGGACGCTATCATTTCAGCCAAGTTAGTTGTTGTTGTTGCTGATGTTGTTGCTATTGGTCTGTAGGAAAATACCGGGTGATCAATCAAGGCAATTTCCTTGTACAATCCAATCTTGAGTATGTTGATTGCTGCATTGTTGTCCCGACCGCGTGCAGAGTAACCCTGTTTACAGTCGAAGCAATCTGTGTTGGTACAGTATACGATGCCGAGGTTGATTTTTTTGTTGGCCTTTCTTTGGTGTTGTAAACGTGAATCACAAAAGCAGCACAATTTTGAAGATAGGTATTCATTGGTTTCTGTAAGTGTACATTCATTCTTCAGTTTTTGTAATGTTTTAGTGCCACGTTTGTCGTGCCCCTTAATTCTTGCGCCAAACCCTGTCCCGGCATCCCTTTAAAAAATGAATGTATCTTTTTTTCGCCATACCCTTTGGAGTGAGTGATAGTGCAACAGTATTATAAGCTTTGTTTCTGAATCTGGACCGTCCCCCGCCTTATTTTTTAACCCGATTGGATTCATTATAGAATCGAACCAAGTCATCCTTGCAATGTTTTTCAACGTTATGCTTGTCTTCAATACTTAATTTGGCCGTTTCAGATATAGAACTTTCCAATACGTATATGCTGGTATCAACACCGTCACTGCCTTGTCTTTCCTTCTTGTTTTCATCCTTTTTATGTTGAAGTTGGTGACGATAAAAAGTACTTCTTGATTTGCAGTTAATATTGCTTGCATTAATTTTCAAAGTGTGGAATTTCATGAGTCGTTTGGCTTTTTCGTTGTCATTTTCCAATTCTTGAAGCAAGAAGAATACTTGTTTGCGAGCAACAGTGTCGAATAAGCTTGACCACAGTCCATGGAAACAGCACTTGCCATATTTTTTACTCCTGGGTCGACGCCAATATGACTGCCCTTTCCGATCAAAAAATTATCATTTGGAGGAGAACGATTTTGCTTTCTACCATGAACCGTATTGTATAGGCATACTTTTTTCCTTGTTCAGTTCATCGATTTGGTTGTAGAGAGATCCAAAATATTTGCATTTATATTTTCCAGATTTACCGGTAGCTACAGTATGGGCTCAAAAAGAAAAAGAAAAAAAAAAAAAAGGTGAAACTGAAAAAGAAACGTTAATATCAAGTACGAAACAGGACAGAGTGTTTATCATTTGAGATTGAAGCGGCGCTTAAAAATACTGCATTAATTATACCACTTTCTTTTTCTCCCCTCATCTTGCATACAAGAGATGATGGCATATGATATATTGTATTTTAGTCTTATATTCCTCTACCTTTAACCTAATGACAAGATAAAAAAGTATCTGTTTCAATTCTACTTTCGACGATTTGTAATCACACTAGTAAGTCATAATGTTTGAAGATGTAAAAAAAGGTTTTTATTGTCAATAACCAACATACTTCATATCACACCGTATACAGTCTATACTAAATTAAACTATACTAATCTATACTACCTGCAACACCCAACCATCACACATAAGCACCAGTTTTCCTTTTTCCCAAGATACTCCCGGTCAAAGCATACTATGAATCCAAATGTCGTTAGACTGATTATTGAAATTTTCGAATTTTTGGTAAGCAACTTCAAAGGCCACAATGGTTTCGGCAGGGTGGGGATCCAGCATGATTCGTTATTATTAAGCACACATACACACCTTTCCTCGTGGTGGAGGACCGAACGACCAAAGTTTACATGTAACAATAGTTTCTTGGACCAGTAATACATATTTTGTGTGTCGAATCGAGACATACAATCTGGCAATCTTTATAAAGACACTAATCACAAAGAAGAAGAAAAAAGTTGGTTCAATAAACAAGGTATATTTACTTACGTCTAATTGCCAGTTTGACATGAACGCAAACATAAACATCCTGTTGTTCACGGCGTCAATGGTTTTTTTTTTAAAAAGCAGTGACCACCCGAAGATATGATCTTGTCTCCCCCCCCCACAAAATCAAACTTTATTACATAAGTGAATGCAGTTAAGAAGTTAATTTTTGTTTTTCTTTTCTTGGCAGTACAGCTATAATTGTTGGGAAGTTTGTTGTTTAGTTTCGTTGATGGAGCGCCCAAGACAATCGACATACGCAGTTCCATCAAGATTATCAAGTATTGTAAACAAAATCTTATTTTTGATCACCCAGGGCCCAGAGGTTATTTTGTAGTAGGTTTTGTTTGTTCGCTACGAGTATCTTTGTAAAAATAACATCCAATCCTGCCGAGGCACGGTGCGAGTAGCTGGGCAAACATCCACCGCACCATCTATCCGTTGGTTGAGTGATTTAACAGCTGATCGAATTTATAGTAAAAGAGAATGTTGTATAAAGTGATTCAAGGTGTAAGAGAGAAAGACTGAGGAACAATTTTAAAATAGCATCTTTGGAAGCCACTCGGGCTAAAGTTTTACCTAGTCGACGAAAAATTAAATTTACTCCTCTTTTTTTTTACCTTGTCATTGAATAACCACTTGTCATGTCCGAAAAAGAAACACTTGATTTGGGGATCATTGGTGCTGGTGGCATGGGTCGATTTTATGCTCAGCGCTTATCAGCAGCTGGTTGGAAAAAGTAAGTTGTAGAAAGAAAAAGACAAAATGTAATTGAAACTAACAAGACCTTTTTAGTGTCTATGTTTGCGATTTACCTGAAAAGTATGAAACACTCAAGGAAGAATACAAAGGTAATACACCCTTTTGGTCCCCTCATCACCTCATTATTGGAAACTGATATCACTTGTCAATAGATAGTGAAGTCAAAGTATTACCTGACGGGTATCACGTGTCCCGACGATGTGATTGGATTATGTATTCTGTAGAAGCCGAATATATTGAATCAGTAGTAGCGAAATATGGTCCTGGTAAGTACATGTCAACATTCGAAACTGTCATGGAGGGGGGGGGTACTAAACGACTTTTATCTCTAGCTACCAAGATGGATGCTATTGTCGCTGGCCAGGTAATAGAGTAGAAATTACTCACTTTATTTTTTTTACTCATTCTCACTCTACATTCAAATAGACGTCTGTTAAACAACCTGAAGTAAACGCATTTATAAAACATTTACCACCAGATGTACATATTGTTTCCTGCCATTCGATGCATGGTCCTGGTGTAGATCCTAAAGGTCAACCTTTGGTAGTGACGCGTGCTCGATCCACTGATGAAAAATACAATCTGGTGCTCCGAATCCTCGCTTGTTTTGAATCCAATATGGTCCATTTGTCAGCGGAAGAACATGATAGGATTACCGCGGATACTCAAGCAGTGACTCATGCTGCCTTTCTAAGGTAAGGGGTAAAAAATAACACATACATTTGGATAGGGGACTCATTTACAATATATTATAGTATGGGAAGCGCATGGAAGGCCAACAATCAATTCCCGGTAAATAAAAAAAAAAAAAAAAAAAAAAAAAAAAAAAAAAAAAAAAAAAAAAAGATAATGGGAACTGGGAACTGGGGTCTTTAACATGTGTATGTGTGTGTGTGTGTGTGTGTGTGTTTTTGATAGTGGTTGATTCCTCATTTTGTGGGTGGGATTGAAAATGTTAAGACCAATGTGGCTTTACGAATCTACAGTAACAAATGGCACGTTTATGCAGGTAAGACACATACACTTGCCAAAACAACACAAACCCACCATCTCTCTCTCTCTCTCTTTTTTTTTTTTTTAAGGTCTTGCAATCATGAATCCCAATGCCAAAATCCAAATCGCTCAATATGCAAGATCAGTAGCCGACCTATTCAAGCTGATGATCCAAGAAAAGGAATCTGAATTCAGGGCGAGAATACAAGCGGTAAGTATCACTTCCCTTTTAAAAAGAAAGAATAGCAAGAACTAATAACTGATGGGATGGAAACAAGTAGGCCAATGCATATGTATTTGGTGGATTACAAAAAGACCATGTCCCTATCCTATTGTCTGATGAAATTCTCGACGAATTCTCTTTATCGAAAATGCCCAAAGCCCAACGTGAACCTAATTCCCATTTATCTCTATTGGCCATGGTGGATTGCTGGTATACTTTGAAATTGAACCCTTATGAACATATGGTGTGTCAAACTCCGCTCTTCAGATTATGGATGTAAGTCCAGTCATTATCATCATCCACATTCACTTTTATATCTAACTTTTATTATTATTAAAGGGGTATCACGGAATATCTTTTCCGTAGTGGGCACATGTTGGAAGATGCTATTCAAGCTGCATTGTATCGCAAGGAAATTCGACCTGATGATATGGAATTCGTGACCTGTGCACGGGGATGGGCGGAATGTGTGGAACTGGGTAGTATGGATGGTTATGAAAAACGGTTTGCTGCCACAGCGTTATTCTTCCAAGATCGATTTGCGGAAAGTAATGTACTTGGGAATAAAATGATTGCTTCCATCTCCAAAAATGTTGGGAAACAATAGATAATAGTAATAATACGGTAGTAGCAGTAGTGGTAATAGTCAATTGTATAGTGTAGTATTTTAACCCTCTTATTAAAACAGCAGCGACTTTATTTTGTGTAAATAAATAAACAAAATTGTGTATGAATAAGGGTATAGCTAAACTACGACCTCTTCCACTTTTTACTCAATTCGACACAAATTCTACCCCTACTCTTGCTCTTACTCCACCTACTGCTACTGCTTTTACCAAATGTCTCTGTATGTGCTACAAAATGACAAGACCAGTTGAACTGTTTATCATCGCCGTCGTTGGACTTGAAATCTTGTCAAGAGAACCCTCAGGGAACCCAGGGCCGCGGTGAAGAAGATTAAGGCGGTATCTAGGGTATAGCATACCCTCTTAATCCAATGGTAATAAACCAGTGTTGGCAAATTTTAGTGATATATAGTTTTATGAGAGTATAAATGATAAGAACAGTAGTTGTATCAGTTTTATTATTTGGGACAAAACATCTTTACAGAGTTGACGTTGAACAAAGTCGATCGTTGTCAGAACAGTGAAGCGTGTTCAGCTATGACAGATTCAAAAAACTCTAGATCGGAAAGAGCAGCAGTAGGTTTCTTTGATAAATCATATAAAAGAATGTTGTCACGGTATATCCGTTTCCATATCTTCTCAGAGTAAAAATGAAAGATTGATGAAGACAAGATCAGCTGTCAGATTACAATTAACCTTTTCTTTGTTCGAGCGACTGATCACATAAAGACACAATGGACAACATCATATAAAAGATGGGAATTTTTTTAATTTTTTTTTTAAAAAGACCTCTATCTACCTTTAAAACAGCAACTACAACAATAAATGAAACTTTATACTACGGCAAGCGTCCTACTTTTAGGCCTTTTTCCTACTCAGTCTATGGCAAGAGTAGTATTCACCCGAGAATTTCAATCATTCACTCCCTTGATTGCTCGAGACGGTCAAACTTTTAGCCCTGTAACTCCAGGTTCGGTTCCTCTTCCTGCTCCTCCCTCCTCTTCTTCTTCTCAATATTACCCCTCCATCGCTAAACCAGACCATTTTCCAACTGATGCAAATCAAGTAATTATTGGTGACGGTGAGATTTTCACGGATTTGAAACTCGGGGAGTGTCGTACCATTCAGCAACGTCCACCCTTTCAGATCGAAAACCAGAGCAAGTTTGCACTTTTCGTCACCACTGATCCTGTATGTAATATCACTGGCACCATCTACCCTGCTCCTCAAGGAGTTGTGTCCCTTTTCAATCAAGGTTCACACTTTTATGTTGCTACTGAAGATATCTATAGACTTCCTTGGGATCAGTAAACCCGTATCCTTTTTTCCACACCTTCAGTGCAGGAAATCTTTTTATGTCGTGGTTTATTACTGTAGTATCTAGATACAGTACAACATTAAATAAACATCAAGATTTTTACTTGAAGGCAAATATAAAAACGTCAATTGATTGACTGTATGTAGGGTACTTTCAACTTTCAAATCGATATTAATCATGCGACACTTCCCCCCCCCACTTGTGATGACCAAATAAAGGAATTGTAAAAGCACCCTTGAGTGACTTGGCGCTATGGTTACAGTTTATCAACTTCAAATTGAGACGAATTTAGAAGTTGGGAAAATAAATTTAGATGTTTACACAGCACAAAGAAGACGAGTTTGATGTTTGTAGGAGACAGTACCAGGTCATAAAAGAGATGAAATAAATGAGATGATTTAGTACAATGAAAGAACAATGAAGTTAGATATAATACTTACGGTAAAATCATTGAGTCCGAACACCAAGGCTTAAATAACCACATTGGAGGTGGCGCTTTGTCATAGTGACATTGTTATTGTTGTTATTCATGTTGCTGTTCTTGCTGTTCTTGCTGTTCTTGTAACTGACGTTGTCGAGTGCAGACATAAGGACGACCATTACCAGCCAAAATAGAAGTAGCAATAGTACACATGTTCTTTGCAGCCATGACATCGCGGTTCCAGTAAATATTACAGTCGTTGCAGATCAATATCTGGTGGATATGTTTCCTGTCGGGACGGACAAAGTTAAACATGTTGGTATGGTTTTGACAGCTGTTGCAGACTCGAGAAGTTCAGAATTTATTGATATCAAGAACAAAGACCTGGTTCTCCTTTTGCCTTTTGTGTAGATGCTTGTAGATCACTGAAGAGACACCATGACGTAGACCACGAAACCTGACGCTCTCTTTGTTCTTTAGACCGTCACCGAAAACCACCAAAGGTATGTTGTTTCTTTCTCCTTCTTGGAATACATTTCGATGTGTATGAGTAGTACGAAGGTTTCCTCCTCTAGATTGAACACCTGGGCGCCGCCTAGGACGAATCTTTTTCCGCTTTCTTTTGTTTGTCTTGCGTTTTTGCCTAGCTCTCTGGTTGTACTTCTTGGAACCATCAATAAGGATATTGGTACAAAGATCAAGTATTTCCTGACGACCATAATAGTTGGCCCAGTTAATAGACGCAGTACGGAAGCCATAGAAGCCAAAAAACGTGTGAAGATGGGTGTTCATGTATACAGCGTGCAAAATGTAATTAACTGATAGCATTGTCTTAGGCGTAGGTATACTGGTTTCGAGCTGCTTTATGCCTTGTTCAATCTTGCGAGCATCTTCTTTCTTCATTCTGATAGGAGCCCCAGACATATGATAGTATTCAGCAATAGTGAGCTTTCTGACTTGATTTCCACCATGATATGAGACAAACGCATCTTTTCTTCCAGGGTCAACAGTACACATCCGAAACGCTTGGTTCACTTCTTCTTCAGTAAAATCATCAAGAGTCAGCTTAACCACATCCAAAGGATTTATAACCACCTTGCGAGCAAAAAGAACACGGCAGGTATGACCATCAGTGTAGACAGAGTTCATGAACATATGGTCCGGAGTTGCATTACCTTAATTGTCAGCTCTATTGCTATAAGAGAATAATATGCACCAGTCTATAATTCGAATATAGCAATTTGTGTTTCCACTTGCTATTTAACTCTCAATTTATCGAAATTGAAATAGTGGTTAAAAATTTGTCGTCTATGTGCTATGTCTGTATCGCCCGCTATTCTGGTAGGTCGATTCTCTGCTGGAAAGAAAGAAAGAACGTTTTGAGAATCCATTTTTATGAAGCGCCATGTAAGACTAGGGCTAGGAAACAGAGAAAAAAACTTTGTCGAACAGGTCTAGCTGGTACTACAGGGACGCCTTCTTCAGACAGTAGAGGTACGCGCCGTTGAGCATCATTTTCTTGAGCGGCATCTTCTTGAGCAGCTGAAAGCCTGATATTGATCTCATAAATTTCTAATATATGTCTAAAATCAGACATGACACTGATAGGGTTTGCAGAAACGGTAACTTTTGTGATAGAAGTAATGAGCCTAGCAACTTGACGTTGGAGTTCAGGAATTATAGCAGGACTGTTAGGGAACATTGCTTCAGTAATCTCAAGAGGCTATCTGTGCAGAAAGACTCGGTCTAAAATATGATCAAATACAAGGTTCTTGATAAGTCCCATAGGCAAAGTCTACATAATATCATAAAACAATTAGGTTCAACCTTTTTAAGAGAATTCAAATCATATGTACCTGATGTTCATTCTTGATGGAGTTGATGAAATAGTTTGCAACAATGCTTTCAAAGTTTTACACACAATAGTTGTTATAACAGGTAGCAAGAGTAACACAAGCAGTGGAAACAATTTGACCATAATTACGCAGATTATTCAAGGGCACCAAAAGATTAATATTGTAAGTCGAAGTAAGCGTGTCATAGAAAAGTTGAAGGCCAATAAATCCAGGGCACCTTGTTTGAGCATTGTCTACAGTAATTGATCCATATATTATTCGGCACATGGTGTACCAAAAGTTTTGATCGCAAATGCCATTGGAAATAGCTGCATGGTTTTAAATTATATTAAAGTTAACCAGAAGCTGAGCCTTAAAAATAACCTCACGAAGAAAACTTGAAAGAGCAGTAAATTTTTCTACTATCGGTGGTAAAAGAACTTGATTATTGAGAAATGAGGACAAAGGAATAGAAATAGTGTAAGTATCATAAGGACCATCAAAGGCGTTTCTTATCGTCTCATCCAGGGTAAAATTGTGATTTGGACAGTCTTTGCTTCTACTACTACCATGGCCAAGTTGTTTGCAAGATTTACATGGTCCAACATTTGTATTTGTTTGCTTTCTTGTTGCCCTTGCAGTCGTCTTCTGTTTCTTGATGGCTTTTGTTTCTTTAGTCTTTTTACCTACAAGATCGACAATATCTCAGTACAAATTCTAATAAAACGATTATATTCAAAACTTACGTTTTCGTTTAGCAGGAGCGGCGGAAGTTTCACCTTGATTTTCATTTTCATCTTCACCATCAGTATTTTGTTCATTTTCAGCTTGTTGTTGTGCGAGTTTTTGTTGCTTTTTTTCTCGAATCAAACGGATCGCATGATAGTAAGTAATACGAGCCAAGACAGAAGAACACCCTCCAACAACGTGGCAGAGAAGACACTATCACCAAAGATTCACTTGCTGATTAGAAGAAAGAGAGATAGGGAAAAGGATATATATATATATATATATATTTGAACAGAAAGAAACTTGGTGTATTTATATCTTTCACTTTTTTCAAATGATTGAATGAATATGAACACATTTCTTTGTTCGACAAATTTGGACAAAGTTGTAACAACCGTGAAAATTACGTTTTCTTTATTTCAAACTGTGCTTTTGTTTTATAGTTTTTCTGATTCGGATATAATAAAAGGGGTAGTTAAGATAAATATATATGTTTGAGCTATTCATACTTTTAGTAAAGTGGAAGTAAGTTTTGTAGTAAATGATTAAGTGGGTTGATTAATCAAAAAGTGTCAGAAGTGTGTGGCGATCTTTTCCTAATTCGTCACAAAGGTTGTGTTACACTTTTCTCTTCGGTTTCGTAGGATAATGTCCTAAATACATTCACGAGCTGGATGTTTCTGTTCGACATTTGTAGACAAAAAGAACATTACAAAAGTCAGCCAGTGTAGTGATTTCACAGTGATGAATGGCAAAGTCATCACTGTCCATCTCATCTGTACCTCCTTCTTTTTCTAGAGATACTTTAGCAATAGGTTTGTAGTTGATGTACTTATTCTAGAAAAAGTTTACTTTTCAAATCTCGAATAAAACTTTCCTTTTCTACAAAAAGTATTTTTTAGTCTAAACTTGAAGGACCATGCTGTTTAAAAAATAATAATTCGAGTCTACAAAAAAGAAATCTCTGGTAATGAAACGGAGAACCAAAGCCTACCAAATCATTGCTTGATGATCAAAGCGGGTATTAAATGTAGGTGTGAAGAAAGTTACTAAAAAATGCTTTTTTTCACACTCTCTACTGTTTTGTCAGCTTAAAAATAGTTGCTTGTCTTCAAAAAAGTAACTATTAGTACGAAAAAAAAACAGCAAGCCAAAGCAAAAACGATACCACAGAGAAATGGATCAATCAAACTTCAAGGGGTATCCTTCTCCGCCTTGTGCTTTAACTCAACCAGTACAAGAATTATCTCTCCCAGGTGCAAGTAATAGAAAGGCTGGTGGTAAAGCAAGCTCCAAAACCAATGATGGGGCAGGCTCTGTGCCTGAGTTTATCCAAAAGCTATTTAGGTAAAAGAAGATGCCTTAATAATATTACTCTAGACGTTCAACTTACTCTCTTTCTCTTGCAGGATGCTTGAGAACAAGGCATTTAAAAGTACTTTTTGCTGGGGAACAGATGGCACTACGTTTATTGTAAAGGATACCAATGAATTTTCGAAAACTATCTTGCCGAAACACTTTAAACATTGTAATTTTGCCAGTTTTGTTCGACAATTGAATAAATATGATTTTCACAAGGTCCGGAATGCTGATGATGGACAAAGACCATACGGTGATCAGGTAAAAATGAAAAAAAAAAAAAAAAAAAAAAAAAAAAAAAAAAAAAGTGCAAGATCATCGTCTCATTGTTGGCTGAACATTTTTATACACACATTTTGGTTGCTAGGCTTGGGAGTTCGTACACCCAAAGTTTATGAGGGACCGTAAAGATCTACTTGAGGAAATTCGACGAAAAACACCTGGGAAAACAACAAAAAAAGAAGCAACACCACAACAACTACTCCCAGCTGCAACTAGTAATTGGAATGAAGAATCAGCAATGTTGGGAGGAGGAGGGTCGGAAAAAGGGGGGTCAATGGAATCAGATTTGCATATAGAAGAGATGAGAAAAGTGACACAAAATCTACAACAACAAATCAAAGAACTACAAAAATCAAGAATTGACATGGAAGATTATTTGAATCAACTAAGTAATACAAATTGTTTGATATTGCAAGAACTTGTGGATTTGGGTAAACAAATGCAAATCAAGGATAATTTGATACAAGATATGTTGAAAAACACTATGGCACATGACAGGGGTGAGCAATCCATGACTACTCAGACGTTACTTGATGCCTTTGCAACAGTGTCTCGAGCAAATTCTGAGCAACTTGAACGAATCACTCGACAGCTAAAATCACAGCAATCTCATCATCAATCAAACATCGTCAGTAAACCCAATGTAGATCATCAGCATACAATCACCACAACCAATCATGCCGCTTCTTCTACTACCACTCAACAAGCCTCACCCTATACAACGGCCACCCTATCTGGGGTGACTCCACCAGTGCCATCATCCTCTTCAACAACAACGACTCCTGACAGCACTTTTACACCTATTATTATCCCTACGCAACAGCCTCACCTTAATAATGTAACTGCAAGTGCCGCCGCCGCCGCCGCAAGTATGAATGCCGGTAGTTTGATTGGTTCTCCATTGAAAACTGGTGATGGAGTAACGTTTGTGACTCTGGGTCGGTTATCATCAAATACTACAGTACGTGATAATAAACCGGCATTCGAAATCACTCCACCTGAATCGACTCTACAACAATGTAATATGCAGCAGCATCAGCACCAACAAAGTAGTAGTATTGGATTAACTGATATAGCACACTCATCATCTTCTAATAATCGTCCAACTATTGCATCAACAGAGGAAACGCATGGTAGTGACAATGCTGCCATGAGTTTAAAAAGAAAAATGAATATTGCCGGCTGGACCGTGCCTCCTCGAGTATTACTTGTAGATGATGACTCTGTTTATCGAGATTTGAGTGGTAAACTATTACAAGTTATTGGTTGCTCTATTGATTTAGCCAAGGATGGGGTGGAAGCTTTACGTAAAATGGGATTAGAAAAGTACGATTTGATTCTTATGGTAAGTGCCACAAAAAAAGCAAACAATCATGCATAAACTGATAGCTAGTTTTTTTTTATTTTATTTTTTTATTTTTATTTTTATTTTCTTATTTTATTTTATAGGACATTGTCATGCCAAACCTTGATGGGATATCTGCTACAAGAAATATTCGACAATACGATGCTTTGACACCCATTATTTCTATGACGTCCAATTTCACCGACAATGATATTATGCAATACATTGGTAGTGGCATGACTGATATCCTTCCCAAACCTTTTTCTAAAAAGACTCTATATAGCATGCTAGAAAAATACTGTGCTCATTTGAAAGCAATTCAACGTGTGCACCGAGTGCAGAGTACAGAACAAACCGTACCTCGTCCAATTGGTATGTTAAGCCTACCACCACCACCACCGCCTGATCAAGTTGATTCATCCACTCCATCGTCTTCTTCAACATCATCGCCATCTTCAACGCCTTCCGTGAAAACTACATCAGCTACAACAACAAACGTAAACTTGGTACCACAAACGAACAGTGAAGATCCTGATACTCAAATGCAACAAGTGGAATCACACATTAATTCCTCATCACCGTCTGCAAGCATAGAGGGAACAACAAACTCGACAAATACCTTTGCTATATCACAACCTCCTCCTTACTCTTTTCCTATGGTATTGGAGTCTTTATCAAATACTGGATTGACTCTACAACAACATTCATATTCCACAAGCATTTCCAACAACAACAACACTTCTACATTTTATAGCACGAGTAATGCAGAATTATAATAGTAACAATAAACTGGAAAATCAAGTCCATAATCTATAAGATAGAAAGGAAAGGTTAGAAAAGGAAAAGAAAAGGAGGTAACACTTACGATTTATACGTCCGACGGGTTTTCATTACCCGGATGATTTGGGTTGGGGTCATTATAGCAAGAGAATCAGTGCATCCAACGGGTTTTCATAACCCGGATGTTGTGAGTAAGGGATTATTATCAGAAGCAGGAGCAGGAGAATCAGAGGGAAAATCAGCAGCAGCATGGTTGTGGGTGAGCACAGAAGGCATGAATCCAAGCACAGAGAACAGGGCCAGAGATCGGATGTTTCTAGACGCATGAACCCTTCGTCGCCGAAATATGTTGCAGACAGGACAGCATACAACACATCGCAACTTTGGCGTTAAGTTGTCAAAGTTGACTAGAATTCTTGTTCCACAAAATGAGCAAATTTGAAAAAGACCACACCTCATTGACACTGATCTAAGACCGCAATTAAATAAAGTGATAACCGCTTGATGCAAGCATTAGAATATTTTATTGAGATAAAGGGAAATAACATAAAAGATAAAATACTCGCCAATAAAAATAAGGAATTGTTATTTACGCCACCTGTTTTTACTAATTCCACCACATCCTTGGAGGTACATTCTGCCGGTCCAATAAAAATCTTCCTCTTCATACTTCTTCACATTACTTACCTCACCATCACTTACTATGTCTGCTCCTCAAGATGAAATCTTCACTATGGCGGTGCCAGACCAATTAGAATTCGACGACAAAATCCGCGCAAATCAAATACATATTTGTCCGAAGTCGAGAGTTCATCAATAAGCGCCCTGATTGGTGTACGTCCATCCAGTTCGATTTGCATGTTCTTGTATCGTTCGTTATATATCGTACGGGCGGTTAACTCCGCAGAAGGATCGGCTCTGCGGATTGACGATATGACATCCTGAAGTTGAGAGCCACTTGCAGACATGACCGCCAATGTTTGTCGATTTGTTGCATTGAGACGGCGTACAGATGGGTGTCCAGACAAGAGAGTATCAAGTTGATGATTATAGTCATTGCAAATCACCAGGAGAATCCATTCACCTTCACGCAATGAAACCTTCCAATGGAATGGACAACCAGTCAGTATTGATCCAGTATTAGCCCTGACCACAGATCCAACACGTCACTGTTGATAGGTACCACCACGAACGCACTTGAATTCAACAGCTTGGAGGACACCCTTATTATTATTTTTTGCTGCGCTTGATCGTTATTCCAGTGCCATGATCGATTCCAAATTGCACAATATAATCCTTGTAACTGGACACATCATCAAAACGGAGTTGCTCGGGCATCGCCATCGTAAAGAGTTGTCGTTGTTATTGTTGTTCAAACATAATGTTATGAAAAAAAAAAGAGTAAGGGGAGTTTATTCTTTGGGAAATGGACAAATATGATTGGTCCGGCAACTAGTATATCCGAATAGGGTGTAGAAATAACAATTCCCTTAATTTTTGCCGCTTTCTGTGGCTTGGCCGATGTCTCATGAGGCAAAGCTCGATCTTTCCAATTCTTTTCTGGTCTTCATCAGCTTTTTTTACATTCAAATGTTTACTGAGATTGCAGTCAGTGCTTCAAATACGGATCCCACTGTCTACGTATGGGACATATGTTCAGGATCGACGTTATTCACTTTTAAACAAAGTATATCCGAAAAAGGTGGCATGTGTGTCGTCCCTCGACCCGGAGCTCCGTTACAAGTTGGATCTTTCGTAACGGCACAAAAAGATCGAGCCACTTTACATGTCTATGATTGGCGTCGGGATCATGTAGCTCATAAAATGTTAACACCCGAAAAAATAGTTACGGTTGCTGCTTCTCATCAAGGCCAGTATGTTACGGGTGCAACACAGTCTGGACGTGTATATCTTTGGCATACAGCTACTGGGCATCTGAAACGTGTATTCGAAGCTCACTATCGCCATATTCAACGCCTTGTTTTCTCAAATGACGATGCCGTCCTAATCACTGCTGGTGATGACGCGACAGTAAATGTTTGGTTGGTCGCACAACTTTTATGTTCTGAACAAACTGAGGTCGATGCTCGCCCTAGTCCACTATACTCGTGGTCGGATCACACTTTACCTGTTACTGATGTTTGGGTTGGTTCAGGGAGTCTCAGCACTGCGCGTGTATACACTACTAGTCTGGATTTTACGGTCAAGGTATTACAAACAGAAACAGAAAGAAAACACAATAGCTAACTTGGATTTCAATTTTCGGAAAAAAAAGTTATGGGATCTTGCTACTGGTGAACTGTTGACAACATTCTTATTTCCCAAGGCGGTTACATCTGTTGTCGTTAACCCTTCAGAAACAATCTTATTTGCTGCCTCTGGTAACGATATATACTCTGTGGATTTATACAAACGACGACAACAACAGACATACAGTGCTGCTCAAAGTGTAGGTGGGTTAGCAAAAGTGGAAGCTGTCGGTATTCATAGCTCGGCCGAGTCTTCTCCCTCTCTAGGTGCATCATTCACAGGACACACGTAAGGATTAAAAGACAAGACACAAGATAATCAATTATATTTACTTTTTTTTTGTTCAATAGCGGTGCCATCCATTCATTAAGTTTATCATTTGACGGCGGGCTTTTGATTTCAGCATCAGAAGATGGCAATTGTATAGTCTGGGATGTGGCAAGTCGACAATCTTTACGGCAATTCGAAAGCCATAAAGGCCCAGTAACTCATATCTCATGTATTTTACGACCCAATGAACTTTTGACTGGTGCTTCCGCTCAAACAAAATCTGTTCCCATGCCATGGAAATCATTTAAACGTACAATCGTGCCTCTGAGCGAGGAACGAAAAGATGGCGTGGAACAACAGATAACTAATACGCGAAATGATCTGACAGAACTTGTACATTTGGGAGAAGCTGGCTGTGGGACTTTACCTTGTGAAATGACACCAACCAATCAAATTACGGATGAATTAAGAGATATTGGGGTAAGCATATTTGAAAAAGTTGAATACAAGGAATAACCGAATCCCCTTTTTACGCCATAGAGTCAAGATTCTTCAATGGTTTTACATTCTAAAGTGGGGGAATTACAAGACGAACTGGTTCGATTCCAAAATCATCATAAAAAAATCAAAACTTTACATGATGGCATGTTCCACACCCTGGTAGACCAATTTATGGATGATCGAAGAAGAAAAAATAATGCAGTTGACCAGAATTAATCATAAATAAACTTTTATTGATACATATATCCATATCTATATTTTTTCTACTTTGCCGGTAGTTTCATACTTCTTCAAGGCATCAACAAGCTTATCCTGAGATATTCTGTGCTGGACAAGAAATTCATCATTGAGATGAACAACAGGAATATCAAACATGTAGCGATCGGCAAACTCTTTTGGACACTCGCTCTTGTGGATATCCAACACTTTTAATTCAAAAGGGATTTCTTGTTGTACCCTTAGCAAAGTATCTTTTGCAGTCGTGCACAATGAACAAGTTCTTGATGAGAATAAGATGAGAGCAATCTTTTTAGCTGTCGACATGGTGCGCTCAGAAAAATTAAATGTTTTAAAGGTTCATTTCAAAGATCAGGTGGGCGTTATACCATTGTAAAGTGGCTTAGAGCTCCCGCCAGCTGTTCCAACTTTTGGGTCATCGGTATAAGAACGGAAGCATTCCGTTTACCTTTTATTCACTATTGTCAAGTTATTGAACGCCAGTAGAACAAAATTACTTGGTACGTATGAGTGTATTTTCACGGCTTAATCGTACGGCTCTCCTTGGCCTAATTCCTACTAAATACACCATGCGCTTCCAACTGTATACACAATAACCAGAACTCAGTCTTCAATTCAACAACTTTATCTCAAACTTTAATACACAATGGCTATTTGTCACACATGGCGACTCCTACGTTTATTATTTCTTCACTTTAAAGTAAAATGGGAAGGGTAAGAGTTGTTGATTTATCAATAAGAAGGATAAAATTGTGATGGCCCACTTCCTCCATGATATGGCTGCTGTTGCTGTTGCTGTTGCTGTTGTTGCTGTTGTTGCTGTTGCTGATCGGCAAATAATCGATGAGGCATTTGAATATTCTTCTGTCCTTGAGAAGCCAATAATCGCTCGGCAGCAGATCCGTGTCGTTCGCCTTTCCCGTCCTTTTTGAATGCATAAGACACACTGACTTGTTTATTCATTAAGAATTGACCATCCATAGCATCAATCGCAGCGTCGGATGATTCAAAATTGTCGAAACTAACAAACCCAAATCCTCGTCCAGCGCCGGTTTCGGGATCACGGGTGATATTGGGGGTCTGAATGATTTGACCAAATGCACTGAATGTATCATATAATGCTTTCTCGTCAACTTCGGGATCCAAGTTGCCAATAAATAACGTTGCGCCCACATCTAAATTCCTTCGATCCGCTGTTGCCTATTAGATTAATATGATGAGTACAACTTGACTCAAAGCAGAGTGTCTTGAAAAGTTCTTTACCTTGTTTACACGGATGGGTTTTCCCCATAAACGAATTTGATTCATAATACGTGCGGCATAATCAGCGTCTTCCTCCGATAAGAATTCAACGAACCCGAAACCTTGATGGGTTTGAGTTACTCGATCTTTCGGCAAATGGACATTTACTAGAAACAAAGGTGATGGGTGAGTATAGCTTTTTAATTGAAAGGTTTACCATTCTCTTTCTCTCTCTCTCTTTCTTTTCTTTCTTTTCTTTTCTTTTCTTTCTCTTTTCTTTTCTTTTTTTTTTTTTTTTTTTTTTACCAACAGGACCGGCTTGTAGTAAAAGCTCCCATACTAGGGACTCAGAAGCTCTGGTATCTAGATTTCCAATATATACGGTAGCGTCTTGATTTCGTTCCATGTAAGCCATTTCAAAGTTGTAGTGATAGAAATTATGAAGGTGGGAGGAGGCTTGTGAGTTGGGGGCCTTTCTCTATTTTCTGGCTTTCAAACATTGTATGCGTGTGTGTGACGTGTGGACAAGGATCACCTTAGGCAGCATCCCCTTATACGCATCCCCTTATACCCTCGCACTTTAAGAGGGGTTTTAATTTTTAAAAGTTTAGCCGACAAAGTCACTGCCCTGAAAAAATCAATTCAAAGAAATCGAGAATTCTATTTTACTGTTCCTTTTTACTGTTCTTTCGACTAAATAATTTATTATTTTGAAAATGTTATCCACGCTTCGCATCAAACCCTATATTCCTATTCCTGAAGCAATTACTGCTCCTCTTGAGCAAATGAACGAAGTAATAGACACCTTTCCTGAGAAATACGCAGTATTGTGGATTGCAGGAAAACTGTATCAGTCAAAGCAAACTACCGAGGATGAAGGGGCGTATGTCAAGAGAAGAAGACTGTTTTGCACTCTTGGTATAAAACTTTTTTTTTTGTCGTTGTAGTGGTGAAAAAGAAGCACCCAAAGCTTTAGTGAGGGAAAGCTCTACCAGGACCACCAGACCTATCCAAAAGGCATCAAAGAAAATCGGCTGTCCTGCTAGTATGAAAGTAACTTGTTCCAAAAACGATCCCAACAACGTTGTCTTTACTTTTTAAAAGCAACATAATCATGAAATAGGGGCCAAGGAAGACTTAAGCTTTTTGCCAGTTTCAAAAACCACAAAGAATTTTATTATGCAAAAGCTTACTGAAGGATATGAATGTAGAGACGTTCGTGTGTCTATTCAACGTCAATTGAATAATTACATTCAAGACCACCTCAACATTGTTATGGCTGATCGTCAAAATAACAGCCAAGATATTGTTCATAGAGATCAAGTTTTGGATCACAACGAAGTGTACAATCAGTATAAAAAAATACAAGAAGCAGCATACAAAAAAAAAAAAAAAAAAAAAAAAAAAAAAAAATGACGATCAGTATGAATCAGTCAGATTATGACTACAAGCATTCTCAAATGGAAAAGGATATGATGTTTATCTTGGAGACGACTTTGATACAAAGTTTACTTTTGGTTTTTTGTCTCCCTGGCAAAAAAATATCCTCACTCAATGTCCGCACTGGTGCTTGAATGCACTCACAAGACCACCAAAATCAACAATTGCCTGTTGTATACGGTCGTTGTTCGTCACCCCGTTACTGGTACAGGCTGTCCCGTTGCATATTGCTTCACAGTCAACCATGCTGTTTCCCCTATCGTCGAATTCCTGCAATTTTTGAGAAGAATGGGATGCACCAATGTTCTGAAAATCACGATTGATGTCTCCAACGTTGAGTTAATCGCCATTCACACTGTGTTTCCAGAAGCTCAAGTGCAGTGGTGTCTTTTTCACGTCGCTCGGGCATGGTCATCGAAAATCCGTGAACTTGTCAAAACTGGCAGTTCGGCAACTAATGGCTTGTGTCATATCCGGCATTTATCTTTACTTTACTTTTTTATTGTTTTTTATTGTCTTGTTTGATCTATAAGCAAACAAGACAGGTTTTTTTTTTTTTGTTTTTTTGTATTGCATATTTTTAACTTGATTTTAAACTCAGAAATGCAGGTACAAGATGAAGATGAGGCAGAGCCAATGAAATTAGGCTCAGCCGAAGATGAATTTTTTATATACAGATGTCATAACAAAGAGTTACTTTTTTCTCTTCACTTTTATCTCATAATAAAAGATACATTGAAACCTCGTATTTTATACAGACATCTCATTTTTTTTTTTACGAAAACATCAATGGCATCCAACAACAACAACAACACCACCATTCCTGTTGACATGGAAATCGAACACGATCCTCAACAGAAGTACGAGCGCGATGTGGCTGAGGCCAAGGAAGACGTTGCCATTTTGAAGCGTCGCTATGAGGCCACCCAAGAAACTGCAAGCAGGCTTCGTCATGATGATGAACGAGAAGACGAGTATAATGAGCTTCTCAATCAAGCCATGGCCAAGTTTGAGCTGTTGGAGAAATTCCGACAAACAGCTGCCCGCCGTTTCCCTTTGGAAGGTTTTGTTGCCAATAATAACAACAACAACCCCAACAGCACCATAACTGCCACCGGTGCCAGTATTGTGCACCAACTTTCGGTGGAAGACTTGCCTGTTCTCGTCTTTGCCAAGGAAAAGGTGGATGTGAAGTGTGCCGTGGTGATGTATAACGTCACAAGTTTTGTCACTCGTTTGGAAGAGGTGATGAACCTTCACCGTGTGGATGTGGAGAGAGAGTATAAGCGATTTTTGCCACTTATCCTTGGTAAATCGTATAAACATTTCGTAGAAACAAAACGCGCCTTGTTGGCCAGACAGGGACAAACTGAAACCTGGTCTTTGGTCACTCAATGGTTGTATGAGTTCAACCACACTCCCAAGCAGAAGGTAAGAAATTTGCTGGCTTTAACAGAACTTACCCCTCGTGACAATGAGTCCGGGGAGGATTATTTTCATAGATGGGAAGCCACTTTGAACGACTTGGAAGTTGACCAGTCAACCATGGCGATGATGACCTTCTTCTTCAACTTCAACAACTTGCCTTCTCATTGGCGTAGCAAGTTGTCCATGATGGTAAAGGAAGATGCTGCGTCCTTTATCAAGAAGACTACCAAGGAAATGGCCTCCTTCGCTGCTGACTTGGAACTGCCTCCTAGCAAGTTTGGTGCCCAAGTTGCCAACTCACATAAGCGACGTAGGACGGATGAGCCTCGCCGCAGAGACGGTACCTGGAACCAACATGAACGTGGACCTGGACCCATGGGTACCTATCCCTCTGGTGGTATCTACTGCAGACGTGGTTGTGGTGAGAAGTTTGTGAGGGGTCACATTTGTGGTAAACCCGCTGATAACCAGCTTCAGCCGCAAAACAACAAGAACAGCAACAACAACAAGGGCCACCACCACCAACAACATTCGAGTCACTATGGCAATCGTAGTCATCATCAACTCGATCGAAAAGTCAGCCGTGCTGACGCCAAGTACTCTGATGCGGTGAAGCGAGATGATGCTCAGCGTAAGGCTGAACGTGATACTGAACGTGATGAAGAATATCGTTTGGCAGCGGTATTTAAAAGCAAAGCCACTGTTGGTGATAAGCTCCCATGTAAGTTAAATGAAAAGAACAAGAACGCTATGAGCCTTGGCAGATTGTGTGATGCTGAAATTAATGTCCCTCTCTATCTACAGGAAGAGCCAATAGTAGCTTTAGTAGATAGTGGTGCGAACTTCTCGGCAATAAACAAAAAATTCTGTGTCTTACATGATATTTCAATTATCCCTCATGTCAAGGCAAAACCTATCCTACTAGCAAATGCTGGTGTTACGATTAATAGCTACGGCTACACCCCTTTGTTAAATGTGCGTTATAATGGAATACCATACACATGTAAATTGGAGGTGATGGATTTGGCTTTTGATAGACCTATGTCTATCGGTACAGATTTGATGGCCACATTCGGTATAGGATACACTGGATTAGCTGTAGCATGGGACCCACCTAGTAAGGATATTGATGAAAACCCTTTCAAAGACAAGCCCATTCCCAATGAAGATCCATTTGGATCTGTAGAGGAAATGGATGAATTTATGCAGCGTATTCAACCAGAAATTGAAGAGAATCAACTTATACCTTCTGATTCTTTCTGTACACATCCTGATGCGTTGATTTATTTAGATACGCCGGATAACGCTGTCTGCTACAGACCGCAATACCCTATTGCACATACACTCAAACCGAAAATACAAGAAACTGTAGATAAATGGCTTGCTGATGGAATTATAACCACAGTATCTTCAAACGTTGATAACAGATGGAATAGCCCGTTAACCTTGGCCCCTAAAAAAGATTTATTGGGTAATTATACGGATAAGCGTCCCTGTCTCGACCCTCGCCATATTAACAAATACTTGAAAGAAGACAAATTCCCTCTACCAAAGATACAAGACATTTTTGCACGCCTAACTGGATCTAACGTGTACTCTAGTCTTGATCTCACTAATGCGTTCCATCGCTTTCCTATTCATCCTCCACATCAACACAAAACTGCGTTCACTTCGGTGGATGGTCAGCAGTATATGTTTAAAGGTTGTCCTTTTGGATTAAAGCCTATATCCTCGAAATTTCAAAGAGTAATGACCGACGTTTTTAGTCGTAACCCTTACCCATCGTTTGTCGCTACTTTCATTGACGATATTGTAGTGTTCATTAAATCTATGGACGAACATACGAGTGCTGTTAATTTTGAGGTACTTCAAAATCCTAAAAAGGAAGTTTGAGGTACTTTAAAAGTTCGTCATAATCTTGAGGTACTTCACCTCAACTTCAACCATAACGGCTCTGGTTCTCTTGTCTTTCTACTCCTCTCTTAAAAATCTCAATGGGCTGGCGGTTGCCACAGTCTACGTGGAAGGCTTTTAGGAAAATTGTCCTGCAACACAAGACGCCGACAATTTGGTGGCGGCTACTCCATGGTGCCCTTTCAACGAAGGAGCGCATTGCACAGCGAACAACAAACACGAATGTGGATTCAATCTGCGCTCATTGCACTCAAACAATAGAAGACTACTACCATTTCTTCTTGGGATGTACTGTTAAAGATCACCTGTGGGCTGGCCCCGTATTTCCTCCTTCTCAACAAACAATCTGGGCAATCATGACGAACCCAAACACCAAAAACAAGGTCCTCGTGCGATGAATTGGCACAGTCATGGCAATCATGTGGAAGTATCATTGACTCTGTCACTATGGAAATAGTCACTGGCGCAGAAAGGTTGTCACCTCTTTGTACCATACTTATATATAATGCAGCTAGTTTGTAGTTATTTTTTTTAATTAAACAATAAACTGCATCCTAAAATGGAAATTTGAGATACTTCAAGGTTCATGGCGAACTTTTGAGGCACCGCAAAAATATCGACAGCCTTAGCAGACCATCCTCCTGGAGGTCTCATATTGATATCAAAACCTGATTCGTCTACAAAAATGCAGTTTTCCATATCTGTTTTGCTCAATTCTTCAACCCACGCTATGCGTTTTGCAATTTTGGTTGAATCGTTTCGAGGAGCCGGATGACGGATGATTTTTTAAATGAAAGGTTGCATTAAGTTTTTAAGAAGTTTCTAACACTTGTTTCCTTAAGCGTAAACCCCGCAAATTTTTCAGTAAGTGAAGCAACTGCGTCTACGACTCGGGCTTGAGGGTTATCATCATAAAGGTTAACTAAATGAATTTTGTGCCTCTCTTCAAGCTGTCCTGTTGATCTATTAACTTTGTTGGTTTGCTTTTCGAATATATTCCAGTCTTTGTCCTCTTTGAATTTCTTAGCTCACTTCTGTGCTGTCCTTTTTGCAATACTGCCAGCTAATCTACCAGATTTAGCAGCATTGAACAATTCTACCCTATTATAATAGACAAAGAGCAGTTTCTGTTCATTGGAGTAGCTTTTATATGGCTTAATTTGCTGCTTTGTTTTAAGTGCAATTTCTTCCATTTCAACATCTAAGCCTTCATCAGTTGACTTTTGCTCTGAACCTTGCTTTTCGCAGTAGAGCCTAAGACGGGTTAGCGTTTCTAGGTGATAGGGGTCTACTTCTTCTTCCCAATCCATTGCATCGCGCCCCCCTTCGACAACAATTCTTCCCTGCCCATCCTCATTAAAAATATGTAGTCATTTAAAGCCGCCATTTGAGATATAAAAAACCGCCTTTTGAGACTTTTCAGAGGCCGCCCTTTTATTTAAACCCCGCCCATTGGCATTGCGCTTACTGTATCTGAAGCACATTGCAAACCAAGAAGTAATGATGCTGACACTTCCTCCTAGCCACCGACATTACCTTCTTGCTTGACAAGCATAAAGTCAAAAGAGAAAAAAATACCACTGGCTATTGAAGTTTAAGTAGCAACCTCCCCCCCCCTAGTCTTCACATGAATAGAGATGTATATACTGGTTATCGATGGTGTAAATATTAAGTATTTTATAAAGATCACCTCGGTATTGTGAAAGCTGGGGTAAGGTGACACGATGTAACTCAAAAAAGGAAGTTAGAATATGAAAACGGAAACTCGGGTCAAAATAACAATCCTTCAAAACTTGCTCGCTACATAATCAAGTGGTTTATACATGATGATGATGATGATGATGATGATGATGATGATTTGATCTCTTGAGAGATCTCAAGACTGAACACAAAAAAAAAGTTAATTTCAATACAGCATAATTCGTTGTTGCTGTTGTTGTTTTTATAAAAAGGATGTTTTACTGGATACAAACAAAGAGAGAGGAGAAACATTCTATACATTAGTGATAATAAAAACAAGTCTATATAACTACAGGGAGGAAGGGGGAGAGAAGTTTTCATTTGGATTCAGCCACGACACCAACTTGAGCAGGACGCAGGACCCGTCCCTTGATGGTATAACCTAATTTTTGCACGGAAAAAATCGTACCAGGTTCTTTATCCGGCATGGGAGCTTGGAAGAGAGCTTGATGAAGGTTGGGATCAAATGTTTCGCCTTGAGGATCATGACGGTCGACACCATGACGTTTCAAAGTCTTGACCAATTCGGATTCAGTCATAGAAACACCAGTGTACAGAGTAGTGAATTGATCGACCATGTTGACATTAGCGGCAGCGGCTGATTCCTTTGTACGCAAGTTTTCCGGGACCGATGACAAGGCCATGTTGAGAATATCCACAGTGTCTAAAAGATCCTTGGCGAATTTCTGAATAGCGAATTCCTTGGCTGACGCTAATTCTTTACGGCTACGTTCACGAATGTTTTCTTGATCGGCCAAACAACGCAGGTAAGCATCCTAAAAATGGTTATGTTGTGAGTCAGAAGGGTAAGAAAAAAAAAAAAAGAAAAAAAAAGAACCCTGTTTTTCCTTCAAAAGAGATTTACTTGTAATTCAGCGAGTTTCTTGTCCTTTTCAGCCAACTTTAGTTTGAATTCGTCTTCAGGACTGATTTCTTCCTTGGCAGCAGCAGATTGTTCTTCAGATTTCTTTTCATTGTTGTTGTTGTTGTTGTTGTCGGAAGGAGGCTTGTTGTCATCGGTTGTGGCTGAATAGGCACGACGAATACTGTTGAAACCTGTCATACGACAATTCAACACAGAAGATTGACGGACAGATTGAATGGCAGCTTGACGAAGAGGAGCAAATGACATTATGTTAAAAAAAAAAAAAAAAAAAGGGAAAGGATATATAAACAAAGTTTAAGAGAGAGAGGAAGGAAAAAAGTCAAAAAGTTGGCTTCGAATCCTTTTTGACCCTAGCCCGTGAAATTTTCTGAGAGGATGTTTAACCCCCGCATTTGGGAATTCCCCGCCCCCAAAAAAATCGATCTCTACACAAACGTATTATATGTGAAGCTGGTCACTTTGTTGATGATCGAGCAGGGTAAGGGAGTCATTTGATATTGAAACAGTCTTGATTAATCTCTTACTTCTATAGAAGGAATGCAACTTTAATTTTGCAACGATTAGTCGGAAAAACATACGTGAAGTTCCTTTTAGCTTACCATAAGTAGCAAATTACTGCGTCGAACCTCCTTCCCGAGGAAGGTAGTGCATCACAATCTCGTTCCAAGGATTGGCATCACCGAATAAGCTTTTGAACAAAGTTGGTGTTGTTGTTGTTGATGGTATGAAAGCAGGGTAATCGTCCTTGGTCGCCCCTTTTTTCAAAATGTTAATCGCAGCATTTTGATCCCGCCCCCGAGGTAAATTCTTTTTTTCTTCCGATACAGTCAGGGTTGATACACACAACGATGCCGAGATTTAGCTTGCTGCTGTGCTGCTACCACCCGAGAGCCACATAAACAATAAAGTTTTGAAGTAAGGTATTCGTTTGTGTCATAGACTTGTGCTTTCAGAGCGACGGAGTGTTGCAAATTGGTTGTGCTTCGGCGTTTGTATCCTTTTATTCTTGAACCATGATCTCGGCCGGCAACACCATTGAACACAATACTTTTTTTTTGGGCTGTCGTGTACAGTTCCCTACCAAAATAAACAGGACAATCCGAAAAATGATTTCCATTTTTGAACTTTTTCTTTTTTAATTTGCACTTTACTCAATAAATAGAGAGACAACCGTACCTCAAATTAAACATGAATAAATATATGTTTAGTACCTTCCAATTGATACAAAAATGAAAAAAATCGGTAAATGAAATCGAAATCTAGCATTGGGCTTTCACCATCAGGTACTTTGACCAAGTGTTTTTTGAACACATTGCTACGAACTTGAAAATATCATTCAAAGTGCTTCGCTTTATTTGATATAAATACTCTTCAAAGCATTATTAATGAATTTTGTCAGCTATTCATTAGCTGTACTTGTCTGTGTCTTCTAGACGATGATTTTCATCAGACCCTGAGATTTGTAGGTATATCGTAAGAATGCATATGAGCAAAGGACAAGGCAGCACTATGATAATCTGGGATTACAATGCGAAAAAGGGAAATGAAATTGAAATGAAGCAATTACTATATGAATGTTTATGGTCTTGCATTAAAGACCCATGATTATAATGAAATGATGATCGATCAGTAAAGATAAGCGGATGATCAAAGAAACTATCATGAAATATGGTTGGAATACTAGGTTCTAATATACCACATGAGAACCAATGATTTTTACTCTATCATCCCAACCTGCAAACTACTAACAGAAACATGTTTAGTTCTTGTCTGGAAGATAGTGTCTCATGTCCTTTTTTCTTCTTCTTTTCTTCTTCTGTGCCTCTTTTTTTTTTTTTTTCTCTCTTTCTCTATCAGGTGCCCTTTGTTTCAAAACCATCTAATATGTCAAGCCGACCTCCGAGCAACGTAATGGAAGGTCGCTCTTACGTTGTAAAAAAACTGTAAATCCGGTGATTTCTCTCAAGCTGAACAAGCGTTCAGCCAACTACGTGACATGATAGGCTTCCAACCCCTCCACCCTGAAACGGATAATCCTTCGACGACGACAAAACTCAACTATAGCGATGTAAAAATTAACAATTTCCTAAAAGCTATTGTAATTTTGGTGCGATATGCACCAACTATTCAACAAGCAATTGATTATGCTTTTTTTTTTTTTGCTTCTTTCAAATACCTGAACCACTCCATGAATTGAATTTGGAAATCCCTATTACGGGTCACTTGATTGTGCTTTTAAACCGATCTTCTCAACCTGATGACAAGGAACATGCTCTCCAACTGGTCGAAGAAGGTGTGACATCTGGCTTTACTCTTCAACAACAATAACAATAACCCGACTCATTCAAGGCGGTAATGCCGCATGTTTTCGAATCAATTATACCTAATGTACTGGACCCTTTTGGTCTCCAATTATCTAACTCAGAAGTCAACATTATTAAAAAATACTAATTATATGCTTTTATCATTCTTTCATTTGAAATGAAATCTTCTTCTTGTACATACCTCCATTATCATAGTATACAGTAGTTATTTTTTTACTGACCCATATAGTCCATGATTCACACATTGAAAACTGCCATCATTTCAGCCATGTCTTTGTCACAAAACATGAATTCAGGAGCTCGAGGTTTTAAATTTGTGAAATGGTTAAACCCCGCCGGAAAATCGTCATATCGTCATCACAACGGGGAATGCTCCGCGCAGGACCACTCCCACAGGACTAAACAACAAGACGGAATTTAAAATACGTCTCGCGCAGGACCTAAGAAAAGTCGGACGTTGAATTACCGGTGGAAAGTGGGTGTATCAATTGTGAAGTTGAAGGAATAAAAGTGAAGAGAATAAAATTAACGAAGATTAGTTTGCTTATAAATCAAAAAAGTCAATAAGTAATGTAAGTTATGTTTTATTTATGAGTTAAAAATAAAAAAAGGTGATGATAGTCAAAGAGGGTTCTATAAGTAAAAAAAAAGGGTGTATAAAAGAAAGCATCCAGCGGTTATGAAAAAAAACCAAAACTGGTGCCAAAAAAAAAGAAGTGTAAATAGCTATTTCTTGTTTGTATATTGGGGAAGTCTACTAGGTATGTTGGCACGTTGACAGATGTTTTCATATAGAGGGTAAATTGTTGGATGCGAAACTTGGGAGCGAGGTCGATATTTGATTAATGTTATATGACTGGCTTGAAGGTGAAGGACGACGGGCTTGTTTTTAAAGTAAGAGTTGCTTGTTAAAGGTAAGTAGAGCATCGCTCCAGACGAGGAGTGGAAGTGGATCGGATGTAAAAACGTATCTGCTGCTAGCTGACAACAGTCCGGCGTGTAAAACCAGTGTTCGAGTGAGACCGAGCCACGTTTGAGGAGCAGCTCGTTCATTTTGTTGATATCGTCCTCTATAAAAACACCGTTTGTCAGGTACCACTCCTTATGTGTTTTTAGACGCTCCATCATAGCATCCTTTATTTTTCCATAGCAGTGTTCGTCACCTTCCAACGCCATCGCAAGCGATCGAAATCCACAGTTACCATCTGCCATGGGATTGTAAACAGAATCCACCTTATCAACACACACAGTTGGCCAAAGATTGTTGTGTTTGGTGTCCTTTCCCTTCATGTTTTCCCTAAAAAAGAAAAAGAAAAAAAAAGTGAGTTCTTCTTTCGATCTGCTTTAAGCCCCCCCCCAAAAAAATACATTACATTTTCGAAAGTAGTTTGGCCTTTTTCTTTGTTGTTGCATCCACCACTTCAAACTGAGAGGCTGTTCGTTTTGTTGAGGCTGGTCGACCTTGGGGGTTCTTCTTTTGCGAAGGAGGAAGGATTATGGAGAAGGAATCCCGGCCGATCAGTTCGTCCCGTACCACTTCAAGTTGCTTGATTGCGCTTTCCATCTCTTGATTGGTGACACCTTGAATGCTGTCGTCGATTTCAGTGATGAGGCTGTATAGCTTGTTCTTGAGAGTGTCCACAACTTTGGCTTTGATATCATTTTCTTCTTCAGCTATATGGTGTTTAATGTTAAAAAAAGGGGATTAGATCATTTCAAGACATAATCACTGCTGCACCCTGCCTTTTTTTGTCAAATAACTTACCCACTTCGTCCAAAGCATTTTCTCTAAGTAGCTCCTCGGAGACAAACCATCGATTATTGATTATCGATATGGGCACAGGAATGGGTTCACGAGAGATAATGTGGCGGCATGGGAGCAAAAAGGCGTGACGGAGAGAGCAAGTGCATGAATGTTTGTCGGTATAATCCTTTTCGTCGAATTCCCAGGCCAGAGCGACTTCGATCTTGATCTTGTTATATGCGTAAGTGGACACCCTTGACCGAAGATGAGCAACCCTTTTCACATATACCGAGCTGACAAACGATGTTGTCTCAGAAAAGAGCAAAGACCGATCCAAAAACCTGTTGGAATTTTCGTGCTAGCATGAATACAAAAAAAAAACATTCGGATTAGTACGTTAATTTGGTGCATCCCTTTATATTACTCCATTAACCGATTCCTTACCATTCCAGTATACCACTTGTGTATACTTTCGTATGCCTTTTGTAGGTTTCCTCCAGCATTCCAAAGAATCGACTTCATGGTCGCATGTGCCCCTTCCACCCGATTTGTCGAACGACAGCCAAAATGAGCCAGTTTATTGGCATGCATGCCAGCCCATTTCTTCATTAATTTTTTCATCTTCTCCAGGTCCTTTGCATCGGTTTCTTTGGTCACCATCAGCCTATAAAGAAACATAAGTATGGGGAGTTAGTTCGTTGTTATACAGTATGTCAAGATTACTGTATCGTATTTTATTACCTGTTGAGAAATGCCTTCACAGCCACACCTTTGTCGTTTGTAAATTTCAGGGCCAAGTCAACCAATGTTTCATAAGCACTGTCGAAACCTTCTTGCGTTTCCGTAAGACACATTTTCTTGAATGCCATTTCCGCCTTGCTGTATTCTTCGACAGATGTGAAGTAGCGAAGTGTGTTGGTTTTCATGTTCTTCATCAAGTGGACATAGCATAGCAAATGGTTAGACAAAGGATATATTTTTTCGATAGCGTTGATCAGAGCTTGCGCTTGGTCAGTAACAAATAAGCCAGGTTGCCACTTTCCACCCATATACACAGTGTTTCGTAGTTGTTCCATCACCCAAGTATACGACACCTCGCATTCTTTCGCCATCCAGGCACCAGCGATTGCAAAGTTGGCCAGTGTTTTGTCGTCGCACCCCACATTGTTCACCCCAACCATGTTGACAAAAGGAAGGCGGAACTGATTGGTCTTGTAAGTAGCGTCCACCACCACCACCTCGTTGAATCGTCTTGCCATATGCATACACTTTTCGTGAGTAAAGAAGAAGCACACAGTACGGTTGACGGAATCCTTTAACCAGCGCACCTCGTATCCATTGGCTTCCAAATAGTTTATAAACCCGCCCATGTCCTTGCATCCAGCGTTATCCAATCCAGCAAATCGTCGTTGATTCAAGTTAGCGACATCTTTGGCGATCATATTTCCACCATCCCGAGCCATAAGATCCACGATCGCCCTAGGTGGTATTTTTGCTGACACCATATCCCAAACCTTCGCTTCTTGTTGATCGTCCAGCTTGCGATGCACATGGTAAGTCGCTTGAGATAATGCCATGGGGTGGTTGTGCTCCAGTTCCATCTTTGTTAGCCTAAACTGCTGGGTGTCGTCGCGGCCACGGTAGAAGAAGAAGTTCACAGGACATCCAATCCGGCCAGTTTTACAATTGCGTTTCTTGACAGAGACAGAGGAAACCTTCTTGGTAAGATCAATGATGTCGTCGTCGTGCACTGCGGATTTATTATCTTCGTCGTTTGTTGATTTCCCTTTGCGATACTGACCGTGATGAACACAAGCCAAAGAGAGTTTTCCCAAGTTGTTGTTGCTTGAAGTGGTGCCAGTCGCAAAACCCTGTTGTTTAGCGTATGCCTGAATAAAGGTTCTACAATCATTAATTGTCGAGAATTCCATTCCAAGAGTAGGGAGGAGAGATTGTTTAGAGGACATGTTGACTATAAGCTTAGTAGATTGTTAAAAAACGTAATGTTAAAAAGTCGAGTAGTTGGTTAAATGTAAGATAGATCTTTATTGAGTAAAATAATAAGGCTATTTATACTGGTTGGAAGGAGATAGTATATAAAAGGATATAAAGGGTATTACCATAAAAAAGAGTAAACTGATGTCTGAAGTGAATTAACAAAATGGAGAAGAAAAGCGAAAGAAATCGGTAGCGGCATTAAATATGGGAATATTTTCTGGTCCATTCACTACTCACCTGTCACAGGCCCTTCCCACCGGTAATTCAACGTCCGACTTTTCTTAGGTCCTGCGCGAGACGTATTTTAAATTCCGTCTTGTTGTTTAGTCCTGTGGGAGTGGTCCTGCGCGGAGCATTCCCTCACAACCCCCAAAGGCTTTTTTTTAACTTCCTTCTTTTTCTTATTTTACTTTAATTGTCGTGTCCTTTTGACAGCAGACTAGATCACTCTCTATATACTTCCTCCTATTAAACTTAAGCACATACACATATTTAATTCATTAATCCCCCCCTCATACACTCTCACACCTTTGTTGAACTCCAAACGACCTCATGACATTAACAAGTGAAGAAGTAAATGCGATCGTTTATCGATATTTACAAGATTCTGGCAAGTACAATACATTTGCTGAAAAGTTGATCATCCTAAAAGCAAAAATTCCCTAACCATATTGTATTCCGTCTTTTTTTTTTTTTTTTTTTTTTTTTTTTTTTTTTTTTTTTTTTTTTTCACAGGTTTTCGTCACTCTTCTTTTGCCTTTCAACATGAAAGCCAAGTGGACAAGTCAATCTATCGTGATACTGTGATTCCGCCTGGTATGTTAATCAATATCATTCACAAAGGTCTACAATTTATGGACATTGAAACACACATGAATCAAGTAAGGTAACATGAAAATGCTCAATTACAACACACATAACTCAACTTTATTAGGACGGCGAACTTGTGGAATGTAATGCCCCATTCTCATTACTGGGATCCCATCAATGTGGCCTGACAGGAACAGCCCTACAACCACCAGCACAATCTTCGCCAAACAAACGACCACGAAAAGAAGACCGAACGACTAGAGAAAAAAAGGAACAACGGGAAAAACGACCTCGAAAGGAAGGAACTCAACAAGTAGACGAGGTTATCAAAGAAGAATCCATACCAGCAACTGTGAACGGACATACGGTGAAAGAAGAAGGATCTATAAACACTGCAGGCGGTGATGGTAAGTCTAATGAAGAGGATCAACCTTGTTGACTAACCTGGTTTGGTGATGAAGAATTAGAGTCAAAACAACATGAAACAACAACCTCTCCTACAACTACAACTACAAAAGAGACTGTAACAAAGGAAACCACTATAATCGATTCATCTGAAGCGGTTATCTTGACTGGGCATCACAGTGAAGTGTTTTCGTGTTGTTGGAACCCTGTTGTCTCTAATTTACTGGTATCAGGGTAAGCATACACTTTTATCTTTATACTTGGAACGTTTTCTCTCATCTTTTCATTGGCTTAGATCTGGTGATGCGACAGCAAGATTATGGAAAGTGCCTGATAGTAACAACGAAGTGACTGAGCCTATTGTGTTGAACCATCTACCAAATCTGAATGATAGTAAAGATGTGACCTCTCTTGATTGGAATGTAAGTATCCTAAAGAAATATCCTCATGTATTAACCTTCGTTTTCTTTTTTTCTTCTTTATTGATATAGCCATCGGGCACATTATTGGCATCAGGATCTTATGATGGGCAAGCACGGATATGGACGCAAAAAGGTCAACTTCGATTCGTAATGGAACAACATCGTGGACCTATCTTCTCATTAAAATGGAACAGAAAAGGTGACTTGGTACTTAGTGGAAGTGCTGATACAACCACTGTGGTGTGGGATCCAAAGACGGGCGAAATGAAACAACAATTTGAATTACATAGTCGTAAGTTCCTCTCTCTTTCTCCTGAACTCGGACACGATATAAACTAACACTCTTCTTATATTATATAGTGGCAATATTGGATGTGGATTGGATGGATAATACTACCTTTGCCTCTTGCTCATCAGACAATACGATTTATGTGTGTCGCGTGGGAACCGACAAACCTTTAAAGAAATGGATCGGACATACAGATGAAATCAATGCTGTACGATGGGATCCTAGTGGCACTTATCTGGCGTCATGCTCGGATGATATGACAACCAAGATCTGGTCATTGGAGTCTGATCAACCTATCCAAGAAATCCGTGGTCATCAACTTCAAATCTACACGTTACAATGGGCACCTCACACAGATGATGAACGACGATTACTACTGGCAACATGTAGTTTTGATGCTACCATTCGACTTTGGGATGCTCTCTCTGGTACTTGTCTACATGTCCTCAAGAATCATGCCGAGGCAGTCTATTCCATCTCGTTCAGTCCCGATGCTCAACGGTTGGCTTCAGGTAGCTTTGATGAAATTCTTAATGTGTGGGATGTAAAGACCGGTGCTTTGCAAAAGACATTCCGTGCAGATGGGGGTATCTTTGAAGTCCACTTTAACATGGATGGATCTAAATTGGCGGCTTGTACATCTAATAGACAGGTACGTAATAAAGAGGAGGGGGACGTTTAATGGTGGTGGTGATGGTGACTCATTCTCTTTGTTATTGCTTTTATACACATATACATATAGGTGGTTATACTGAATATGAAGTCATAGGTCCTTTAATATAGACCGTATTGCTTACTTCCCTCTTTATAGTAACTTTCTCTCACTCTCTCTCTCTCTCAATCTCTATCTTCTTTTTTACTTGCCTTATTATTACTTAATAAACTAGTTATGTTGTTTTGATGTCTACTCTATTTTATCTCCTCATAGGTGGTGGCTGTGGGACATTGTTGTTGTTGTTGTTGTGCTCCGCATGATGTGGCGATCAATGCACATAATGGCCAAGCCTCAATCAGTCGCCCATGTTTATAAACCCCCTTTTCTTTCATTCTCCTCTCTCTCTTTCACTCACTTTCTTTTTTCAACAACCATGATCATACGATGGTTTTTCATTGGACTCATAATGACATTACTACTTGTTCAAGCTGCAGCACAGCATTGGCGATCAGATTGGGTAGATGAATTAGTGATGGACGAATGGCCAGTAGATGAAGATCGACCGTCGGGGTTTGTAAACACGGGAGAGTTATCCCGACAGGAAGAACAGGAATTGGACAAACTGGATCAGGAAATTGTCGTTACTTTACAAGACGCTTTTAAAAAGATTCAAGAAAATCAACCGGTCCGAGTGATCTCGTTGGAAGAAGCCACTACTCGATTACTCGATGCCTATACTTTCTGGGCCCTGTACGGATCATACCTGAAATTTATTTTACCTTTTATAAGTATGATGGTTATTGTTTTGATGTTACAAAAGGTAACACCTTTCCCTCCCTTCTCCCCCCCCCCCAAAAAAAAAGTACAGTATATGGGAACTGATCTTTTCTTTTTATCTTTTTATAGTCTTCTCCTCAACATCATTTACCGGTATAAACAATAGAACAGGAAGAAGGTATGTGGCAAATAAACTTGTTTTTATCCGTTCTTTGTGATTAGAGTTTTTTCCAGTGTCATCCATTTACTTTGCCGCATCATTTGTGTTGTTGGGAAGTATTTAATGTCAGGTTTGTAGTAGATAGAAGAGATGAATGAGAAAGAAAAGGAAAAAAAATAGGAGTGCTACAGTTTATTAAAATAAATTAGCACTGATTATAAAATAATTTGCGCATTGACAAAATGGAATTGGATAAAAAATGGACGGCGGGAAAAAAGAATTGAGGCAGACCAGTAAAGATAACGGCAATTGACAGGAACCATTAAGGACATATAAGAAATGGTTAGTTTAAATGGTGTACCATACTTTTTTTTTCTGTCAACTTACACCGTAAACATCAACGCATGTTTGATATGCGGACTATTGAAAGGGAAGTGGTCTTGCTAAGAGCCCAGGTCTTCGTCCAGTGGTCACAATGTTCATGAAGAGGGCACGCATATTTCGGGAGGCGTTCACATTACGTTGCCACACAGTATTACAGCGATTACACACTAATACTGAGTACATACGCTTTGTATGCTGTCCAGGCCCAGGAATCACATTGTTTGATAACGATCGGTGACCACACTTGGAACAAATCTGTGACGTAAGATACTCATCCATGTTCAGAAGAATGAGTCGCCCTGCTTTGTCCACCTTGGAGAAAAGTTTACGACACTTGTCAGCCAAAGGTCCGCCACCTTTATTATTCCGACCAATTGTTGCGTTTCCAAGTACCACCACCGGCACCTTGTTCTTGTCATTGTCCGTCGCTGCCTTTTTCCACTTTCTATATGTAGAAGTAATAAAAATAAGTAGACATCAGAATACATATATAGCGCAATTATTTTCAATCAAATATTCTTACCGTAGTTTGGGAGGAGGAGCTGGAGAGGGGGGGGGCTTGGGGACTATCAACTGTTGTTGTTGTTGTTGCTGCTGTCCTATGTCTTCGTCTTCTTTGTCGACCAAAATTGAGGAACCGTTCTTGCGCACCGTCGGGAAATCTATAGTTGTAGCCGCCAATAACAAAGATGTTCACCATTTCTGCATCAAGCCGCTGTTTCCCTTGATAGTTCAGAAATTTCAATCCCTGTAAATCGTGCTGTCCATAAAAGTTGGTCAAGTGTGGAGATGCAGTCAAGCTGGAGTCAATGAACCGCCTAATTCCTTCTAATGTACCTGTATTGTTTGTCGTTATACGCGCTTCCAAGGCCCGAATTGCATCAGTTTTTGCTAGGTTAATCTTTCTTATGGTTATTCTGCACCCAGCACAAGTAAAATATTCCGCGGCCGAATTTCATGCCCATCTTCAAAAAAAAAAAAAGTCGTCAGTTGCTATTTAGTTCCTTTTGCAGTTCCTTCAATGTCCTTACCTATAAGTTCTTCGTCAGCAAGGTCTTCAGCAGGGTCTTCAGCAGGGTCTTCGGCAGGGTCTTCTTTGGCGGCACCTAATAATAATAAATAAAAAAAGGTTAATGCAGGAAATTAACACGTGCAACACCATCATAGCCATTTCTTACCTTCACGCTCAACTGCATAATCGTAATTGTCGTCCGATCCATTGCTTGCCACAAAGATGCTCGTAACACCCGGATCGGCGCCCCATATGTTGAAGTATCGGAATTCCCATTCATAAAAGTCTTCGGCTACCAAGTCCGGTAATCCATCACCATGATTAATAGCTTTATTGAACGGAACCGAGGTTGCAAATCCATCAGTCATTATATTACCCGGAAAAGTCATGTGAGCTGGTTTTCGCAACTTGCCAAGATGAAGAAGGCGAGACAGCATAGTAGCACCATAGATACATTCATGAAGATTCACCGATCGCAGTAGTTGGCACCTGGTTTCATTATCAATTTTGATATACTTCTTTGTGTAAGCGGGCTTGGGCACCAAGTTGAATAACTGTTCTTTTTTGACTACGTGATCCAGTTCCGGTCGGAAACATTGGTTAAATAGATGATGATTTTGTTCAGGACTTCGTATGTATTCAGTAGAGCATTATATAGCATGGCGAGCTTCAGCTATTAAACGTTGAAGTTGTCCTTGTTTCATCCGATAAATACGAGAAGTGATCTTGGTCTAGGCTGCTGTTTGCCGTTATACTATCGAGGATTGCATTCACCAAGGATCTACGTCTTCTTCTTCCCATCAAAGCGAATTCTTCTAATTGTTTAATTTGTTGAAAACACCATGATCTAGTTATTTCCGTTTGTACTTCGTTTGTTGCTTGTAATTGAGTAGTGTTGTGGTTGTCAATATGCACACTGATGTTGTAACCATACTTCGCAAAAAAAAAAAAAAAAAAAAAAAAAAAAAAAAAAAAAAAATCGCAGTGACGAGATATGTAAGCCGCTGATAACTGGGGTCGTGTTTAGTCTGTTATGATATCCGCTCCGCCAAGTCGACATTCTCCCATGATTCCATGCAATAGGTCCTGATTCCCAAGTATATGATTTTCAAAAAACTGTTGTTGAGCGGTGTCAAAATGTCGATGGACATTGTCATGCTGTTGCACCTCATTTTAAAGATTTTCTATAACTTGAGGTAATTCAAGATCGGGCACATCTAGTAAGTCCAATAATTCCTGTGTCTCTAGATAAAGGTTCTATCGGAAGTCGAGTTGCTGAATTACTTGTTGTTGGTTCATAATCGTACCCGGTAGTGTATCAATCATAGGATCCATAGTAGCGGTGCCCCACCGTTCGTCGTGGAAAAGAAGTTCCAGTCCAAGATTATTTGCAACTAACCGAAGTAAATCAACAGACCGCTGGTGAAGGAGAGCCACATTTAGCAAAGCTTGCGCGATTCGTTCCAAAGAAACAGCAATTCCAACATCATTGTTAGCCGCCATGGTTTGTGAGAAATGCAAATTTCGAGTAACCTCAAGGTTCATCAAAGTTTGTAATCCATTTTCCACGTGTATAACTTTTTCATGGAGATGTCGATAGTGTTGTTCTACTTCTTTTTGTCGGCCATCATTGTATTCTTGCATAGATGCCATATTGTATAGAATCAGAAGGTCTGTATCGCCTTCATTCATAATTGCTACGATATCCTCATTCACTTCATCAGTATTCACAAAACCCGATAAAGTCGTTGGAAACACCGGTGGTACATTGGCATTATTCATACAACATTCGAGAATAAATAAACCGAGCTTATCAGCATCGTTTTTCGTCAATAACTATAGATAAAAAGAGTGAGTCAGATATTTTTTTTGCTTGGCATCTCTATTTCACGACTCACTTTGCGTTGCTGAGGAGGCTGTTGCTGGTCTTATTGCTGGCCTTGTTGCTCTTGGTGTAATTGCGTTTGCTGTTGATGAATCTGTTCATTTTCGTGGTGGTGTTGCTGTTGTTGGCGATGATATTGCTGGAGCTGTTCTTGATACCGTTGCTGGTGACGCTGCTGAAGTCCACGCAAATGCAACAAGTAAAGGTTGGACATCCACTGCGTCATATCTTGAACAATACGGTTAACAAATAACTTTGCGTAATGGGTCATTAAGTCGGTGATTATACGAGTGTAAGCTTTTCCACCATGAATCTTCGCAACATTGAATTCTTGTACACGTTCGGCTGTTCCATTGAGTTGTTCATAATTGTTGCGTATATCTGTCACTAATTGTCGACTGATGGTATTGTTGGTTGTTATTGTTCCGCCAGTGATACGCTTAAAAACAGAATAAAAAACTCATGGTGAATGTCTGCTTGGTGATGGGTTTTCCGTTGGCAAGATTGTTGTATATATAAAAAGTCATAAACAGATGAGATTTGACCACTTCGTCCAATCCAATCAATAGCCTTTCCTTATGATTCAAGTTTTCAACATTCAATAAAGCTTCCAAGTCAATTTTTCAACAAACGACTGTTGTTGGTCCAGCTTGCTGTTCCAGTTGTTGAACTCTTGTGAGGTGTTGGGATGGACATTTTGCGCTTGTTGTTCGGCTATGTGAGTACGCCGTATCAAATCGGTCGTTGCGTATACACCACGGACATGGTTTGATAGATCATTTCGCACTTGCTTTTTTCCGTTTACTTCCACTGGATCGTTTTGCCAACTTTTCTCCAGTCGACTGCTTTCGCTTTCGCTTGGACTCCGCCAATTGTCGTGATGAGGAACCCCGGATGGACACAGACGAGAAGGCATTGTCGTCACCTCTATCATCGTCGCCGAGTAACTGTCTACGTTAAAGTCCACGTTGAGCTAACAAAATAAAAATAAAAAGGGCAAGTCGGTATGAGATCAAACATATCCTTCATTCTATGTTTTGCAATACTTACCGTGTTGTAATAGCATCTGTTGTTGTTTGAAACGCTTCTTGAATATAATGATTTCTTTCACAGACATTCCTTCATAATCTGTGCGCGGTTGTATCACTTCATCTTGGTTATTAAAACCCATAAGTTGTAGAAGATCATTATCGACGATCAAGTTCGGCGCGTCTTCCATAATGAGCTTCTAATATAGACAAAAATTCATTCAAGTGGTATTTACAAAAAAGAGAGGCCCAAAAAGAGGAGCAAAAGAAGAAAAAAAAAAAGAGCAATGAATTCGTACAATTCAAATGTGAAATTGAAATTCAGACAGGGAGAATTATTTGGTGCACTGTGAAAAAAAAAATTGGGACAGAACCGCTTTCATTTTGATCTGGGATGTAGTTAATGAAGTCCATAGTAACACGTATTAAGAAAATTTAAGGTACAGTGCCTAGGCCCACAATGCTATTATGAAGTAATAGCACCCCCTCCCCCATTGCCGGCTCCTCCGCAGTCCCTTGTCCCAATTGTTGTTTCACAGTGTCCCAATTTTTTTTTTTCAGTGTACCGAATGATTCTCCCCCTGTCTGAATTTCAATTTCACATTGTCCCAAATAAAAAGTCACCCAGTCCCAAACCAAAATGAACGGTGTTCCAATTTCAAGTTTAAAATACTGTACAAGTGTAAAAGTCTTGTCAGTTGTTGTTGTCCGCTTTAAATGAACATCCGTCTAAAATAAAGTTGATTGAGTCTAAAATGTATTTTAGCGCCGTCTCAAAAAAATACCGTAATTAAATAGCGGGGCTTGATGCGGGATTTAAAACATCGCTTGATACACAGAAAAAAATATTTTCGCCGCAAAGAAAAGGTAAAAGTCATTGCAAGCCTAAACATACTAACACAAGGGTCTTGGTACTTGACTTTACAGTAAATTATACTGGAAATGGGTCATAGTGTCTACATGACCACTTTAATCATTAGTATCCGTTGACAATGGAGCGGCAAATCTCCTACCAACTCTGACTAGGGACTGGCGGGATTTTAAATGATCTTCGCTCTCTTGCAAAAGACAGGCCAAACTCATCACAAGCTTGGACAGACTGACATAAGGATCTTGGCTCTTGAATTTTGTGGTAAAGTATATTGGAAATGGATTATAATATTCACAACGCCACTTTAATCATTAGCATCCTTTAATAATGCAGCGAGGAGAGTCCATCCAAAATCTTAGTAAGGAATTAATGGCGTAAATAGTGTAAACAAAAAGATAGTGTAGATTGATGTATTCAACTCCACATCACATCAATCCCTTTTATGCTTTGTCTATACCCTATTTTTATATCAACTCTATTTTTTATGGGATGACCGAACGAATAACAAACAAATAAACATAAAAAACCAATGTCTTACTTTTGCCTTGAGAACAACAAGCTCTCTCTCTATCTCTCTATCTCTCTCTCTATAAAGGGTTGACTTGACATCAAAAATAAATCTAAACCTGTATGTGCGCGCATGAGATAAGGGAGAGGATCACTCTTGGCATTTATGAAAGGGGGCCTTTTTTGAACCCCGGTTTTAAACACAGACGCGCTCAAAAGACAAAAATGGAAACCCATGTGATGTTTGAAAATGCAGCCAAAAATATGGACTGCATGAACAAATGTTATAAAGATCTAAACCAGGTTCTCATTTTCACATCAATACATTTCTCTTTTTCTTGTCTTGTCTCTTTTGTGTTTGTTTGATTTTATTCCCCCCCCCTGATGACAATGTTACAACCACAAGCAACGATACTCACCCTTTCAAAGGATGAAAAGACACCAACAATCCAACAAAGAAAGGAAAAGCATTTACCCATTATTTATACCACCACAACACCACAAACCCCCATTCCTAATCGTCCTCCTTTATCACCTCAGTCACTCTCCTCCATGAGTTTACATTCCATGGGTAGTGATCAATTATTAAACCATTCTCATTTGAAACCAGGAGGTAATGCATCCCTATTATCATATACCACCACCATCAATATGTATCGAACCAATGCCAAAAAGTCCAATGATATGGAAATTCAATGTGATTTCGCCATCTTTCTTGTCGAAGCTGCCAAAAGATTAAAAGAAGAAGAAAAAGAAAAAGAAGCTACTGATGGTTATCTGATGGAAGCTGAGAAATTACTGAAACAAGTAGCTACGCGCGGTCACGGTCCAAGTCAGTATCATTTGGCCAATCTTTATTCTTCGGGATTGTTACACAAAACAAACAAGAACGAATTTGACAAGGCTTTCCCATTCTATGTACAAGCCGCGAAACACCATCATCCAGACGCTGCTTATCGGTAAAAAAAAAATACTCCACTTTTTTAATAATAATAATAATGATGATGATGATGTAACTGATCTTTACTTGTAATAGAACTGCTAAATGTTATGAAGATGGATTAGGAACAAAACGAGATAAAGGCAAAGCCGTTCAATTCTACAGGTAAGAGAAAACTCCTTTTTTATTTATATGTTTGTTTGTTTATTTATTTTTGATGTTTATGTGTTTTATTAATAGAAAAGCGGCGACACTTAATCATCCTGGGGCGATGTATCGATTGGGCCTTGCCGAGATGAAAGGCGAGCTGGGTCGCAGTGTGAATATCCGCGATGGACACAAGTGGTTAAAACGATCGGCCGAGGCGAGCACGACCGAGTACCCCCAAGCGCTGCATGAATTAGCCAGTTTGCATGAACGTGGTGTTGCTAGTGTTATTTTCCAAGACCACCCATATGCTTTACGGCTCTACCAAGAAGCCAGTGAACTAGGTTATGCGCCTTCCTGTTTCCGGCTCGGTGAATGCTATGAATTCGGTAAATTGGGCTGTAGCGTGGATCCACGATTATCAATGCATTATTATGGCTTGGCGGCCGAGCAAGATTATCCTCATGCGTGTTTTGCTCTGACGGCTTGGTATTTGATTGGTGTGCCTGGCGTGATGGAGCCTTGTGATGAACAAGCGTTTGCATGGGCTCTCAAGGCGACATCTCATGATGGTTTACCTAGGGCTCACTATGCGGTAGGATATTTTTATGAAGTCGGGATTGGGGTCGAAAAGAATCAAGTCATGGCATTTGAACATTATCGAAAAGCCGCCTTTTATGGTGAGAAACGAGCGATCCAACGTTTACAACAACAACAATCACCACCCCAATCGTCTTCAAGCGATCTGTCTTTAACTACTACCTCTTCACAGCATCACTCTAATGCTTCTACTACTGGTTCTAATGATAGTTGGGTTAAACGATGGAAACAGAAACTGAATCGATCATCCAAATCATGATACCTATTACTTTTGATACCACTATGGATAATCTTTCTTTTCTTACTGATTATAGCTATATTCCCCTACTCCTTTTTTTGTGTGTTTTAAATAATAAAAGTGATAATACTTATGTACTATTGATAATCAATGCACAAATCAACATTACTAATGCATCATGGCATTCAATTTTTTTTCGAATTTCCGTACTCCGCCGTAAACTCCGATTCTGTTTTGTTTTCTTCTTTCTCGGCTTTATTTTCCATTCTTCTCTTTATAATGTCAACACAGAACAAAAACGACACATCTCATTTAGCACGGCCGTTGATGTTTGGCGCGACAGGTGCATTTGTCACTGGTGTCTTTGGAGCGATCTGGTATACCAAAAGAAAACAAACCAAGTATCAACAACAAGATGCTCACCTTCTTCAGCAACAACAATGTTTAACATCACAGAAATACACACCACCGCCAATGACTCCAGAGGAATATGCTTTGGCTAAAAAAAACGCTCGATTTTTTGCTCTCAAATCATTGACCTATGGAACTTTGTTGGCTTTGACAGGTGCCGGGGTACTGGCGATTAGTGTAGGTTATTGGCTTGATGTTCGTAACGTAAGTTCTTCCGCTATCGAATCCCCCTTCCAAGAAACTAACTGAGGAACCTTTTTTTTTTTTGCGGGGGAGATGATTGTAGTTTAAAGAATTTTCCGATAAACTGCATTCCATTGTACCTCAACATACAGCACGATTGCGTCGGGCTTTGGGTGGCAAGGATCTCACCATGACTCAAGAAGAAGAAGACGAATTAGAAGAAATGGCTCAAAAGGTGGCTCTGGATGAATAGAATAGTCTGTATATATAATAAAGCATGTGTATTAGTTTTTTAAAACTATGTGGAGGGGATTGTTTGATTCTTTGGGAGTCTTCCATGTTTATTACGGAGCCATGACCATCTTTTTACTTGTATCCTCTCCTGTTTTGGAACTAGATCTGTCAAAACTTGGTTATTTTTTAAATAATGCATTTATAAAAGTGGAAGATTTGGCTTTTTAATTTTCCTTTTCACCTTCTTTGTCTATCATGTCGTCTACTGGAAATACTCCTGCTTCCACCACACCTGGTACACCTTGTGCATATGATTCTCGGGAATTGGCTGCTCATTTTGCTGCCAGTTTAACCGGTTCTACATCCCCGACCATTGAATCGCCTGCCCATAAAATTAAAGATTATGCATTACTTGAAGATCCTGTGATTCATAATCCACGTCTTGATACAATTCGACAAAAGAAGGGCTTCATCATTGATATGGATGGTGTCATTTACCACGTAAGAAAAATAAAAGAGTACCTCCCTCCATATAAGGTTGGGATTACTTATATTTGTTTGCTGATATAATTTGATAGGGAAACAACTTGTTACCGGGAGCCAAAGAGTTTGTTGATTTCTTACAAGCAAACAACAAGAAATTCATCTTTTTGACGAATAACTCTGCACCCATCCCAAGAGAATTGCAATCCAAATTACAACGTTTGGGTATTGATGTCACAGCGGACCATTTCTTTACTTCCGGGCAAGCAACTGCTTACTTTTTAAAATCACAAATGCCTGAGGTATGATACAAAAAAAGAGTTAAATATTGATTGATCTGACTTTTTTGGCGGGTAGGGTGGTACTTGTTATGTGATTGGTGAACCTGGTTTAGCTTATGCTTTATATGATATGGGGTTCTTTATGAATGATCATAATCCGGACTATGTGGTTTTAGGTGAAAGTAGCAGTTATAACTTTGAAAAGTTAACCAAAGCAGTACAATTGGTTCAGAACGGAGCTAAATTGATCTCGACTAACTTGGATGTAGAAACCTTAAATTCAAAAGGACAGAAAATTCCTGCCACTGGTGCTTTTACTACTTGGTAAAAACAAAGCAAAAAAGATGATAATGATACTGACGGGAGAGTTTATTAGTGTGGAATTGGTGACCAAGACCAAGGCATTCTACTGTGGTAAACCATCCGCTTTAATCATGCGTTATGCACAACGTGTGCTTGGCTTGAGTCGTATCGAAACATGTATCATTGGTGATCGTATGGATACAGAGTAAAAGAAGTTGAACTAAAACTAAAACTAAAACTAACAAGAGTGTTTTTAGTATTGTGGCAGGCATTACTTCTGAAATCGATTCTGTCTTGGTCTTGTCGGGTGTCACGGATATGAATGAATTAGCAAGTTTCGCCTATCGGCCCTTTGTTATTCTTGGTGGTGTCTATGAGATCCCTAATCAAGATGAAAAGAATATTGTTTCTGAAACTGATATGGAAGAAGCCGGGCGGCGGGTAAGTTTTTTTTTTTTTTTTTTTTTTTTTTTTTTTTTTTTTTTTTTTTTTTTTTTTTTTTTTGCTCTGATCTCTCTTTTAATCTGATCTGTTTTCTCTCTTTCTCGTTTTTTAGGCCTCCTATCTTTAATATTCTGAATAATGCTTGTGTTGTTAAACAAATGAAATAAACGTAGGGCTCCCCGCTGTTCTGCGGCCGTCTCCTCATGTTACAGTTTGTGTACTAAAGAAGTAGAAGTACGAATTAGGTGTAAAAAAGTTGAGAGAGAATGTAAAGTACCAACAGTATGTTAGCATTGTTGGCCTGGTGATATAAAAAGGCAGCGGAACCCAAAGTTGGCTGAAGGACAAACAGTGCTTCCAGCAACCAATGTCGTAGCCAATCAGAATCGATATCGCTAGTCAATTAAAAATGATGTCACAGATCAAACAACATTAATGTCGTTAGCCAATCAAAATCAATTTCATATTTTTAGAAATAGAAGAAATCATGCGCATTTCGTTGGACTTGACCATCACTTGCGGCTAATACGATCTCGTAAAACAATAATAATAATAAGAGTGATTGCTTCTTTCCTTATTCTTATCACTACATTGATGACATTTGTGTTGAAGTTGTCAAGGTCATTCATTACATGTGTTCCTCGCTTTGACATTTATCCCAGCATTTGTAAGAATGCGAAACGAAACCGTTGAAGTGACTTTTTTCCATGCTTTTGCAGGCTTCCGTAATTCTTTTTGATAAAGTATTTTCCTGTAAAACCCTGTGACGCTTAACCTTACTCTTTTGCCACTGCCCAGTAAGTAGGAAGATACACACATTTATATTCTCGATACTTAATTTACTTCGCTGTGTTTTCATGGGTGTGAATGGGTGCACTGTCCATAACTATATAGTGACCTTTCATTTGTGGATGTTTGTCCATTTCATCTAGAGTCATATTTTAAGAAACTGATGTAGTGGTCTGTTACAGTTCCTAAGCTTATGTATCCATCAGCCTTTCTCTTCTTCGTAGGGCTTGGTTTTTTTACACCGACTGCAATCAAACCTGCGGCAGAGACAGTGCCCAAGATAGACGTTGTAGTAGGTCTGGTTACAATGGCACGCGTACCTTTTTTGGACCATGCTCTTGAACGTTTCATATTGATATTAAAAGCAGACTCGTTAAGAAATACGCAATTCGCCAAGAAGTTCATGTATCGCTCCTCAATCTTTGCAGGACTGTTCAGCGAAAGATTTCATTCACTTCTCACACGGTGAACCCCCCCCCCTCGGAATTCTGGGTCTCAGCCCGAAATTCTAGTCCCCGGTTTACAGCTTAAAAAATTGGGCTGAATCCCGAATTTTCAGATTTGGACAAAATATACCCGGGCGAGCCTCGTTTTTACGGTTTCCACATACCCCCTAATAAGATCGCAATTGCGCCAATACAAATCGTGTTCATTATCATATCAAATATCATTTATTAACCATTATCATTGCAGCACAACAAACCAAAAAAAAAGATAAACATCATCCCAAAATTGCGATAGGCTATATAGGTCCTACAAAGACTTTTAAGGTGCATTAGGGGCCATAGGACACCCCCCCTCCTTTATTTAGGTCCTAAAAAGCCTATTTAATTTGGGTAGCACAGTAGTTAAAGATGGTTTATCTCTGTCGGAGTTTTCCCAAAACGCTTGCTCAATCATGTCATGTCTTTTTTCATCTTTCTTACGGTCGTTGAATTCAATAAAACACATCTTATTCTCTTTTTATTTCTCTGGACTGTGCAGCTCAGTTTGTGGCGATTGTCATTGTATTGTCTAAATTCTCTTCGAACCTACTGACCTCAGAATACACCTTTTTCCAAAGCTGACCTGATACAGTTTTCCGATGACTTATCTCAATTTGAAGTTAATAAACTGTATCAGCCACCCTTTTTTCGCCTCTTGGCATTAGAACAAATGTAATTCACGATAATTCATGAAATAAAAGCATATATCTCTCAATGTTATCGAAAATACCACTTTATTTCTTTTGTAACTATTCTATTTGGTAGACTTGGCCATCACTTTAGAAGATTTGCCTTTTACGACGGAAGGCTAGTTTTCAAGTTTGATAGATTTGACTTTTACTTCTTTGGAAGTCTTCACTTTTACTTTTTTGGAAGACTTGGTCTCCACAATTGGGGTTTCATCCTCCTTCACGACGGGAAGCTCATCCTTGACTTCTTTAGTAGACCTGACCTTGACTTTGGAAGACTTGGCTTTTGCACCGGAAGGTTCGTCCTCTTTTACGATGGGAAACTCTTTCTCTTTTACAACTTTCTTTAAACTGCGATGTACCCCACAAAACTCATCGAATTTTCTTTTGTTCTGACAAAGCGAGCCATCCTTCTTTTCAGCGATACAAGTATTATCGACCAATTCGAGACCTCGCGCATGAATCTTGCAAGACCAACCAGTGGTGGTTAATATCGAGGCACGATAAGTACAAGCGGCAGCGACCACGCATCTTTCCTCCAATGGCAATTCTTCGGTCAATTCTTGGATCGACAGGGTATTGAGTTGATCCAGGGTCCATTTATTCGGCCAGATATAACCCCGCTTCATATACTCGGTACCCAACACTTCTGGGAACAATGGCGAGTAATGTTGGAAATCTTTCTGTACCAGACGAGCTTTATGCGACATGTGAATCTTGTCGCAATAGATCCACTTTGGGTACTCCACTGTGGCCGATACAGGATAGTATTTCATATTGTTCTGAAAGCCTCGGTTCTCCCATTCTTCCAACATGGCGTTGCAATACTGTTTAAGGGCCTCCGAATGGCCTTCCCATGATTTCACAGCTGGGTGATTTATAAACCCAACTCTTTTCTTGGACTTTTTGTTCTTTCGGTCGAGAATGTTGATGATCTGAAAGGTTTCCACCCGTTGTTTTCCCAGACGTTTGTTATCTAGTATCTTGGCTGTTTCGCTAAACTTGGGTGATATTATAAAATTGTTGACCATATTGTAAAACAAAAAAGTTGTAAAATAAAATAACAAAAGAAGAGAAGAGTGGATGGGTTTGATAGGCTGATTTGTTAGGATATGAAATGGCGCTTTTCTGACAGGTGCGGGGGAAAATGAACGTCTACGTAATAAAAATTTCCTTTTTTGCCCTTGTACATGATGGTTTTACTTTTACAGTAGATCCCGCCGATGCGTCTAATATGCACGGATCTACCTATACGGGACAAGGCGGAAAGACGATGGATGACATTTGTAAAAAAACAAGTAGCACATAATGGGTTAGAGTCAACAAACATGGAGTTGACAAAACAAGACAATGAGGGCCATCATTCATCAAGTTCATTTTATTAAATGGATAAAGAATAAAACATGCATACACTAGTCTAACAGAAGAGCTAAAAGTCATCAGCCAGGTATTTTTCTTCATCAGTGTAAGAGGCAACGACGATTCTGTCAGCAAATTTACGACCAGCCAATGATTGCAATGCAGTCATGGTTTGTTCCTTGGTTGTGAATCGTACAAATATCTAATAACCCAAAAAAGAAAACAGTTAGGGCCATTTCTACTCTCCCTCCTGATACTTGTCACTTACACTGCCACAGCCAGGTACCACTTCAGATCCATTAGGGCGAGGAATCTTCATATCAATGATATCCCCAAATTTGGCACATTCTTCAGCAATGTCTTGCCAGATATCTATTTAATAAAAAAAAAAGTGATCAGGATCGTTTATTTTTTTTTTAATCCATTCAAGGTACATCATTCTTACCTTGATATTCTTCTTCATCTTCCAACTCTTCAGGCACCACCATATTCAAGAGTTGGAGTACTCGAGTTGCATCTTCGTCATTGGCACCAGTGAAGGGAATATCAGCCATCATACTCCGAGTTTCAATGGCCACATTATTGCTTCCAGTACCTGCCAGTCCACCCATACCAGCATTCTTGGCACCCACACTAGCCCGTTGCACGATTAGTTTCTTTTCACCCAATTCCATATTGTTTAATCCTTGACATGCCAAATCTGTCACACTAATATCGGCATATTCACAGAATGCGTACCCCTAAGAAGAAAAAGTTGGTAATCATTGTGGGAAGAGTTTTCTTTATTTCTTTCTTTACCTTTGATTGACCATTGGTGTCTTTGACAAGATTAAAAGCTTTCAATTCACCAAATGATCGCAATAATTCCACAACTTGGTCGTCGGTGAGGTATGTTGGTAAGCCACCAATAAAGATTTTGTCTGGTGTATCAGGGACACTTGCAAGTCCATGTGATTGGAGATCTATTTTCAATTCACGGACGGCAGATTTGTTAGTTTAGATGGATCTTTGTGGAAGATCGACTTACATGTGGGACCGGCATATTCCCCGGATCCATCGTTTGGTGGTTGATAATCTTTAGGGCGACGGATTTTGAGTGTTTGACCTTGGAATTGTATCCCATCAAAAGCCATTGCTGTTGTTGCCTGTTCAGGGGTCTTGAACTATACATGGTTTTTTTTGGAAAAAAATGTGATTAGCATTTTACCCCGCCCAAGATTCATAACTCTCCCTCCAATCAACTTACTTCTACAAAGGCATAATTCTTGTCACGATTGATTTGGACACTGGCAACAAAGATTTCATCCGTTCCCTTCATTTGTTTCATGGCATCATTAAAGAAATTGGCAGTGGATTGTTCATCGATAGCGTATGGAATTTGACCCACATACAAGCGACGTGCTTGTCTTGCTGCAGAAGATATAGGGGGAGTTGTCATTGCTTGTCCACCAAAGTCTTGACCTGGCATTCGGTGTTGATGATGTTGTTGTTGGTGACGAGCCGAATTTTCGGCTAGATACGCATGTTCGCTTGGTGGTGCAAATGATTGAGGTGTCTTGGTACCAACCACTTGCCCCGGTAATGGGAAGAGACCTACAAAAAAAAGTTAGTATACCATTGCGAAAAAAGGATAGATGGCCCATATTACCAGTTTGTTTGACTTGAGAGGCGGTCATATTTTCCATGCCAGGAGGTGTAACATCCCAATTATTGAGGCGACGAGGTCGCTTATGTAAAGGCACGACAGATATTTCATCTCGTCGACGACTTGATCCTCTGCTGCCGCGAGGACTGGCACTACGTCTGCTATTACGTCGATAGTCCCTGTCTCTTTCACTTCGTCGATGAGAAGAGGAATGGTGATGAGGGTGAGGGTGGTGGTGTGGTCGGTCTCTTGATCGATGTCGTTCTTTAGACCGGTTCCGTCTTGATCGACGTTCTTTATCACGAGAAGAGACATCATTATAACCTGTGTCGTAGCTGACATCCATTCGGTCGCGTGTTTGGTGGTGCTGTGGTTTCTGATATTCATCACGACTGTATCGAGCTAAAGTAAAGTAAAAAAACAGTTAGCATAAACAACCAGTTAGTTACAGGTCTATCTCTTTTCGTTTCCCAATTACCGTCTTCATTGTAGTTATATGTATTGTCTGTAGAGTGGATCAGCTCTTGACCCATCGACTGTAAAAACGAGCTGGCCATTCCACTGACGTCCTTTGGGGCTATAAGCAATTTTTTTTTTTTTTAAAAAAAAAAAAAAAAAAAAAAAAAAAAAGTTGGTTAGATCTTTGTTGTTCAAAGGCAACGACCTTACTTTTTTAACTTTGTTTTTTGTCTTCTTTCCATTAAGTGATATGACTTTACCTGAATCTCGTTGCATGCTACCGTCGTGGGATGACATCTGCCAAAGATGTTGTTAATGAATAGGCGGTAAAAGAGAGTGAATAAAAAAAAACCTCCCCCATTTTGTTTTTTGGGCTTAAGGGCACGTCACATCGATCATTTTGATTGGCTGCCTCTACATATAGTATGATACACACCAACACGTATTATGTCTACCCACATACCAAACATTTGGGAAGAAGCTCATGAACACAAAAGTCGATGAAATAAGTATACACGTTTTTTTTTTAAGTAGACCATTTACAAAGCGGTCAATAAATGAATACTACTACGGAAACTACTATTACAACTATTATTGTTCTTAGAGTTCTCGACGTTTCAGTTCAGTCTGCATTGACTTTTTATATTCAGCCGTCGTATTCACACCACCAGAGAGGCCCACCGAGGAAACATTGCTACTACGAGAAAATTCAAACCATCCATATTTTAAAACAAGTTCGTTGGCCAAGATTTCACCAAATCCAAGCATAACACCATTAATAAAGGGTAGTATAAAATTGATGGCGGTTGATTTCAAGATGGCTTGGAACCGAGGTTGACGATACCATACTTCATCTCTTGGTATAATTGCTGACATTGTCGGTTGCTTCTTTTCAATATGTATTTCCAAATAAAAGAGTAAAAGGTAAATAAAATATAAAACCGCTTCTTCACTGGGAGGCGGAACTTTAAAATAACAGAATACATTCAAAAAACAAGCGTTGGAAGGAGAGAAATCCACTTTTTATTGAAGAATGGGAAAACTAAAGAAAAAGCTTCCCATCACAAAAGCTTCTACTCAACCAGGAGGAACTGGGTTTAAGCACTCCCGAGTAGATACAGCGAGACTCATTCGAAGGTTCCATCTTTTGAACAAACAACTGGCACAATGCAAAAAGAGTAACACCAGGACCGATCGAGAAAAAGAACTCAAGATCATTAAAGAAATGGAAGAAATGGGTGGACTTGATTGGTATCAAAAGGCATCTCAACTAGGTCAAAGTAAAACCCGAGGTGGTGATTCTTCTAAATGGTTGATCCAGACCCTTCGATCTAGTGTTTGTGCTGATGATCTGAAGGAAGCTGTCAAACCTTTACGGATCTTAGAAGTAGGCGCCGTGGCACCAGATAACTATCAACAGCATGACAAGTGGATCAAGGTGGATCCAATTGATCTCAACCCTCAACATGAGTCTATCCGAAAACAAGACTTTCTTACTTTGATACCACCAACAACTGAAGATTTAAAATATGATATTGTATCTCTTTCCTTGGTGATCAATTTTGCGGGTGACCCAGAAGAAAGAGGTAAACTGGGTGGAGGGGATTCATTCCCCTTTTTATAGTTTACTAATTACATTACCTGGCTTTCCCTCCTTTTATTTTTTTTTATTTTTTTTTGTTTGGCTAGGGAAAATGCTTTTACACTCAAGATACTTTTTATCCCTCATGTCAACTCAACACAGACTACGATATCTATTCATTGTCCTCCCTTTACCTTGTATCAATAATTCTAGATACATGACACATGAACATTTTACAGCTATGATGACATCCATAGGTTATCAATCTATTTATCATCATTTTTCAAACAAGTTGGCTTATTTTCTCTTCAAGTTAAAAGTTAATCCCCCTGATCGATTAAAACCCACCAACCTGACTTGGAAAAAGAAAGCTCTGCCAGGGAAAGAAGGAGGTGGGCGTAACAATTTTTGTGTTACCATTGGCGGCAATAAAAACATTATGTAAAGTGCAAATTTGAATCAAATTGGGTGAACTCAAACAGTGTAGAATTTCAGAAATACAGTGCTGTACATACAGTAAACTTCAGTTTAAAAAAGTAGTGTCTGTTTATCACAAACAGTATAAATGAACATTTATTTAATCTCATTTCTTCTGCATATTTGATCAGTTAGTTAGGCTTTATGGCAATTTTCAGAAAGATGGTTTGTGCTGTCACAGTAACGGCAAGGATCCTAAAAAAGAAAAGGAAGAGTGAGTTTTGTTGGTTTGATGAAAGAGAGGCAATTGCTTCTTACTGCGCATTCACTACTGATATGATCGGATTCACCACAGTTGCTACATTTCACCACAGATTTATTATATTGCCAATGAAGCTTCTTTCCTCCTTGTTGATGTGGTCTTCTTGAATATTGTCCACCGTTGATGTTGTTGTTGTTATTTCTGTAAGGTTGTTGCTGATCATCAGTATGTATCTCTTGACGATAATTAGCAAACAAATCTTGATTTACAAATGCATTGGTGGTAGAAGGACGCGCTTGTTGCGATCGGAGTTCTTTGATTTGTGCTTCCAATGACAAGATATATATGCGAGCTTCTTCCATTTCAGTTTGTTTTCGAGTATTCATCAATTGAAGGGTCTGCTCTTCACGTTCTTTAGCCAGGGTCATTGTCATCGTCAAGGCTTGCTGCATTGACATCATGGATTGCTGAAGTTGTTGGTTTTCACATCGTAATGATTGGATCATGTTAACCAATGTGTCTTGATTGAGTTGATAAAGTTGGTTCATGTCTGCCATTGTGTTCAGTTGCTGCTGTTGCTGTTGGGTTCTAATGATGTCATCCCCAAGTGCTGGTGGAAGTGACATCCTTTCAGGTAGACGACTGTTGTTGTTGTTGCCGTTGCCGTTGCTGTTGTTAATATCGCCAGTGGTGTGGTTTTCTTGATGAGCCAGGATATCTTTGAGTGAAACATTCACCAACACCGGCTCTTGTTGACCATCATTACCGACTTTGTTGTTGAAAGAAGACCCCGTATCATTATTATTAACAATGGAGCTTTTTGCTTTCGTCGCCCAGTCGGACGACCAACGTTCTTTTTTCTTAGGTATAGGGTCAGTAATCGCATTCGTCACAGGAGGCTTTGTTGCGTGTTGCGTGGCTGGTTCTTCCCATCCCGAATTGGACAATCCCCAGGATGATGTTTCTCGGGCAGGGTCAGCAGGCGTTGATGATACGGAAGGTTTATTAGAAGACGAAGAAATTGTAGGTTGATTCCACGAAGATGAAGGAGAAACAGTGTTCCAGGAATCTGTCTGAATGACTTTCATGTCAATGGGTGAATTCCAGGATGAATTGACCTGATCGGATTTCGCATCAATGGGTTGGTTCCAAGAAGATGAAGATGAAATTGCTTTCCAAGAATCGTCCACTTGGTCAGGATTTATTACATCATAAGGCTGATCACAAGATGTGACATTCGATGACGGGGAAGATATAGGCGATGGTGAAGTTCTTGTCGTCGTCTTTGTAGGGGGAGTCCATGAGTTCGTTTGCTTTGGTGGTGGTAATTTACATCCTACAGTCTGACACCATGTCATGTTGGATGATGAAGATGATGAAGATGAAGGTGGTGTTGTCCATGGATCGCCTGATCGTTGTTGTTCATCAGTAGATTCGGTGATATCTGTGAGCTGAGTAACCTTTATTTCATTGCTGATATTATCTTTCTGTTGTTGGTTGTCCTTGGTTTGGAGCTGATGACGTTTTCTGGAGAAAGAACATATCTTTTCTGTTTTGTCTCCACATTGATCCTTATTAGTGCTTGCTGCATGAACTGGTACCGAGGTAGCGGGTGCCTGAGTTTTTCCAAAAGTAGTCAGTGAGTATATTGAACCCTGCTTATCTTTTCTCTCTTTACCATTCTTACTTTAGAGCATATTTGATCTTTATCACCCATTTCAGTAACAGTTGGCTGGGTTGACTTTTTGGCAATAGGAAACTGTACCTTCTTCTTTATAAAGATATACATAAAAAAAAAAAAGTTTACAAAAAAAACTGACTTGACATCTATCCATCTTTTGGTTTTACCTTCTCCATTTGGTTTTTATTGTTGATGGGAGGTGGAGGGATAATGGCGGCCTTGGATTTACTTGTTGTTGAGAGTGGGCTATGCGCAGAGACGGATTTGTTGGTTGGTGTTGGTGCAGTAGTATCATGTTTGCTAAGATGTGTCGATGGAGCAGTAGTAGGCTTACTGGTTACCGAGGTTGATATAACATTAGTAGATTTACTGCTTGATGTAGCTGGTTTGACAGTAGAAAGTTTGCTTGCAGATGACTGAGTCTGCTTTGTTTGAACTGAAAGTGGGAGCTTTAATGAAAATGAAAATAAAAGGATTAGCCGAAAATCATTTATGTGTTCGAGTCTTAGTATTATTACCTTTTCTGATTTAACATTGTTACTAATAGATGAGGAAGTACTTGATTCTAGCGTCTTGTCACATGTTGTTGTTTCATTCTTGGTATCAGTAGTATCAGATTTGGCCATTTTCTTTTTTTTGAAAGAAACTCCATTTGTAGTAGAGAGCATAGCAATGGCAGCATAAAGAGAAGTAGCCCCGGTATTATTGACACTGGTATTGTTGTTGCTGTTATTACTTGATGGTTTACCACCCATAGATTTCGCCAAAGACATTTCCCGGTGGATCGCTTCATTTTCAAATTCCAGACGCTTGCCTTCCGCTAATACCATGGACTTGATGATTATCGCCAATTCATGTTGACCAGTTACAATACAACATGCAAAAGTGGTTGCCAAATGAGATCGCGTGTTGATCAGCTTTTTATGTTTTCCATTGAATTTTTTGACGCACGCATTGAGTAAAAATATTTCCATTGTCACACCTTCGTTCATCATGGCCATAAGCATCTTGAGAGCAACATGATAAAATATACACGTCTTCTTATCGCCGCCTTCATTTCCAACAGTAGTAGTGTTAGATGGAAATAAGGCGATCTTCAAGTGATAAGCAAATCCCTGTCGCATAGTGCTGTATCGATGCTCAATCTTCTTTAACTTTTTCCGGAAATCCTTATGGGCGACTTTTTCAATTCGGCTAGCGACATTCGGCAAAGATTCTTCAAGATAGATATGCTTGAGTTGATCAATTTCGGATTTTTGTTCATTCCACTTCTCATGCGCGTACTCCTTGATATTCTTGATGGTATCGTTGACCAGTGTGGTATGACCTTCAATCAATTCGACTAATTCCAGGTAATTGTACACCTCCGGTAATCGTTTATGCACCAGATCAATTTCGTCCATCATACTATCGATATTGTCGTCCAATTTCCCAAACTCAGATTGAATTTCGTCGAGAAGGTCTTGTTGAACCGATTCAGGTAGCTGGGCAATTTTCTGCTTCATCTTCGAGAGTCGTTCTTTCTTGGTTTTGGCCATTTCTGCCATGTCCTTGATTTGGCCCACCATTTCCTTACATGCACGTTCCATCACATTTTCGCGATCCTTTAAAGATTCCAAGGCGTCATTAAAATCATCACTTGCACGTTGTTTGAAGGCTTCAAGATTAGACACCATGATCGAGGAAATAAATGTCATATAAAAGTCCTCAGTCACCTTTGATATTTGATCCATGTAATTGATGAAAGTTTCGTCCACAGTAGCTAACATATCCGCTCCTCCTCCATTAGTTTTCTTCGTCGGCTTTTTCTTAAATCCAGATACCAAAGGAGTCCAGTAATCTTGAAAAGGAAACACCAAACCGTATTGGTTGACAAAATTGGTCATTGCCTTATCCAAACCAGACCCGATCACATCATTGAAATCACCATCCAGAGTTTCGACCTTGGTCATCCAATCCATCGAGACACCCCAACATGATTCGAGGGCTTGGTACAAGACCACTGATTCTTCCTTGACACACTTGGCCATGCTTTCGTTCACAATCGCTCGTTCCGTTTCCAATTCGCTTGGTGAAAAACAACACCCAATATGGTCAACTTCGCAACAAGGTTCCGTTTTCCTCGAATGATTTGCCATAGTGTCAATGTTTGATAAAAGACCGATTTGGTCAACCGACAAAAGGAGGCCTTGACGATCACAGGTGAGTTGCCGGAGTATGTAAGAAGGGCTGATCTCACTACTACCATCACCACCATCGACGATTTTGTCAGGGTCAGGTGGAGAAGTGACCATGCCAAATTGAAGTGGAAGGAAATAGTTTGGTAGTGGTAGGTTTGAAGTTGGCATTTTTATCCAGTCCTTACAAGCCGATACCCGAGTTTTTAAAGGGCTTGTCATATTATTGGCCAAAGAAGGCTCGTTGAGGGAGGAAGAATCCAAGTCGGGAAACAAGCTTTCAATCGAGGGTTTCACTTGGTGTTTAGGAAAATCGGGATGCTTGATACCCACAGAGAACTCACCTACTTTCATAATGAGTTGATCAGCATTGATAGTGGGTTGCTGTTGCTTTCCACCAAAATGCTTCTTGTAAACGAATAGAGCCCAGTCACGACAATAATGACAACTCCCGTTGCAGGCACCGAGACGCCCGATCTCTTTCAAGATACTATTACTGTCCAACCGAAGGGAAGTTTCAATCGTTTTGGTTTTATTTTTCTTCATTTCCCGTTGTATAGAAAGGATGAAAGCAAATAAATAAGGCGACAAACAAAAAAAGGCAAAGCAAAAAACAAAGGTATAAAAAAATTTGAGACGGAACGTTAAATGTCAAAAAGAGGGGAGGTAATGTTCGTGTTTGACGCCAGACGAGGTCTGCCAGACGCCATAATCCATTTTCATTGTAGTTGAACACAAAAAACGCCCTCCACACACAAATCTTGTCATTTCATTAAACACTGTATTCCTTTATGAGTATGTGTTATTGCTATTTGCTACTAGGTAGTTTAAAGTTATACATATATACCAATGGAGACAGAAGTAAAGATAGCCCCAAAACCTAACAAGATGGCGGCAAAGAAGGCAGTTTGAAATTGGCTCGAGATATTGGTGTGTTTGCCTTGACTATTACATGTACCAGTTCATAAAAGAATAGATGAGAATAGGTCTATACAAGTTGGTATAAATTTTCTGTTGCCAAATAAAGTATACTTACACTACAAATAATCCAGTGCTTGCCAAACCACCAGTGATGAAAAAGTAAGCCAGTAAGGGGTACGCCATCACAGGGACAACTGGAGAATAAGGTGATGCCTCATTCCACGATTCCTATAAAATTTTTAACTATAAAGTTATTTTCAAAGTAATACAAAATAGCAGATGCAAGGAAGATAAGGAAAGGGAACTTACCAAAATGGAAGTTGACATTACTTTGTGCTGATGAAGAATTATAAAAGAGATGGAAGCCCTTGGTCAGTAGTGATGAACAATCCATGTCCGGAGTTTGAAATGCGGCAATTTTCCTCAGAACTGGTGACGAATGCTTTAGCAAGGTCTTTGCAATTTCTTTATTGAAACCAACAAAAGACAATGGTTGTGCATGTTGAAAAGCAAAAAATTAAATGGTTGGCTCTTGAAGCCAATCCTGAAGTAAGAACATAGAAAGAAAGAAAAAGAAAAGTAGTATTTTACAAGAGACTTTACGTTCGACATTCTCTTTTTAGGTCTGGACCAAGGTAATATTAGAGTACACGAACGAAACAGTGTATGTGCTGAGATTTTCAAAAATAGCTTGTACAAGACAATGGAATTGATTCCAAATGGAACTATACCGATGTTTATGGTAAGTAATAAAGTAAAAACGACAACCATATCTCATTTCTTTTTTTACTGGCAACTTTTTTCTATGTATAAAAAAGGTTTTGACCCCGAGCTTTTAGCTATGGTGCCCCAACCTGTCAAAGCGGTCATATTTCTCTTCCCAATCACTCCAGCCTATGAAACTTACCGTCAACAACAAGAAAAAACTATTCTCGAACAAAACCCCAAAGTTCTTGAGGGCACGAAACACGTTCATTTCTTCAAACAGACCATTTCTAACGCTTGTGGTATGATCGGTCTACTTCATTCCTTGGCCAACAACAACGATGCCATTCACCCAGATAAAACTGAAGCTTTGTTTCCGAGAATCATCAATGAAACTAAAGATATGACACCCAGCGAAAGAGCAAGTTATCTTGAAGAATGTGAAGCTTTGGCTAAAGTGCACGCAGATGGGGCTCAAGAAGGACAAACTGAAGCACCAAGTTTAGATGAACAAATATACTTACACTTTATTTGTTATGTGGATATTCGTGGTCAGTTGTACGAATTGGATGGGAGACAAGCTTTCCCCGTGAATCATGGCGAGATCAAACAATCCTTGTTAGAGGTAACCTATGAATATAAGACGTTGATGTAAGTCTGTCTATATTAAACCTTTCCTTTTTTGGGGGCACTAGGACGCGGCCATTGTCATGAAAAAGTTCATGGCACTCGATCCTCAAGAAACCAACTACAGTGCGATTGCCTTGACTTGCGATGAATGATAGTAGCTCAACTGGTTATATAAAAACATAGTCTTCCTATATGTATCAAGTCAAATCATAAAAATGATAATAAATAATGTATTCAATCTTACTACTCAGAAGGAGTTTGTTTGGCTTGAACACGATGCCGAGTTTCAACTTGATCAGTACACAAACAAAGCCTATTCTATCAACTTCATAAACTCTAGATTCTTTTTCTTACTTTTATACAATCGTCAAGTCAAAGCTACCATTGTTATAAAGACCATTCCTCCGTACCCATGGTGCATGATGCAGATCTATGATATATTTTTAATAAATCACGGTTTAAATTGGGGAAGGAATCTATACAAATGTGGGGTTTGAAAGCTATCTACAAAAATTGATATATATATATATATATATATATATATATACGGGTATCATAAAAAACCAATTTGAGTCAAGAAGCCAAAGATCCCCAAGCAGTATCGTCCAAATGCTCCAAGTCACTAGTAAAGGAGGATTCTTCTGACCTACGATGATGATGGGATTTGCGTCGTTTTTGTTTCGATGAGGTGGATCGGTATCGTTTAGGTTCAGACAGTGATGTGGTCAGTCTTGATTTTGGCAAAGAGGGTGATGTTGATGATGTTGATGTTGATGTAGTGGCTGTCGTTCCTGAGGCGGTATTGAGAGTACGATTAGACTTGAATGATAGGTTAGTCATCCCACGATTGATACTTCTTTTTGTTTACTACTTACATTTTCACGTATCCTTCGAAGCATTTGCTTGGAGCTCCAAGTCGCATTATAAACTTTGGTAAATTCTTGGTGTAAAAGATTGGGTGATGCTGGGTCTAATAAAGAGGTTTGTCCTGTTTGTTTCATCTGAGACAACACATTGATAACAGTCGTATGAACAATGGCAAGGCTTCGATCTACATTGGTATTATTGATTTTAGGGATCTATTTGTCAAATCAAACAAACAAACAAAAAAGTCAATCTCAACTTTTTCTTTGTTCTTTTATTTACCTTCCATGAATCAGCTGCCTTGCACAAATGACGTTGGATCAAACGGATATTATCAAAGTAATGGATGTACTTGTTAGCTTTTGGTGCCACTGTCATATATTTAGCACGAATAGCAAATCGCTCCATATGCTTCTGCTTTTGTCCACCGAAACACATACACACACACACACACACACACACACACACACACACACACACACACACACACAAACGATGTGAGCAAGTGAAGAGACGCGATTTTTTACTTTTTTACTTACTTCATTACTGATATAAATCAATAGAGGTATACAATGTTGGTGTTTTTTGATCAGTGTACGCATAGTTTCTATAGATAAAGCTACACCCTAATAAAAAATCGAATCAATCATTATGTTATTTGGACGTTTTGTTCCTCGTCTCTTTTTTTGGTCCTGGACTTACCTCGATCACCAAACTTTCCTTTCGTTGATAAAATCCATAGATCATTTTATCCAGTGTTGATAACAATAATTGGTTTTGTGTTTCATAACCTTGGATCACATGATTTGTAGAAGATGGCAAAGTAGTCTGTTCTGTTGTCGTTTCTTCCGCCGTAGTTGCTTGATAAGAAGATGCCCATAAGATAGGTTGGGTTTTATTAGAATCAAAACTTCGAAGAAGAGACCGGACATGATCAGTTGATAAGACAGTGGTGATACCCATTCGATGAGCTAAAAGACTGGCCAATGTTGATTTACCGCAGCCAGAAGTTCCTCCAAGTAAGATACAAACACATTCTTGTCGTTGCGTCATGGACCATGCCACTGAGAGATCAGTCAGACTTGTCGAATAATGATGCTCAACAAGATAATGTCGTATTGTTGTACATAAGCCTGTTAAATTCATACTAGTATTAGGGTCGATACTAAGAGTCAACGCATCTGAATCATATAACAAAAATTAATCATTGTAAGGAAGGGCTCTTTTGACCTTTTTTTTTTTTTTTTTACCAATGACCAACTGAATATGGCTATGCTTTACACCAATAAATGATAGTAAAAGCTGTATGTGATATTGCGTATAACGTTTTCCATTGTCAAGAAGAAACGAAAGCATAACATCAACGGGAAAAAAAAGAATGACAAAAAACGGCACCAAGGCGCCCAACCCAATCTTAACGTTAAGATTTGCGGGCGAAGTTCTATCGCTGTCACGATGTCGCACAAGAATAAATCGGATGTCGGGTTTTGACATTCGGGATTGCTCCAGTTACTCTTACGACTCATTATTATTGTTAAAATAGTCGTCTCGGTTTTTGGTGCGTTGAATTCCTGAAGGTTACAGCTTTCAAGTAAAACTAAAGAAAACTTTACGTCCATTTATGAGACCTGTGTCAGTCTCTTTTTTTTCTCAGTAAAAGCTAAATTTATCTTCATTCAATAACCATAACCAGTGATGAGTTTGCATATTTTTAGTGTGTTGGGTTCTCAATAAGGATATGATTTATTGTAAATTTAAAAATAAAAAAAATTAAAAAAAATTAAAAAAAAACTATTTTAGCTTGTTTTTCGCACTTTTTTTGATATGTATTGTTTTTCTTCCTTTGTCCGTTCCATAGGCAAGTTAAAAGAATAAAAGGCGTGATAATGATTATTTATGAGTAGACAGAGAAGGTGACGTTGGTGTATTGCGAGGAGGAGGGGATGGTGATGTATTGCGAAATGGAGGTGATGGTGATGTTGAAAAGGAAGGCGAAGGTGATGTTACCAATGCCGATAAAACAATAGGAGGCAAGAATGAAGACAGAGGAGGACATGGAGATGGTGTAGCTGGACCGATACTTCTATAAAATACAAAGACTGTTTTCCATCCTACCATAGAGGCTGTTACTGTTGATCTTTGTCTTTTTTTTTTTTTTTTTTGTATAGAGAAAGCTTTATTTAGCACTACATTAACTACCAGGAGAATTACTTCTTTCGTCGTCGTTCATTGTTTCTTCCAAAACCAGCACATCTTCTTTCGAAAGCCAACCTTGGCCGACCAAGGCATTCGCCAAAGGCAAATACACATGTGAACGGACATGGCGGAGGGCACGAAGGAGATGGCCCTTGTGGACTTCTTGAACTCGGGTTCGTCGGACGTCTTCGTTCATCGTGGCATACTTGGGGTCGGTTAGGTTGGTGGGGTCATTTGGATTAAAGAGGATAGGCAATATGTCATGGGACACGAGGATATCATGGAGGGTCACTCCATAATCTCCATGAATGAGCATGGCAAAGACGTTTCTGGTGGGGAAATGTATGTCCAGTATTCGATGTGTCTGTATACCGAGGTTATGTAACATTTGTCTGGCGGATGTACGGGTCATGCGATGTCGTGATGGGATGTATAGAATTTTAAATTGTTTCGGTTCTTTAGAAGGACTTTGGAAAGCTACTTTGCCTGTGTTGATCAGTCGGGTTTTATTTATGGGGCAATGTTTCTTTGTTATTGCCGTTCATAGTTGTGGTTTGTCCTTGAGCATAGTAGTCGTTTTAGGTGGGGAATTCGATGTTATAGTCATGGCTGGGGTTATGTTCTGAGCCAATTTCATACCTTCAAGTTGATTCACCCGGGTTTCCAACTTTGCTATGGTTTTTCGTAATGGGGTCAGTTCAGCGATCAGATTAGTCATTTGTTCTATCGTTGTTTGCAGAGTTTGGATGGTGTTTCGCAGTTGTTGAATCGTTTGTGCTTCTGTGTTCTTTCCTTGGTCTTCGATACTAATAGATGGGCTGGGTACATTTGGAGGCAAGTAAGTCGCAGCCGTCGCTACTGCATTTGTATTGTGGTAGGTATTTGGTGTTGAAGGTTCCATTAAAGTGCAAAGCTACTTTTTTTACATTCTTGGCAATCGTAATCGGTTAGAGTTTGTTCAAGGGCTATGATATCTTTTCTTGCTATGTTTCGTCTATTATAGTTGGGGTCTGTAACGTGGTCCACACTCTCCTCAGTCGGGATAGTCTCGGATGACATTTTTCACCTGGATGAGGGTGTTCCTCTGGTTCTATGTTTGGATGGGTGTCGTTCAATATATGGTGTAGTATACTCAAGTTTGTGTAACGGTAGTATAC